>JAEIHA010000954.1:0-91732 GCA_018904595.1 Zaprionus indianus
GACACAGGCTAGACACAGGCCAGGCTAGACACAGGCTAGACACAGGCTAGACACAGGCTAGACACAGGCTAGACACAGGCTAGAAACATGCTAGACACAGGCTAGACACAGGCTAGACACAGGCTAGACACTGGCTGGGCACAGGCTAGGCAATGGCTTTGAACAGGCTAGACAATGGCTATGAACAGGCTAGGCACTGGTTAGGTACAGGCTAGGCACTGGCTAGGTACAGGCTAGGCACTGGCTAGGCACTGGCTAGGCACAGGCTAGGCACAGGCTAGACACAGGCTAGAGGCACAGGCTAGGCACAGGCTAGACACAGGCTAGACACAGGCTAGACAAAGGCTAGACAAAGGCTAGACACAGGCTAGACACAGGCTAGACACAGGCTAGACACAGGCTAGACACAGGCTAGACACAGGCTAGAAACCGTCAAGTCACAGGCTAGACACAGGCTAGACACAGGCTACACACTGGCTAGGCACAGGCTAGACTCTGGCTATGCACAGGCTAGACAAAGGCTAGACACTGGCTAGGCACAGGCTAGGCACTGGCTAGACACTGGCTAGGCATACGCTATGCACATGCCAGTCTCAGGCTAGACACTGGCTAGGCACAGGCTAGGCACATGCCAGTCACAGGCAAGGCACAGGCTAGACACAGGCTAGACACAGGCTAGGCACAGGCTAGACACTGGCTAGACACAGGCTAGACACAGGCTAGACACAGGCTAGACACAGGCTAGACACAGGCTAGACACAGGCTAGACACAGGCTAGACACAGGCTAGACACAGGCTAGACACAGGCTAGACACAGGCTAGACACAGGCTAGACACAGGCTAGACACATGCTAGACACAGGCTAGACACAGGCTAGACACAGGCTAGACACAAGCTAGACATAGGCTAGGCACAGGCTAGACACAGGCTAGACACAGGCTAGACACAGGCTAGACACAGGCTAGACACAGGCTAGTCACAGACTTGACACAAGCTAAACACAGGCTAGACGCAGGCTAGACACAGGCTAGACACAGGCTAGACACAGGCTAGACACAGGCTAGACACATGCTAGACACAGGCTAGACACAGGCTAGACACAGGCTAGATACAGGCTAGACACAGGCTAGACACTGGCTGGGCACAGGCTAGACACTGGATAGACACAAGCTAGACACAGGCTAGACACAGGCTAGACACAGGCTAGACACAGGCTAGACACAGGCTAGACACAGGCCAGACACAGGCCTGACACAGGCTAGACACAGGCTAGACACAGGCTAGACACAGGCTAGACACAGGCCAGACACAGGCTAGACACAGGCTAGAAACTGGCTAAGCACAGGCTTGACACAGACTAGACACTGGCTGGGCACAGGCTAGACACTGGCTAGGCACAGGCTAGACACAGGCTAGACACAGGCTAGACACAGGCTAGACACAGGCTAGACACAGGCTAGACACAGGCTAGACACAGGCTAGACACAGGCTAGACACAGGCTAGACACAGGCTAGACACAGGCTAGGACACAGGCTAGACACAGGCTAGACACAGGCTAGACACAGGCTAGACACAGGCTAGACACAGGCTAGACACAGGCTAGACACAGGCTAGACACAGGCTAGACACAGGCTAGACACAGGCTAGACACAGGCTAGACACAGGCTAGACACAGGCTAGACACAGGCTAGACACAGGCTAGACACAGGCTAGACACAGGCTAGACACAGGCTAGACACAGGCTAGACACAGGCTAGGCACAGGCTAGGCACAGGCTAGACACCGTCTAGACACCGGCTAGACACCGGCTAGACACAGACTAGACACAGGCTAGTCACTGGCTGGGCACAGGCTAGACAATGGCTTTGAACAGGCTAGACAATGGCTATGAACAGGCTAGGCACTGGTTAGGTACGGGCTAGGTACTGGATAGGTACAGGCTAGGCACTGGCTAGGTACAGGCTAGGCAGAGGCTAGGCACATGCTTGACACAGGCTAGACACAGGCTAGACAAAGGCTAGACAAAGGCTAGACACAGGCTAGACACAGGCTAGACACAGGCTAGACACAGGCTAGAAACCGTCAAGTCACAGACTAGACACAGGCTAGACAGAGGCTACACACTGGCTAGGCACAGGCTAGACTCTGGCTATGCACAGGCTAGACAAAGGCTAGACACTGGCTAGGCACAGGCTAGGCACTGGCTAGACACTGGCTAGGCATACGCTATGCACATGCCAGTCTCAGGCTAGACACTGGCTAGGCCCAGGCTATGCACATGCCAGTCACAGGCAAGGCACAGGCTAGACACTGGATAGACAGTGGCTATGCACAGGATAGACACTGGCTTCGCACAGACTAGACACTGGCTAAGCACAGGCTAGACACAGGCTAAAAACTGGCTAGGCACAGGCTAGACACAGGCTAGACACTGGCTGGGCACAGGCTAGACACTGGCTAGGCACAGGCTAGACACTGGCTGGGCACAGGCTAGACACTGGCTAGACACAGGCTAGACACAGGCTAGACACAGGCTAGACACAGGCTAGACACAGGCCAGAGACACAGGCTAGACACAGGCTAGACACAGGCTAGACACAGGCTAGACACAGGCTAGACACATGCTAGACACAGGCTAGACACAGGCTAGACACAGGCTAGAAACAGGCTAGACACAGGCTAGACACAGGCTAGACACATGCTAGACACAGGCTAGACACAGGCTAGACACAGGCTAGACACAGGCTAGACACAGGCTAGACACAGGCTAGACACAGGCTAGACACAGGCTAGACACAGGCTAGACACAGGCTAGACACAGGCTAGACACAGGCTAGACACTGGCTAGGCACAGGCTAGGCACTGGCTAGACACTGGCTAGGCACACGCTATGCACATGCCTGTCTCAGGCAAGGCACAGGCTAGACACAGGCTACGCACAGGCTAGGCACTGGCTAGTCACTGGCTAGGCACAGGCTAGACACAGGCTAGACACAGGCTAGATACAGGCTAGACACAGGCTAGACATAGGCTAGACACATGCTAGACACAGGCTAGACACAGGCTAGACACAGGCTAGACACAGGCTAGACACAGGCTAGACACAGGCTAGTCACAGACTTGACACAAGCTAAACACAGGCTAGACGCAGGCTAGACACAGGCTAGACACAGGCTCGACACAGGCTAGACACAGGCTAGACACATGCTAGACACAGGCTAGACACAGGCTAGACACAGGCTAGATACAGGCTAGACACAGGCTAGACACTGGCTGGGCACAGGCTAGACACTGGATAGACACAAGCTAGACACAGGCTAGACACAGGCTAGACACAGGCTAGACACAGGCTAGACACAGGCTAGACACAGGCCAGACACAGGCCAGACACAGGCTAGACACAGGCTAGACACAGGCTAGACACAGGCTAGACACAGGCTAGACACAGGCTAGACACAGGCTAGACACAGGCTAGACACAGGCTAGAAACAGGCTAGGCACTGGCTGGACACAGGCTAGACACTGGCTGGGCACAGGCTAGACACTGGCTAGGCACAGGCTAGACACAGGCTAGACACAGGCTAGACACAGGCTAGACACAGGCTAGACACAGGCTAGACACAGGCTAGACACAGGCTAGACACAGGCTAGACACAGGCTAGACACAGGCTAGACACAGGCTAGACACAGGCTAGACACAGGCTAGACACAGGCTAGACACAGGCTAGACACAGGCTAGACACAGGCTAGACACAGGCTAGACACAGGCTAGACACAGGCTAGACACAGGCTAGACACAGGCTAGACACAGGCTAGACACAGGCTAGACACAGGCTAGACACAGGCTAGACACAGGCTAGACACAGGCTAGACACAGGCTAGACACAGGCTAGACACAGGCTAGGCACAGGCTAGGCACAGGCTAGACACCGTCTAGACACCGGCTAGACACCGGCTAGACACAGACTAGACACAGGCTAGACAGAGGCTATACACTGGCTAGGCTATCCACAGGCTAGACAAAGGCTAGACACTGGCTAGGCACAGGCTAGGCACTGGCTAGACACTGGCTAGGCACACGTTATGCACATGCCTGTCTCAGGCAAGGCACAGGCTAGCAACAAGCTGGACACTGGCTAGGCACAGGCTATGCACATGCCAGTCACAGGCAAGGCACAGGCTAGACACAGGCTAGGCACAGGCTAGGCACAGGCTTGGCACTGGCTAGACACTGGCTAGGCACACGCTATGCACATGCCAGTCTCAGGCAAGGCACAGGCTAGACACAGGCTAGACACTGGCTAGGCACAGGCTATGCACATGCCAGTCACAGGCAAGGCACAGGCTAGACACAGGCTAGACACAGGCTAGACACAGGCTAGGCACAGGCTAGGCACAGGCTAGGCACAGGCTAGGCACAGGCTAGGCACAGGCTAGGCACAGGCTAGGCACAGGCTAGGCACAGGCTAGGCACAGGCTAGGCACTGGCTAGACACTGGCTAGGCACACGCAATGCACATGCAAGTCTCAGGCAAGGCACAGGCTAGACACAGGCTAGACACAGGCTAGACACTGGCTAGGCACAGGCTATGCACATGGCAGTCACAGGCAATGCATAGGCTAGACACAGGCTAGACACAGGCTAGGCACAGGCTAGGCACAGGCTAGGCACAGGCTAGGCACTGGCTAGACACTGGCTAGACACTGGCTAGGCACACGCTATGCACATGCCAGTCTCAGGCTAGACACACGCTAGACACAGGCTAGACACAGGCTAGACACTGGCTAGGCACAGGCTATGCACATGCCAGTCTCAGGCAAGGCACAGGCTAGACACAGGCTAGACACTGGCTAGGCACAGGCTAGGCACAGGCTAGGCACAGGCTAGGCACAGGCTAGGCACAGGCTAGGCACAGGCTAGGCACAGGCTAGGCACAGGCTAGGCACAGGCTAGGCACAGGCTAGGCACTGGCTAGACACTGGCTAGGCACACGCAATGCACATGCAAGTCTCAGGCAAGGCACAGGCTAGACACAGGCTAGACACTGGCTAGGCACAGGCTATGCACATGGCAGTCACAGGCAAGGCACAGGCTAGACACAGGCTAGACACAGGCAAGGCACAGGCTAGGCACAGTCTAGGCACTGGCTAGACACTGGCTAGACACTGGCTAGGCACACGCTATGCACATGCCAGTCTCAGGCTAGACACACGCTAGACACAGGCTAGACACAGGCTAGACACTGGCTAGGCACAGGCTATGCACATGCCAGTCTCAGGCAAGGCACAGGCTAGACACAGGCTAGACACTGGCTAGGCACAGGCTATGCACATGCCAGTCACAGGCAAGGCACAAGCTAGACACAGGCTAGACACTGGCTAGGCACAGGCTAGACACTGGCTTGGCACAAGCTAGACACAGGCTAGACACAGGCTAGACACAGGCTAGACACAGGCCAGATACAGGCTAGAAACAGGCTAGACACAGGCTAGACACAGGCTAGACACAGGCCAGACACAGGCTAGAAACAGGCTAGACACAGGCTAGACACAGGCTAGACACAGGCTAGACACAGGCTAGAAACTGGCTAGGCACAGGCTAGACACAGGCTAGACACTGGCTGGGCACAGGCTAGACACTGGCTAGGCACAATATAGACACAGGCTAGACACAGGCTAGAAACAGGCTAGAAACAGGCTAGAAACAGGCTAGACACAGGCTAGACACAGGCTAGACACAGGCTAGACACTGGCTTGGCACAGACTAGACACTGGCTATACACTGGCGAGGCACAGGCTAGACACAGGCTATGCACAGGCTAGACAAAGGCTAGACACTGGCTAGGCACACGCTATGCACATGCCTGTCTCAAGCAAGGCACAGGCTAGACACAGGCTAGACACAGGCTAGACACAGGCTAGACACAGGCTAGACACAGGCTAGACACAGGCTAGACACAGGCTAGACACAGGCTAGACACAGGCTAGACACAGGCTAGACACAGGCTAGACACAGGCTAGGCACAGGCTAGACAAAGGCTAGACACTGGCTAGGCACAGGCTAGACACTGGCTAGGCACAGGCTAGGCACAGGCTAGACACAGGCTAGGCACAGGCTAGACAAAGGCTAGAAACTGGCTAGGCACAGGCTAGACACAGGCTAGACACTGGCTGGGCACAGGCTAGACACTGGCTATACACTGGCTAGACACTGGCTAGGCACAGGCTAGACACAGGCTAGACAAAGGCTAGAAACTGGCTAGGCACAGGCTAGACACAGGCTAGACACTGGCTGGGCACAGGCTAGACACTGGCTATACACTGGCTAGGCACAGGCTGGACACAGGCTATGCACAGGCTAGACAAAGGCTAGACACTGGCTAGGCACACGCTATGCATATGCCTATCTCAGGCAAGGCACAGGCTAGACACAGGCTAGACACAGGCTAGACACAGGCTAGACACAGGCTAGAAACAGGCTAGACACAGGCTAGACACAGGCTAGACACAGGCTAGACACTGGCTTGCCACAGACTAGACACTGGCTTAGCACAGGCTAGACAAAGGCTAGAAACTGGCTAGGCACAGGCTAGACACAGGCTAGACACTGGCTGGGCACAGGCTATACACTGGCGAGGCACAGGCTAGACACAGGCTATGCACAGGCTAGACAAAGGCTAGACACTGGCTAGGCACACGCTATGCACATGCCTGTCTCAAGCAAGGCACAGGCTAGACACAGGCTAGACACAGGCTAGACACAGGCTAGACACAGGCTAGACACAGGCTAGACACAGGCTAGACACAGGCTAGACACAGGCTAGACACAGGCTAGGACACAGGCTAGACACTGGCTAGACACAGGCTAGGCACAGGCTAGACACTTGCTAGGCACAGGCTAGACAAAGGCTAGAAACTGGCTAGGCACAGGCTAGACACAGGCTAGACACTGGCTGGGCACAGGCTAGACACTGGCTAGACACTGGCTAGACACTTGCTAGGCACAGGCTAGACAAAGGCTAGAAACTGGCTAGGCACAGGCTAGACACAGGCTAGACACTGGCTGGGCACAGGCTAGACACTGGCTATACACTGGCTAGGCACAGGCTGGACACAGGCTATGCACAGGCTAGACAAAGGCTAGACACTGGCTAGGCACACGCTATGCATATGCCTATCTCAGGCAAGGCACAGGCTAGACACAGGCTAGACACAGGCTAGACACAGGCTAGACACAGGCTAGACACAGGCTAGACACAGGCTAGACACTGGCTTGCCACAGACTAGACACTGGCTTAGCACAGGCTAGACAAAGGCTAGAAACTGGCTAGGCACAGGCTAGACACAGGCTAGACACTGGCTGGGCACAGGCTAGACACTGGCTAGGCACAGGCTAGACACTGGCTAGGCACAGGCTAGACACTGGCTAGGCACAGGCTAGACAATGGCTATGTACAGGCTAGGCACTGGCTAGGTACAGGCTAGGTACTGGCTAGGTACAGGCTAGGCACTGGCTAGGCACAGGCTAGGCAGAGGCTAGACACAGGCTAGACACAGGCTAGACACAGGCTAGACACAGGCTAGACACAGGCTAGACACAGGCTAGACACAGGCTAGACACAGGCTAGACGAAGGCTAGAAACTGGATAGGACAGGCTAGGCCAGGCACAGGCTAGGCACAGGCTAGGCACTGGCTAGATACTGGCTAGGCACAAGCTATGCACATGCCAGTCTCAGGCAAGGCACAGGCTAGACACAGGCTAGACACTGGCTAGGCACAGGCTATGCACATGCCAGTCACAGGCAAGGCACAGGCTAGACACAGGCTACACACAGGCTAGGCACAGGCTAGGCACTGGCGAGACACAGGCTAGGCACACGCAATGCACATGCCAGTCTCAGGCAAGGCACAGGCTAGACACAGGCTAGCCACTGGCTAGGCACAGGCTATGCACATGGCAGTCACAGGCAAGGCACAGGCTAGGCACAGGCTAGACACAGGCTAGACACAGGCTAGACACAGGCTAGGCACAGGCTAGGCACAGGCTTGGCACTGGCTAGACACTGGCTAGACACTGGCTAGGCACACGCTATGCACATGCCAGTCTCAGGCAAGGCACAGGCTAGACACAGGCTAGACACTGGCTAGGCACAGGCTAGGCACATGCCAGTCACAGGCAAGGCACAGGCTAGACACAGGCTAGACACTAGCACTGGCTAGGCACAGGCTTGGCACAGACTAGACACTGGCTAAGCACAGGCTAGACACAGGCTAGAAACTGGCTAGGCACAGGCTAGACACAGGCTAGACACTGGCTGGGCACAGGCTAGACACTGGCACAGGCACACAGGCTAGACACAGGCTAGACACAGGCTAGACACAGGCTAGACACAGGCCAGACACAGGCTAGAAACAGGCTAGACACAGGCTAGACACAGGCTAGACACAGGCTAGACACAGGCTAGACACTGGCTAGGCACAGGCTATGCACATGCCTGTCTCAGGCAAGGCACAGGCTAGACACAGGCTAGACAAAGGCTAGACACTGGCTAGGCACAGGCTAGACACAGGCTAGACACTGGCTGGGCACAGGCAAGACACTGGCTAGACACAGGCTAGGCACAGGCTGGACACAGGCTAGACACAGGCTAGGCTGGCACAGGCTAGACACAGGCTAGACACACAGGCTAGACACAGGCTAGACACAGGCTAGACACAGGCTAGGCACAGGCTAGACACACAGGCTAGACACAGGCTAGACACAGGCTAGACACAGGCTAGACACAGGCTAGACACAGGCTAGACACTGGCTGGGCACAGGCTAGACACTTGCTAGGCACAGGCTAGACAAAGGCTAGAAACTGGCTAGGCACAGGCTAGACACAGGCTAGACACTGGCTGGGCACAGGCTAGACACTGGCTATACACTGGCTAGGCACAGGCTGGACACAGGCTATGCACAGGCTAGACAAAGGCTAGACACTGGCTAGGCACACGCTATGCACATGCCTATCTCAGGCAAGGCACAGGCTAGACACAGGCTAGACACAGGCTAGACACAGGCTAGACACAGGCTAGACACAGGCTAGAAACAGGCTAGACACAGGCTAGACACAGGCTAGAAACAGGCTAGACACTGGCTTGGCACAGACTAGACACTGGCTTAGCACAGGCTAGACAAAGGCTAGAAACTGGCTAGGCACAGGCTAGACACAGGCTAGACACTGGCTGGGCACAGGCTAGACACTGGCTAGGCACAGGCTAGACACTGGCTAGGCACAGGCTAGACAATGGCTAGGTACAGGCTAGGCACTGGCTAGGTACAGGCTAGGTACTGGCTAGGTACAGGCTAGGCACTGGCTAGGTACAGGCCTAGGCAGAGGCACAGGCTAGACACAGGCTAGGCACAGGCTAGGCACAGGCTAGACACAGGCTAGACACAGGCTAGACACAGGCTAGACACAGGCTAGACACAGGCTAGACACAGGCTAGACACAGGCTAGACACAGGCTAGACGAAGGCTAGAAACTGGATAGACACAGGCTAGGCACAGGCTAGGCACTGGCTAGACACTGGCTAGGCACAAGCTATGCACATGCCAGTCTCAGGCAAGGCACAGGCTAGACACAGGCTAGACACTGGCTAGGCACAGGCTATGCACATGCCAGTCACAGGCAAGGCACAGGCTAGACACAGGCTAGACACAGGCTACACACAGGCTAGGCACAGGCTAGGCACAGGCTAGGCACTGGCGAGACACTGGCTAGGCACACGCAATGCACATGCCAGTCTCAGGCAAGGCACAGGCTAGACACAGGCTAGCCACTGGCTAGGCACAGGCTATGCACATGGCAGTCACAGGCAAGGCACAGGCTAGACACAGGCTAGACACAGGCTAGGCACAGGCTAGGCACAGGCTTGGCACTGGCTAGACACTGGCTAGACACTGGCTAGGCACACGCTATGCACATGCCAGTCTCAGGCAAGGCACAGGCTAGACACAGGCTAGACACTGGCTAGGCACAGGCTATGCACATGCCAGTCACAGGCAAGGCACAGGCTAGACACAGGCTAGACACTGGCTAGCCACAGGCTAGACACTGGCTTGGCACAGACTAGACACTGGCTAAGCACAGGCTAGACACAGGCTAGAAACTGGCTAGGCACAGGCTAGACACAGGCTAGACGCTGGCTGGGCACAGGCTAGACACTGGCTAGGCACAGGCTAGACACAGGCTAGACACAGGCTAGACACAGGCTAGACACAGGCTAGACACAGGCTAGACACAGGCTAGACACAGGCTAGACACAGGCTAGAAACAGGCTAGGCACAGGCTAGACACAGGCTAGACACTGGCTGGGCACAGGCAAGACACTGGCTATACACTGGCTAGGCACAGGCTAGACACAGGCTATGCACAGGCTAGACAAAGGCTAGACACAGGCTAGACACAGGCTAGGCACAGGCTAGACACAGGCTAGACACAGGCACAGGCTATGACACAGGCCAGTCACAGGCTAGACACAGGCTAGACACAGGCTAGACACAGGCTAGACACTGGCTAGGCACAGGCTAGACACTGGCTAGGCACAGGCTAGACAAAGGCTAGAAACTGGCAAGGCACAGGCTAGACACAGGCTAGACACTGGCTGGGCACAGGCTAGACACAGGCTAGACACAGGCTAGGCACAGGCTAGACACAGGCTAGGCACAGGCTAGACAAAGGCTAGACACTGGCTAGGCACAGGCTAGGCACATGCCTATCTCAGGCAAGGCAAAGGCTAGACACAGGCTAGACACAGGCTAGACACAGGCTAGACACAGGCTAGACACAGGCTAGAAACAGGCTAGACACAGGCTAGACACAGGCTAGAAACAGGCTAGACACTGGCTTGGCACAGACTAGACACTGGCTTAGCACAGGCTAGACAAAGGCTAGAAACTGGCTAGGCACAGGCTAGACACAGGCTAGACACTGGCTGGGCACAGGCTAGACACTGGCTAGGCACAGGCTAGACACAGGCTAGGCACAGGCTAGACACAGGCTAGACACAGGCTAGACACAGGCTAGACACAGGCTAGGCACAGGACAGGCTAGAAACTAGACATAGACACAGGCTAGACACAGGCTAGGCACTGGCTGGCAGACACTGGCTAGGCACAAGCTATGCACATGCCAGTCTCAGGCAAGGCACAGGCTAGACACAGGCTAGACACTGGCTAGGCACAGGCTATGCACATGCCAGTCACAGGCAAGGCACAGGCTAGACACAGGCTACACACAGGCTAGGCACAGGCTAGGCACAGGCTAGGCACTGGCGAGACACTGGCTAGGCACACGCAATGCACATGCCAGTCTCAGGCAAGGCACAGGCTAGACACAGGCTAGCCACTGGCTAGGCACAGGCTATGCACATGGCAGTCACAGGCAAGGCACAGGCTAGACACAGGCTAGACACAGGCTAGGCACAGGCTAGGCACAGGCTTGGCACTGGCTAGACACTGGCTAGACACTGGCTAGGCACACGCTATGCACATGCCAGTCTCAGGCAAGGCACAGGCTAGACACAGGCTAGACACTGGCTAGGCACAGGCTATGCACATGCCAGTCACAGGCAAGGCACAGGCTAGACACAGGCTAGACACTGGCTAGCCACAGGCTAGACACTGGCTTGGCACAGACTAGACACTGGCTAAGCACAGGCTAGACACAGGCTAGAAACTGGCTAGGCACAGGCTAGACACAGGCTAGACGCTGGCTGGGCACAGGCTAGACACTGGCTAGGCACAAGCTAGACACAGGCTAGACACAGGCTAGACACAGGCTAGACACAGGCTAGACAAAGGCTAGAAACTGGCTAGGCACAGGCTAGACACAGGCTAGACACTGGCTGGGCACAGGCAAGACACTGGCTATACACTGGCTAGGCACAGGCTGGACACAGGCTATGCACAGGCTAGACAAAGGCTAGACACAGGCTAGACACAGGCTAGACACAGGCTAGACACTGGCTAGGCACAGGCTATGCACATGCCAGTCACAGGCAAGGCACAGGCTAGACACAGGCTAGACACAGGCTAGGCACAGGCTAGGCACAGGCTAGGCACAGGCTAGGCACAGGCTAGGCACTGGCTAGACACTGGCTAGGCACACGCAATGCACATGCAAGTCTCAGGCAAGGCACAGGCTAGACACAGGCTAGACACTGGCTAGGCACAGGCTATGCACATGGCAGTCACTGGCTAGGCACAGGCTAGACACAGGCTAGACACTGGCTGGGCAGAGGCTAGACACTGGCTAGGCACAGGCTAGACACTGGCTAGGCACAGGATAGACAATGGCTATGTACAGGCTAGTCACTGGCTAGGCACAGGCTAGGTACTGGCTAGGTACAGGCTAGGCACTGGCTAGGTACAGGCTAGGCAGAGGCTAGGCACATGCTAGACACAGGCTAGACACAGGCTAGACACTGGCTGGGCACAGGCTAGACACTGGCTAGGCACAGGCTAGACACTGGCTAGGCACAGGCTAGACAATGGCTATAGACAGGCTAGGCACTGGCTAGGCACAGGCTAGGACACTGGCTAGGTACAGGCTAGGCACTGGCTAGGTACAGGCTAGGCACAGGCTAGGCACAGGCTAGACACAGGCTAGACACAGGCTAGACACAGGCTAGACACAGGCTAGACACAGGCTAGACACAGGCTAGACACAGGCTAGACACAGGCTAGACAGGCACAGGCTAGACACAGGCTAGACACAGGCTAGACACAGGCTAGACACAGGCTAGACACAGGCTAGACACAGGCCAGACACAGGCTAGAAACAGGCCAGACACAGGCTAGACACAGGCTAGACACAGGCTAGAAACTGGCTAGGCACAGGCTAGACACAGGCTAGACACTGGCTGGGCACAGGCTAGACACTGGCTGGGCACAGGCTAGACACTGGCTAGGCACAGGCTAGACACAGGCTAGACACAGGCTAGACACAGGCTGGACACAGGCTAGACACAGGCTAGCCGCAGACACAGGCCAGACACAGGCTAGAAACAGGCTAGACACAGGCTAGACACAGGCTAGACACAGGCTAGACACTGGCTTGGCACAGACTAGACACTGGCTATACACTGCCTAGGCACAGGCTAGACAAAGGCTAGACACTGGCTAGGCACACGCTATGCACATGCCTGTCTCAGGCAAGGCACAGGCTAGACACAGGCTAGACACAGGCTAGACACAGGCTAGACACAGGCTAGACACAGGCTAGACACAGGCTAGACACAGGCTAGACACAGGCTAGACACAGGCTTGACACAGGCTAGACACAGGCTAGACACTGGCTGGGCACAGGCTAGACACTGGCTAGGCACAGGCTAGACAAAGGCTAGACACAGGCTAGACACAGGCTAGACACAGGCTAGACACAGGCTAGACACAGGCTAGACACAGGCTAGACACAGGCTAGGCACAGGCTAGGCACAGGCTAGGCACAGGCTAGGACACAGGCTAGGCACAGGCTAGGCACTGGCTAGACACTGGCTAGGCACTGGCTAGGCACACGCTATGCACATGCCAGTCTCAGGCAAGGCACAGGCTAGCAACAGGCTAGACACTGGCTAGGCACAGGCTATGCACATGCCAATCACAGGCAAGGCACAGGCTAGACACAGGCTAGGCACAGGCTAGGCACAGGCTAGGCACTGGCTAGACACTGGCTAGGCACACGCTATGCACATGCCAGTCTCAGGCAAGGCACAGGCTAGACACAGGCTTGACACTGGCTAGGCACAGGCTATGCACATGCTAGTCACAGGCAAGGCACAGGCTAGACACAGGCTAGACACAGGCTAGGCACAGGCTAGGCACAAACTAGGCACAGGCTAGGCACAGGCTAGGCACTGGCTAGACACTGGCTAGGCACACGCAATGCACATGCAAGTCTCAGGCAAGGCACAGGCTAGACACAGGCTAGACACTGGCTAGGCACAGTCTATGCACATGGCAGTCACTGGCTAGGCACAGGCTAGACACAGGCTAGACACTGGCTGGGCAGAGGGTAGACACTGGCTAGGCACAGGCTAGACACTGGCTAGGCACAGGATAGACAATGGCTATGTACAGGCTAGTCACTGGCTAGGTACAGGCTAGGTACTGGCTAGGTACAGGCTAGGCACTGGCTAGGTACAGGCAAGGCAGAGGCTATGCACATGCTAGACACTGGCTGGGCACAGGCTAGACACTGGCTGGGCACAGGCTTGACACTGGCTAGGCACAGGATAGACACTGGCTAGGCACAGGCTAGACAATGGCTATGTACAGGCTAGGCACTGGCTAGGTACAGGCTAGGTACTGGCTAGGTACAGGCTAGGCACTGGCTAGGTACAGGCTAGGCAGAGGCTAGGCACATGCTAGACACAGGCTAGACACAGGCTAGACACAGGCTAGACACAGGCTAGACACAGGCTAGACACAGGCTAGACACAGGCTAGACACAGGCTAGACACAGGCTAGACACAGGCTAGACACAGGCTAGACACAGGCTAGACACAGGCTAGACACAGGCTAGACACAGGCTAGACACAGGCCAGACACAGGCTAGAAACAGGCTAGACACAGGCTAGACACAGGCTAGACACAGGCTAGACACAGGCTAGACACAGGCTAGACACAGGCTAGACACAGGCTAGACACAGGCTAGACACTGGCTGGGCACAGGCTAGACACAGGCTAGACACAGGCTAGACACAGGCTAGACACAGGCTAGACACAGGCTAGACACAGGCTAGACACAGGCTAGACACAGGCTAGACACAGGCTAGACACAGGCTAGACACAGGCTAGACACAGGCTAGACACAGGCTAGACACAGGCTAGACACTGGCCAGACACAGGCTAGACACAGGCTAGACACAGGCTAGACACAGGCTAGACACTGGCTAGGCACAAACTAGACACATGGCTATACACTGCCTAGGCACAGGCTAGACAAAGGCTAGACACTGGCTAGGCACACGCTATGACACATGCCTGTCTCAGGCAAGGCACAGGCTAGACACAGGCTAGACACAGGCTAGACACAGGCTAGACACAGGCTAGACACAGGCTAGACACAGGCTAGACACAGGCTAGACACAGGCTAGACACAGGCTAGACACTGGCTGGGCACAGGCTAGACACTGGCTATACACTGGCTAGGCACAGGCTGGACACAGGCTATGCACAGGCTAGACAAAGGCTAGACACTGGCTAGGCACACGCTATGCACATGCCTATCTCAGGCAAGGCACAGGCTAGACACAGGCTAGACACAGGCTAGACACAGGCTAGACACAGGCTAGACACAGGCTAGACACAGGCTAGAAACAGGCTAGACACAGGCTAGACACAGGCTAGACACAGGCTATGCACATGCCAGTCACAGGCAAGGCACAGGCTAGACACACAGGCTAGACACAGGCTAGGCACATGCTAGGCACAGGCTAGGCACTGGCTAGACACTGGCTAGACACTGGCTAGGCACACGCAATGCACATGCAAGTCTCAGGCAAGGCACAGGCTAGACACAGGCTAGACACTGGCTAGGCACAGGCTATGCTCATGGCAGTCACTGGCTAGGCACAGGCTAGACACTGGCTAGGCACAGGCTAGACACTGGCTAGGCACAGGCTAGACACTGGCTAGGCACTGGCTAGGTACAGGCTAGGCACTGGCTAGGTACAGGCTAGGTACTGGCTAGGTTCAGGCTAGGCACTGGCTAGGTACAGGCTAGGCAGAGGCTAGGCACATGCTAGACACAGGCTAGACACAGGCTAGACACTGGCTGGGCACAGGCTAGACACTGGCTAGGCACAGGCTAGACACTGGCTAGGCACAGGCTAGACAATGGCTATGTACAGGCTAGGCACTGGCTAGGTACAGGCTAGGTACTGGCTAGGTACAGGCTAGGCACTGGCTAGGTACAGGCTAGGTACTGGCTAGGTACAGGCTAGGTACTGGCTAGGTTCAGGCTAGGCACTGGCTAGGTACAGGCTAGGCAGAGGCTAGGCACATGCTAGACACAGGCTAGACACAGGCTAGACACTGGCTGGGCACAGGCTAGGCACTGGCTAGGTACAGGCAAGGCAGAGGCTAGGCACATGCTAGACACTGGCTGGGCACAGGCTAGACACTGGCTGGGCACAGGCTTGACACTGGCTAGGCACAGGATAGACACTGGCTAGGCACAGGCTAGACAGACACAGGCTAGACACAGGCTAGACACAGGCTAGACACAGGCACAGGCTAGACACAGGCTAGACACAGGCTAGACACAGGCTAGACACAGGCTAGACACAGGCTAGACACAGGCTAGACACAGGCTAGACACAGGCTAGGCACAGGCTAGACACAGGCTAGACACTGGCTAGGCACAGGCTAGACACTGGCTGGGCACAGGCTAGACACTGGCTGGGCACAGGCACAGGCTAGACACTGGCTAGGCACAGGCTAGACACAGGCTAGACACAGGCTAGACACAGGCTAGACACAGGCTAGACACAGGCTAGACACAGGCTAGACACAGGCTAGACACAGGCTAGACACAGGCCAGACACAGGCTAGAAACAGGCTAGACACAGGCTAGACACAGGCTAGACACTGGCTTGGCACAAACTAGACACTGGCTATACACTGCCTAGGCACAAGCTAGACAAAGGCTAGACACTGGCTAGGCACACGCTATGAACATGCCTGTCTCAGGCAAGGCACAGGCTAGACACAGGCTAGACACAGGCTAGACACAGGCTAGACACAGGCTAGACACAGGCTAGACACAGGCTAGACACAGGCTAGACACAGGCTAGACACTGGCTGGGCACAGGCTAGACACTGGCTAGGCACAGGCTAGACAAAGGCTAGAAACTGGCTAGGCACAGGCTAGACACAGGCTAGACACTGGCTGGGCACAGGCTAGACACTGGCTATACACTGGCTAGGCACAGGCTGGACACAGGCTATGCACAGGCTAGACACAGGCTAGACACTGGCTAGGCACACGCTATGCACATGCCTATCTCAGGCAAGGCACAGGCTAGACACAGGCTAGACACAGGCTAGACACAGGCTAGACACAGGCTAGACACAGGCTAGACACAGGCTAGACACAGGCTAGACACAGGCTAGACACAGGCTAGACACAGGCTAGACACAGGCTATGCACATGCCAGTCACAGGCAAGGCACAGGCTAGACACAGGCTAGACAAAGCCTAGGCACATGCTAGGCACAGGCTAGGCACTGGCTAGACACTGGCTAGGCACACGCAATGCACATGCAAGTCTCAGGCAAGGCACAGGCTAGACACAGGCTAGACACTGTTTAGGCACAGGCTATGCTCATGGCAGTCACTGGCTAGGCACAGGCTAGACACTGGCTAGGCACAGGCTAGACACTGGCTAGGCACAGGCTAGACAATGGCTATGTACAGGCTAGTCACTGGCTAGGTACAGGCTAGGTACTGGCTAGGTTCAGGCTAGGCACTGGCTAGGTACAGGCTAGGCAGAGGCTAGGCACATGCTAGACACAGGCTAGACACAGGCTAGACACTGGCTGGGCACAGGCTAGACACTGGCTAGGCACAGGCTAGACACTGGCTAGGCACAGGCTAGACAATGGCTATGTACAGGCTAGGCACTGGCTAGGTACAGGCTAGGCACTGGCTAGGTACAGGCTAGGCAGAGGCTAGGCACAGGCTAGACACAGGCTAGACACAGGCTAGACACAGGCTAGACACAGGCTAGACACAGGCTAGACACAGGCTAGACACAGGCTAGACACAGGCTAGACACAGGCTAGACACAGGCTAGACACAGGCTAGACACAGGCTAGACACAGGCTAGACACAGGCTAGACACAGGGACACAGGCTAGACACAGGCTAGACACAGGCTAGACACAGGCTAGACACAGGCTAGACACAGGCTAGACACTGGCTAGGCACAGGCTAGACACAGGCTAGACACAGGCTAGACACAGGCTAGACACAGGCTAGACACTGGCTGGACACAGGCTAGACACTGGCTGGGCACAGGCTAGACACTGGCTGGGCACAGGCTAGACACTGGCTGGGCACTGGCTGGGCACAGGCTAGACACTGGCTAGGCACAAGCTAGACACAGGCTAGACACAGGCTAGACACAGGCTAGACACAGGCTAGACACAGGCTAGACACAGGCTAGACACAGGCTAGACACTGGCTTGGCACAAACTAGACACTGGCTATACACTGCCTAGGCACAAGCTAGACAAAGGCTAGACACTGGCTAGGCACACGCTATGAACATGCCTGTCTCAGGCAAGGCACAGGCTAGACACAGGCTAGACACAGGCTAGACACAGGCTAGACACAGGCTAGACACAGGCTAGACACAGGCTAGACACAGGCTAGACACAGGCTAGACACAGGCTAGACACAGGCTAGACACAGGCTAGACACTGGCTAGGCAGGCACAGGCTAGACACTGGCTAGGCACAGGCTAGACAAAGGCTATACACTGGCTAGGCACAGGCTAGACACAGGCTAGACACTGGCTGGGCACAGGCTAGACACTGGCTATACACTGGCTAGGCACAGGCTGGACACAGGCTATGCACAGGCTAGACAAAGGCTAGACACTGGCTAGGCACACGCTATGCACATGCCTATCTCAGGCAAGGCACAGGCTAGACACAGGCTAGACACAGGCTAGACACAGGCTAGACACAGGCTAGAAACAGGCTAGACACAGGCTAGACACAGGCTAGACACAGGCTATGCACATGCCAGTCACAGGCAAGGCACAGGCTAGACACAGGCTAGACACAGGCTAGGCACATGCTAGGCACAGGCTAGGCACAGGCTAGGCACTGGCTAGACACTGGCTAGGCACACGCAATGCACATGCAAGTCTCAGGCAAGGCACAGGCTAGACACAGGCTAGACACAGGCTAGACACAGGCTAGACACAGGCTAGACACTGGCTAGGCACAGGATAGACAATGGCTATGTACAGGCTAGTCACTGGCTAGGTACAGGCTAGGTACTGGCTAGGTTCAGGCTAGGCACTGGCTAGGTACAGGCTAGGCAGAGGCTAGGCACATGCTAGACACAGGCTAGACACAGGCTAGACACTGGCTGGGCACAGGCTAGACACTGGCTAGGCACAGGCTAGACACTGGCTAGGCACAGGCTAGACAATGGCTATGTACAGGCTAGGCACTGGCTAGGTACAGGCTAGGTACTGGCTAGGTACAGGCTAGGCACTGGCTAGGTACAGGCTAGGTACTGGCTAGGTACAGGCTAGGCACTGGCTAGGTACAGGCTAGGCAGAGGCTAGGCACATGCTAGACACAGGCTAGACACAGGCTAGACAAAGGCTAGACACAGGCTAGACACAGGCTAGACACAGGCTAGACACAGGCTAGACACAGGCTAGACACAGGCTAGACACAGGCTAGACACAGGCTAGGCACAGGATAGACAATGGCTATGTACAGGCTAGACACTGGCTGGGCACAGGCTAGACACTGGCTAGGCACAGGCTAGACACTGGCTAGGCACAGGCTAGACAATGGCTAGGCACAGGCTAGGCACTGGCTAGGTACAGGCTAGGTACTGGCTAGGTACAGGCTAGGCACTGGCTAGGTACAGGCTAGGTACTGGCTAGGTACAGGCTAGGCACTGGCTAGGTACAGGCTAGGCAGAGGCTAGGCACATGCTAGACACAGGCTAGACACAGGCTAGACACAGGCTAGACACAGGCTAGACACAGGCTAGACACAGGCTAGACACAGGCTAGACACAGGCTAGACACAGGCTAGACACACAGGCTAGACACAGGCTAGACACAGGCTAGACACAGGCTAGACACAGGCTAGACACAGGCTAGACTAGGCAGAGGCTAGGCACATGCTAGACACAGGCTAGACACAGGCTAGACAAGGCTAGACACAGGCTAGACACAGGCTAGACACAGGCTAGACACAGGCTAGACACAGGCTAGACACAGGCTAGACACAGGCTAGACACAGGCTAGACACAGGCTAGACACAGGCTAGACACAGGCAAAACACAGGCTAGAAACAGGCTAGACACAGGCTAGACACAGGCTAGAAACTGGCTAGGCACAGGCTAGACACAGGCTAGACACTGGCTGGGCACAGGCTAGACACAGGCTAGACACTGGCTGGGCACAGGCTAGACACTGGCTGGCCACAGGCTAGACACTGGCTAGGCACAAGCTAGACACAGGCTAGACACAGGCTAGACACAGGCTAGACACAGGCTAGACACAGGCCAGACACAGGCTAGAAACAAGCTAGACACAGGCTAGACACAGGCTAGACACAGGCTAGACACTGGCTTGGCACAGACTAGACACTGGCTATACACTGCCTAGGCACAGGCTAGACAAAGGCTAGACACTGGCTAGGCACACGCTATGCAAATGCCTGTCTCAGGCAAGGCACAGGCTAGACACAGGCTAGACACAGGCTAGACACAGGCTAGACACAGGCTAGACACTGGCTGGGCACAGGCTAGACACTGGCTAGGCACAGGCTAGACAAAGGCTAGAAACTGGCTAGGCACAGGCTAGACACAGGTTAGACACTGGCTGGGCACAGGCTAGACACTGGCTATACACTGGCTAGGCACAGGCTGGAGACAGGCTATGCACAGGCTAGACAAAGGCTAGACACTGGCTAGGCACACGCTATGCACATGCCTATCTCAGGCAAGGCACAGGCTAGACACAGGCTAGACACAGGCTAGACACAGGCTAGAAACAGGCTAGACACAGGCTAGACACAGGCTAGACACAGGCTAGACACAGGCTAGACACAGGCTAGACACAGGCTAGACACTGGCTTGGCACAGACTAGACACTGGCTTAGCACAGGCTAGACAAAGGCTGGAAACTGGCTAGACAAAGGCTGGAAACTGGCTAGGCACAGGCTAGACACAGGCTAGACACTGGCTGGGCACAGGCTAGACACTGGCTAGGCACAGGCTAGACACTGGCTAGGCACAGGCTAGACAATGGCTATGTACAGGCTAGGCACTGGCTAGGTACAGGGTAGGTACTGGCTAGGTACAGGCTAGGCACTGGCTAGGTACAGGCTAGGCAGAGGCTAGGCACATGCTAGACACAGGCTAGACACAGGCTAGACACAGGCTAGACACAGGCTAGACACAGGCTAGACACAGGCTAGACACAGGCTAGACACAGGCTAGACACAGGCTAGACACAGGCTAGACACAGGCTAGACACAGGCTAGACACAGGCTAGACAAAGGCTAGAAACTGGATAGACACAGGCTAGACACAGGCTAGGCACAGGCTAGGCACTGGCTAGACACTGGCTAGGCACAAGCTATGCACATGCCAGTCTCAGGCAAGGCACAGGCTAGACACAGGCTAGACACTGGCTAGGCACAGGCTATGCACATGCCAGTCACAGGCAAAGCAGAGGCTAGACACAGGCTACACACAGGCTAGGCACAGGCTAGGCACAGGCTAGGCACTGGCTAGACACTGGCTAGGCACACGCAATGCACATGCCAGTCTCAGGCAAGGCACAGGCTAGACACAGGCTAGCCACTGGCTAGGCACAGGCTATGCACATGGCCGTCACAGGCAAGGCACAGGCTAGACACAGGCTAGGCACAGGCTAGGCACAGGCTAGGCACAGGCTAGACACTGGCTAGACACTGGCTAGGCACACGCTATGCACATGCCAGTCTCAGGCAAGGCACAGGCTAGACACACGCTAGACACAGGCTAGACACAGGCTAGACACTGGCTAGGCACAGGCTATGCACATGCCAGTCTCAGGCAAGGCACAGGCTAGACACAGGCTAGACACAGGCAAGGCACAGGATAGACACAGGCTAGACACTGGCTAGGCACAGGCTAGACACTGGCTTGGCACAGACTAGACACTGGCTAAGCACAGGCTAGACACAGGCAAGGCACAGGCTAGACACAGGGTAGACACTGGCTAGGCACAGGCTAGACACTGGCTTGGCACAGACTAGACACTGGCTAAGCACAGGCTAGACACAGGCTAGAAACTGGCTAGGCACAGGCTAGACACAGGCTAGACGCTGGCTGGGCACAGGCTAGACACTGGCTAGGCACAGGCTAGACACAGGCTAGACGGCTAGACACAGGCTAGACACAGGCTAGACACAGGCTAGACACAGGCTAGACACAGGCCAGACACAGGCTAGAAACAGGCTAGACACAGGCTAGACACTGGCTTGGCACAGACTAGACACTGGCTATACACTGGCTAGGCACAGGCTAGACACAGGCTATGCACAGGCTAGACAAAGGCTAGACACTGGCTAGGCACACGCTATGCACATGCCTGTCTCAGGCAAGGCACAGGCTAGACACAGGCTAGACACAGGCAAGGCACAGGATAGACACAGGCTAGACACTGGCTAGGCACAGGCTAGACACTGGCTTGGCACAGACTAGACACTGGCTAAGCACAGGCTAGACACAGGCAAGGCACAGGCTAGACACAGGGTAGACACTGGCTAGGCACAGGCTAGACACTGGCTTGGCACAGACTAGACACTGGCTAAGCACAGGCTAGACACAGGCTAGAAACTGGCTAGGCACAGGCTAGACACAGGCTAGACACTGGCTGGGCACAGGCTAGACACTGGCTAGGCACAAGCTAGACACAGGCTAGACACAGGCTAGACACAGGCTAGACACAGGCCAGACACAGGCTAGAAACAGGCTAGACACAGGCTAGACACTGGCTTGGCACAGACTAGACACTGGCTATACACTGGCTAGGCACAGGCTAGACACAGGCTATGCACAGGCTAGACAAAGGCTAGACACTGGCTAGGCACACGCTATGCACATGCCTGTCTCAGGCAAGGCACAGGCTAGACACAGGCTAGACACAGGCTAGACACTGGCTGGGTACAAGCTAGACACTGGCTAGGCACAAGCTAGACACAGGCTAGACAATGGCTATGCACAGGCTAGACACTGGCTAGGCACAGGCTAGACACAGGCTATGCACAGGCTAGACAAAGGCTAGAAACTGGCTAGGCACAGGCTAGACACAGGCTAGACACTGGCTGGGCACAGGCAAGACACTGGCTATACACTGGCTAGGCACAGGCTGGACACAGACTATTCACAGGCTAGACAAAGGCAAGACACTGGCTAGGCAAACGCTATGCACATGCCTATCTCAGGCAAGGCACAGGCTAGACACAGGCTAGACACAGGCTAGACACAGGCTAGACACAGGCTAGAAACAGGCTAGACACAGGCTAGACACAGGCTAGACACTGGCTTGGCACAGACTAGACACTGGCTTAGCACAGGCTAGACAAAGGCTAGAAACTGGCTAGGCACAGGCTAGACACAGGCTAGACACTGGCTGGGCACAGGCTAGACACTGGCTAGGCACAGGCTAGACACTGGCTAGGCACAGGCTAGACACTGGCTAGGCACAGGCTAGACAATGGCTAGGCACAGGCTAGGACAATGGCTAGGTACAGGCTAGGCACTGGCTAGGTACAGGCTAGGCACTGGCTAGGTACAGGCTAGGCACAGGCTAGGCACTGGCTAGGCACAGGCAAGGCAGAGGCTAGGCACAGGCTAGACACAGGCTAGACACAGGCTAGACACAGGCTAGACACAGGCTAGACACAGGCTAGACACAGGCTAGACACAGGCTAGACACAGGCTAGACACAGGCTAGACACAGGCTAGACACAGGCTAGACACAGGCTAGACACAGGCTAGACACAGGCTAGACACAGGCTAGACACAGGCTAGACAAAGGCTAGAAACTGGCTAGACACCGGCTAGACACAGGCTAGGCACAGGCTAGGCACAGGCTAGGCACTGGCTAGACACTGGCTAGGCACACGCTATGCACATGCCAGTCTCAGGCAAGGCACAGGCTAGCAACAGGCTAGACACTGGCTAGGCACAGGCTATGCACATGCCAGTCACAGGCAAGGCACAGGCTAGACACAGGCTAGGCACAGGCTAGGCACAGGCTAGGCACATGCCAGTCTCAGGCAAGGCACAGGCTAGACACAGGCTAGTCACTGGCTAGGCACAGGCTATGCACATGCCAGTCCCAGGCAAGGCACAGGCTAGACACAGGCTAGACACAGGCTAGGCACAGGCTAGGCACAGGCTAGGCACAGGCTAGGCACAGGCTAGGCACAGGCTAGACACTGGCTAGGCACACGCAATGCACATGCAAGTCTCAGGCAAGGCACAGGCTAGACACAAGCTAGACACTGGCTAGGCACAGGCTATGCACATGGCAGTCACTGGCTAGGCACAGGCTAGACACTGGCTAGACACTGGCTGGGCACAGGCTAGACACTGGCTAGGCACAGGCTAGACACTGGCTAGGCACAGGCTAGACACTGGCTAGGCACAGGCTAGACAATGGCTATGTGCAGGCTAGGCACTGGCTAGGTACAGGCTAGGTACTGGCTAGGTACAGGCTAGGCACTGGCTAGGTACAGGCTAGGCAGAGGCTAGGCACATGCTAGACACAGGCTAGACACAGGCTAGACAAAGGCTAGACACAGGCTAGACACAGGCAAGGCACAGGCTAGACACAGGCTAGACACAGGCTAGACACAGTCTAGACACAGGCTAGACACAGGCTAGACACAGGCTAGACACAGGCTAGACACAGGCTAGACAAAGGCTAGAAACTGGCTAGAAACTGGCTAGACACAGGCTAGACACAGGCTAGGCACAGGCTAGGCACAAGCTAGGCACTGGCTAGACACTGGCTAGGCACACGCTATGCACATGCCAGTCTCAGGCAAGGCACAGGCTAGCAACAGGCTAGACACTGGCTAGGCACAGGCTATGCACATGCCAGTCACAGGCAAGGCACAGGCTAGACACAGGCTAGGCACAGGCCAGGCACAAGCTAGACACTGGCTAGGCACACGCTATGCACATGCCAGTCTCAGGCAAGGCACAGGCTAGACAAAGGCTAGACACTGGCTAGGCACAGGCTATGCACATGCCAGTCACAGGCAAGGCACAGGCTAGACACAGGCTAGACACAGGCTAGGCACAGGCTAGGCACAGGCTAGACACAGGCTAGGCACAGGCTAGGCACAGGCTAGGCACTGGCTAGACACTGGCTAGGCACTGGCTAGACACTGGCTAGGCACACGCAATGCACATGCAAGTCTCAGGCAAGGCACAGGCTAGACACACGCTAGACACAGGCTAGACACAGGCTAGACACTGGCTAGGCACAGGCTATGCACAGGCTAGACACAGGCTAGGCACAGGCTAGACACAGGCTAGGCACAGGCTAGGCACAGGCTAGGCACAGGCTAGGCACAGGCTAGGCACAGGCTAGGCACAGGCTAGGCACTGGCTAGACACTGGCTAGGCACACGCAATGCACATGCAAGTCTCAGGCAAGGCACAGGCTAGACACAGGCTAGACACTGGCTAGGCACAGGCTATGCACATGGCAGTCACAGGCAAGGCACAGGCTAGACACAGGCTAGGCACAGGCTAGGCACAGGCTAGGCACAGGCTAGGCACTGGCTAGACACTGGCTAGACACTGGCTAGGCACACGCTATGCACATGCCAGTCTCAGACACAGGCTAGACACAGGCTAGGCACAGGGTATGCACATGCCAGTCTCAGGCAAGGCACAGGCTAGACACAGGCTAGACACTGGCTAGGCACAGGCTATGCACATGCCAGTCACAGGCAAGGCACAGGCTAGACACAGGCTAGACACTGGCTAGGCACAGGCTAGACACTGGCTTGGACACAAGCTAGACACAGGCTAGACACAGGCTAGACACAGGTTAGACACAGGCTAGACACTGGCCAGACACAGGCTAGAAACAGGCTAGACACAGGCTAGACACAGGCTAGACACAGGCTAGAAACTGGCTAGGCACAGGCTAGACACAGGCTAGACACTGGCTGGGCACAGGCTAGACACTGGCTAGGCTCAGGCTAGACACAGGCTAGACACAGGCTAGACACAGGCTAGACACAGGCTAGACACAGGCTAGACACAGGCCAGACACAGGCTAGAAACAGGCTAGACACAGGCTAGACACAGGCTAGACACTGGCTTGGCACAGACTAGACACTGGCTATACACTGGCTAGGCACAGGCTAGACACAGGCTATGCACAGGCTAGACAAAGGCTAGACACTGGCTAGGCACACGCTATGCACATGCCTGTCTCAGGCAAGGCACAGGCTAGACACAGGCTAGACACAGGCTAGACACAGGCTAGACACAGGCTAGACACAGGCTAGACACTGGCTGGGCACAGGCTAGACACTGGCTAGGCACAGGCTAGACAAAGGCTAGAAACTGGCTAGGCACAGGCTAGACACAGGCTAGACACTGGCTGGGCACAGGCTAGACACTGGCTATACACTGGCTAGGCACAGGCTGGACACAGGCTATGCACAGGCTAGACAAAGGCTAGACACTGGCTAGGCACACACTATGCACATGCCTATCTCAGGCAAGGCACAGGCTAGACACAGGCTAGACACAGGCTAGACACAGGCTAGACACAGGCTAGACACAGGCTAGACACAGGCTAGAAACAGGCTATACACAGGCTAGACACAGGCTAGACACAGGCTAGACACTGGCTTGGCACAGACTAGACACTGGCTTAGCACAGGCTAGACAAAGGCTAGAAACTGGCTAGGCACAGGCTAGACAAAGGCTAGACACTGGCTGGGCACAGGCTAGACACTGGCTAGGCACAGGCTAGACACTGGCTAGGCACAGGCTAGACACTGGCTAGGCAAAGGCTAGACAATGGCTATGTACAGGCTAGGCACTGGCTAGGTACAGGCTAGGTACTGGCTAGGTACAGGCTAGGCAATGACTAGGTACAGGCTAGGCACATGCTAGACACAGGCTAGACAAAGGCTAGACACAGGCTAGACACAGGCTAGACACAGGCTAGACACAGGCTAGACACAGGCTAGACACAGGCTAGACACAGGCTAGACACAGGCTAGACACAGGCTAGACACAGGCTAGACACTGGATGGGCACAGGCTAGACACTGGCTAGGCACAGGCTAGACAAAGGCTAGAAACTGGCTAGGCACAGGCTAGACACAGGCTAGACACTGGCTGGGCACAGGCTAGACAAAGGCTAGAAACTGGCTAGGCACAGGCTAGACACAGGCTAGACACTGGCTGGGCACAGGCTAGACACTGGCTATACACTGGCTAGGCACAGGCTGGACACAGGCTATGCACAGGCTAGACAAAGGCTAGACACTGGCTAGGCACACACTATGCACATGCCTATTTCAGGCAAGGCATAGGCTAGACACAGGCTAGACACAGGCTAGACACAGGCTAGACATAGGCTAGACACAGGCTAGACACAGGCTAGAAACAGGCTATACACAGGCTAGACACAGGCTAGATACAGGCTAGACACTGGCTTGGCACAGACTAGACACTGGCTTAGCACAGGCTAGACAAAGGCTAGAAACTGGCTAGGCACAGGCTAGACAAAGGCTAGACACTGGCTGGGCACAGGCTAGACACTGGCTAGGCACAGGCTAGACACTGGCTAGGCACAGGCTAGACACTGGCTAGGCAAAGGCAAGACAATGGCTATGTACAGGCTAGGCACTGGCTAGGTACAGGCTAGGTACTGGCTAGGTACAGGCTAGGCACTGACTAGGTACAGGCTAGGCACATGCTAGACACAGGCTAGACAAAGGCTAGACACAGGCTAGACACAGGCTAGACACAGGCTAGACACAGGCTAGACACAGGCTAGACACAGGCTAGACACTGGCTAGACACAGGCTAGACAAAGGCTAGAAACTGGCTAGACACAGGCTAGACACAGGCTAGACAGGCACAGGCTAGGCACAGGCTAGGCACAGGCTAGGCACTGGCTAGACACAGGCTAGACACTGGCTAGGCACAGGCTATGCACATGCCAGTCACAGGCAAGGCACACGCTAGATACAGGCTACACACAGGCTAGGCACAGGCTAGGCACAGGCTAGGCACTGGCTAGACACTGGCTAAGCACATGCAATGCACATGCCAGTCTCAGGCAAGGCACAGGCTAGACACAGGCTAGCCACTGGCTAGGCACAGGCTATGCACATGGCAGTCACAGGCAAGGCACAGGCTAGACACAGGCTAGGCACAGACTAGGCACAGGCTAGGCACTGGCTGGATACTGGCTAGATACTGGCTAGGCACACGTTATGCACATGCCAGTCTCAGGCAAGGCACAGGCTAGACACACGCTAGACACAGGCTAGACACTGGCTAGGCACAGGCTATGCACATGCCAGTCTTAGGCAAGGCACAGGCTAGACACAGGCTAGACACTGGCTAGGCACAGGCTATGCACATGCCAGTCACAGGCAAGGCACAGGCTAGACACAGGCTAGACACTGGCTAGGCACAGGCTAGACACTGGCTAGGCACAGGCTAGACACTGGCTAGGCACAGACAGGCTAGACACTGGCTAGGCACAGGCTAGACACAGGCTAGACACTGGCTAGGCACAGGCTAGACACAGGCTAGACACAGGCTAGACACAGGCTAGACACAGGCTAGACACAGGCTAGACACAGGCTAGACACAGGCTAGACACAGGCTAGACACAGGCTAGACACAGGCTAGACACAGGCTAGACACAGGCTAGACACAGGCTAGACACAGGCTAGACACTGGCTTGGCACAGACTAGACACTGGCTATACACTGGCTAGGCACAGGCTAGACACAGGCTATGCACAGGCTAGACAAAGGCTAGACACTGGTTAGGCACACGCTATGCACATGCCTGTCTCAGGCAAGGCACAGGCTAGACACAGGCTAGACACAGGCTAGACACTGGCTGGGTACAGGCTAGACACTGGCTAGGCACAAGCTAGACACAGGCTAGACACTGGCTAGGCACAGGCTAGACACTGGCTAGGCACAGGCTAGACACAGGCTATGCACAGGCTAGACAAAGGCTAGAAACTGGCTAGGCACAGGCTAGACACAGGCTAGACACAGGCTAGACACAGGCTAGACACTGGCTGGGCACAGGCTAGACACTGGCTATACACTGGCTAGGCACAGGCTGGACACAGGCTATGCACAGGCTAGACAAAGGCTAGACACTGGCTAGGCACACGCTATGCACATGCCTATCTCAGGCAAGGCACAGGCTAGACACAGGCTAGACACAGGCTAGACACAGGCTAGACACAGGCTAGACACAGGCTAGAAACAGGCTAGACACAGGCTAGACACAGGCTAGACACTGGCTTGGCACAGACTAGACACTGGCTTAGCACAGGCTAGACAAAGGCTAGAAACTGCCTAGGCACAGGCTAGACACAGGCTAGACACTGGCTAGGCACAGGCTATGCACATGCCAGTCACAGGCAAGGCACAGGCTAGACACAGGCTAGACACTGGCTAGGCACAGGCTAGACACTGGCTAGGCACAGGCTAGACACTGGCTAAGCACAGGCTAGACACAGGCTAGAACTGGCTAGGCACAGGCTAGACACAGGCTAGACACTGGCTAGGCACAGGCTAGACACTGGCTAGGCACAGGCTAGACACAGGCTAGACACAGGCTAGACACAGGCTAGACACAGGCTAGACACAGGCTAGACACAGGCTAGACACAGGCTAGACACTGGCTAGGCACAGACTAGACACTGGCTATACACTGGCTAGGCACAGGCTAGACACAGGCTAGGCACAGGCTAGACAAAGGCTAGACACTGGTTAGGCACAGGCTATGCACATGCCTGTCTCAGGCAAGGCACAGGCTAGACACAGGCTAGACACAGGCTAGACACAGGCTGGGCACAGGCTAGACACTGGCTAGGCACAAGCTAGACACAGGCTAGACACTGGCTAGGCACAGGCTAGACACTGGCTAGGCACAGGCTAGACACAGGCTATGACACAGGCTAGACAAAGGCTAGAAACTGGCTAGGCACAGGCTAGACACAGGCTAGACACTGGCACAGGCACGCTAGACACTGGCTATACACTGGCTAGGCACAGGCTGGACACAGGCTATGCACAGGCTAGACAAAGGCTAGACACTGGCTAGGCACACGCTGGGCACATGCCTATCTCAGGCAAGGCACAGGCTAGACACAGGCTAGACACAGGCTAGACACAGGCTAGACACTGGCTTGGCACAGACTAGACACTGGCTTAGCACAGGCTAGACAAAGGCTAGAAACTGCCTAGGCACAGGCTAGACACAGGCTAGAAACTGCCTAGGCACAGGCTAGACACAGGCTATTCACTGGCTGGGCACAGGCTAGACACTGGCTAGGCACAGGCAAGACACTGGCTAGGCACAGGCTAGACAATGGCTATGTACAGGCTAGGCACTGGCTAGGAACAGGCTAGGCACTGGCTAGGCACAGGCTAGGTACTGGCTAGGTACAGGCTAGGCAGAGGCTAGACACAGGCTAGACACAGGCTAGACACAGGCTAGACACAGGCTAGAAACTGGCTAGGCACAGGCTAGACACAGGCTAGACACTGGCTGGGCATAGGCTAGACACTGGCTAGGCACAAGCTAGACACAGGCTAGACACAGGCTAGACACAGGTTAGACACAGGCTAGACACAGGCTAGACACAGGCTAGACACTGGCTTGGCACAGACTAGACACTGGCTATACACTGGCTAGGCACAGGCTAGACACAGGCTATGCACAGGCTAGACAAAGGCTAGACACTGGTTAGGCACACGCTATGCACATGCCTGTCTCAGGCAAGGCACAGGCTAGACACAGGCTAGACACAGGCTAGACACTGGCTGGGTACAGGCTAGACACTGGCTAGGCACAAGCTAGACACAGGCTAGACACTGGCTAGGCACAGGCTAGACACTGGCTAGGCACAGGCTAGACACTGGCTAGGCACAGGCTAGACACAGGCTATGCACAGGCTAGACAAAGGCTAGAAACTGGCTAGGCACAGGCTAGACACAGGCTAGACACTGGCTGGGCACAGGCTAGACACTGGCTATACACTGGCTAGGCACAGGCTGGACACAGGCTATGCACAGGCTAGACAAAGGCTAGACACTGGCTAGGCACACGCTAGGCACATGCCTATCTCAGGCAAGGCACAGGCTAGACACAGGCTAGACACAGGCTAGACACAGGCTAGACACAGGCTAGACACAGGCTAGACACAGGCTAGACACAGGCTAGACACAGGCTAGACAAAGCACAGGCTAGACACTGGCTTAGCACAGGCTAGACAAAGGCTAGAAACTGCCTAGGCACAGGCTAGACACAGGCTATTCACTGGCTGGGCACAGGCTAGACACTGGCTAGGCACAGGCAAGACACTGGCTAGGCACAGGCTAGACAATGGCTATGTACAGGCTAGGCACTGGCTAGGAACAGGCTAGGTACTGGCTAGGTACAGGCTAGGTACTGGCTAGGTACAGGCTAGGCAGAGGCTAGACACAGGCTAGACACAGGCTAGACACAGGCTAGACACAGGCTAGACACAGGCTAGACACAGGCTAGACACAGGCTAGACACAGGCTAGACACAGGCTAGACACAGGCTAGACACAGGCTAGACAAAGGCTAGAAACTGGCTAGACACAGGCTAGACACAGGCTAGACACTGGCTGGGCACAGGCTAGACACTGGCTAGGCACAGGCTAGACACTGGCTAGGCACAGGCTAGACAATGGCTATGTACAGGCTAGGCACTGGTTAGGTACAGGCTAGACACAGGCTAGACACTGGCTGGGCACAGGCTAGACAGTGGCTAGACACAGGCTAGACACAGGCTAGACACAGGCTAGACACAAGCTAGAAACAGGCTAGACACAGGCTAGACACAGGCTAGACACTGGTTTGGCACAGACTAGAAACTGGCTTAGCACAGGCTAGACAAAGGCTAGAAACTGGCTAGGCACAGGCTAGACACAGGCTAGACACTGGCTGGGCACAGGCTAGACACTGGCTAGGCACAGGCTAGACACTGGCTAGGCACAGGCTAGACAATGGCTATGTACAGGCTAGGCACTGGCTAGGTACAGGCTAGGTACTGGCTAGGTACAGGCTAGGCACTGGCTAGGTACTGGCTAGGTACAGGCTAGGCACTGGCTAGGTACAGGCTAGGCAGAGGCTAGGCACAGGCTAGGCAGAGGCTAGACAAAGGCTAGACACAGGCAAGACACAGGCTAGACACAGGCTAGACACAGGCTAGACACAGGCTAGACACTGGCTAGACACAGGCTAGACAATGGCTAGAAACTGGCTAGACACAGGCTAGGCACAGGCTAGACACAGGCTAGACACAGGCTAGACACAGGCTAGACACTGACTGGGCACAGGCAAGACACTGGCTAGACACAAGCTAGACACAGGCTAGACACAGGCTAGACACAGGCTAGACTCAGGCCAGACACAGGCTAGAAACAGGCTAGACACAGGCTAGACACAGGCTAGACACAGGCTAGACACTGGCTTGGCACAGACTAGACACTGGCTAAGCACAGGCTAGACACAGGCTAGACACTGACTGGGCACAGGCTAGACACTGGCTAGACACTGGCTAGACACAAGCTAGACACAGGCTAGACACAGGCTAGACACTGACTGGGCACAGGCTAGACACTGGCTAGACACAAGCTAGACACAGGCTAGACACAGGCTAGACACAGGCCAGACACAGGCTAGACACAGGCTAGACACAGGCTAGTCACAGACTTGACACAAGCTAAACACAGGCTAGACGCAGGCTAGACACAGGCTAGTCACAGGCTAGACACAGGCTAGACACAGGCTAGACACATGCTAGACACAGGCTAGACACAGGCTAGACACAGGCTAGATACAGGCTAGACACAGGCTAGACACTGGCTGGGCACAGGCTAGACACTGGATAGACACAAGCTAGACACAGGCTAGACACAGGCTAGACACAGGCTAGACACAGGCTAGACACAGGCTAGACACAGGCTAGACACAGGCTAGACACAGGCCAGACACAGGCCTGACACAGGCTAGACACAGGCTAGACACAGGCTAGACATAGGCTAGACACAGGCCAGACACAGGCTAGACACAGGCTAGAAACTGGCTAGGCACAGGCTAGACACAGGCTAGACACTGGCTGGGCACAGGTGACACTGGCTAGGCACAGGCCAGACACAGGCTAGACACAGGCTAGACACAGGCTAGACACAGGCTAGACACAGGCTAGACACAGGCTAGACACAGGCTAGACACAGGCTAGACACAGGCTAGACACAGGCTAGACACAGGCTAGACACAGGCTAGACACAGGCTAGACACAGGCTAGACACAGGCTAGACACAGGCTAGACACAGGCCAGACACAGGCTAGACACAGGCTAGACACAGGCTAGACACAGGCTAGACACAGGCTAGACACAGGCTAGACACAGGCTAGACACAGGCTAGACACAGGCTAGACACAGGCTAGACACAGGCTAGACACAGGCTAGACACAGGCTAGGCACAGGCTAGGCACAGGCTAGACACCGTCTAGACACCGGCTAGACACCGGCTAGACACAGACTAGACACAGGCTAGACAGAGGCTATACACTGGCTAGGCTATCCACAGGCTAGACAAAGGCTAGACACTGGCTAGGCACAGGCTAGGCACTGGCTAGACACTGGCTAGGCACACGCTATGCACATGCCTGTCTCAGGCAAGCCACAGGCTAGACACTGGCTAGGCACAGGCTATGCACATGACAGTCACAGGCAAGGCACAGGCTAGACACAGGCTAGGCACAGGCTAGGCACAGGCTTGGCACTGGCTAGACACTGGCTAGGCACACGCTATGCACATGCCAGTCTCAGGCAAGGCACAGGCTAGACACTGGCTAGGCACAGGCTATGCACATGCCAGTCACAGGCAAGGCACAGGCTAGACACAGGCTAGACACAGGCTAGGCACAGGCTAGGCACAGGCTAGGCACAGGCTAGGCACAGGCTAGGCACAGGCTAGGCACAGGCTAGGCACTGGCTAGACACTGGCTAGGCACACGCAATGCACATGCAAGTCTCAGGCAAGGCACAGGCTAGACACAGGCTAGACACAGGCTAGACACTGGCTAGGCACAGGCTATGCACATGGCAGTCACAGGCAAGGCATAGGCTAGACACAGGCTAGACACAGGCTAGGCACAGGCTAGGCACAGGCTAGGCACAGGCTAGGCACAGGCTAGGCACTGGCTAGACACTGGCTAGACACTGGCTAGGCACACGCTATGCACATGCCAGTCTCAGGCAAGGCACAGGCTAGACACACGCTACACACAGGCTAGACACAGGCTAGACACTGGCTAGGCACAGGCTATGCACATGCCAGTCTCAGGCAAGGCACAGGCTAGACACAGGCTAGGCACAGGCTAGGCACAGGCTAGGCACAGGCTAGGCACAGGCTAGGCACAGGCTAGGCACAGGCCTGGCACAGGCTAGGCACTGGCTAGACACTGGCTAGGCACAAGCTATGCACATGCAAGTCTCAGGCAAGGCACAGGCTAGACACAGGCTAGACACTGGCTAGGCACAGGCTATGCACATGCCAGTCACAGGCAAGGCACAGGCTAGACACAGGCTACACACAGGCTAGGCACAGGCTAGGCACAGGCTAGGCACCGGCGAGACACTGGCTAGGCACACGCAATGCACATGCCAGTCTCAGGCAAGGCACAGGCTAGACACAGGCTAGCCACTGGCTAGGCACAGGCTATGCACATGGCAGTCACAGGCAAGGCACAGGCGAGACACAGGCTAGACACAGGCTAGGCACAGGCTAGGCACAGGCTTGGCACTGGCTAGACACTGGCTAGACACTGGCTAGGCACACGCTATGCACATGCCAGTCTCAGGCAAGGCACAGGCTAGACACAGGCTAGACACTGGCTAGGCACAGGCTATGCACATGCCAGTCACAGGCAAGGAACAGGCTAGACACAGGCTAGACACTGGCTTGGCACAGACTAGACACTGGCTAAGCACAGGCTAGACACAGGCTAGAAACTGGCTAGGCACAGGCTAGACACAGGCTAGACGCTGGCTGGGCACAGGCTAGACACTGGCTAGGCACAAGCTAGACACAGGCTAGACACAGGCTAGACACAGGCTAGACACAGGCTAGACACAGGCCAGACACAGGCTAGAAACAGGCTAGACACAGGCTAGACACAGGCTAGACACAGGCTAGACACAGGCTAGACACAGGCTAGACACAGGCTAGACACTGGCTTGGCACAGACTAGACACTGGCTGTACACTGGCTAGGCACAGGCTAGACACAGGCTATGCACAGGCTAGACAAAGGTTAGACACTGGCTAGGCACACGCTATGCACATGCCTGTCTCAGGCAAGGCACAGGCTAGACACAGGCTAGACAAAGGCTAGAAACTGGCTAGGCACAGGCTAGACACAGGCTAGACAAAGGCTAGAAACTGGCTAGGCACAGGCTAGACACAGGCTAGACAAAGGCTAGAAACTGGCTAGGCACAGGCTAGACACAGGCTAGACACTGGCTGGGCACAGGCTATGCACAGGCTAGACACAGGCTAGACACTGGCTTGGCACAGACTAGACACTGGCTTAGCACAGGCTAGACAAAGGCTAGAAACTGGCTAGGCACAGGCTAGACACAGGCTAGACACTGGCTGGGCACAGGCTAGACACTGGCTAGGCACAGGCTAGACACTGGCTAGGCACAGGCTAGACAATGGCTATGTACAGGCTAGGCACTGGCTAGGTACAGGCTAGGTACTGGCTAGGTACAGGCTAGGCACTGGCTAGGTACAGGCTAGGCAGAGGCTAGGCACTTGCTAGACACAGGCTAGACACAGGCTAGACAAAGGCTAGACACAGGCGAGACACAGGCTAGACACAGGCTAGACACAGGCTAGACACAGGCTAGACGAAGGCTAGAAACTGGATAGGCACAGGCTAGGCACAGGCTAGGCACAGGCTAGGCACTGGCTAGACACTGGCTAGGCACAAGCTATGCACATGCCAGTCTCAGGCAAGGCACAGGCTAGACACAGGCTAGACACTGGCTAGGCACAGGCTATGCACATGCCAGTCACAGGCAAGGCACAGGCTAGACACAGGCTACACACAGGCTAGGCACAGGCTAGGCACAGGCTAGGCACAGGCTAGGCACTGGCGAGACACTGGCTAGGCACACGCAATGCACATGCCAGTCTCAGGCAAGGCACAGGCTAGACACAGGCTAGCCACTGGCTAGGCACAGGCTATGCACATGGCAGTCACAGGCAAGGCACAGGCTAGACACAGGCTAGACACAGGCTAGACACAGGCTAGGCACAGGCTAGGCACAGGCTTGGCACTGGCTAGACACTGGCTAGACACTGGCTAGGCACACGCTATGCACATGCCAGTCTCAGGCAAGGCACAGGCTAGACACAGGCTAGACACTGGCTAGGCACAGGCTAGGCACAGGCTATGCACATGCCAGTCACAGGCAAGGCACAGGCTAGACACACGCTAGACACTGGCTAGCCACAGGCTAGACACTGGGTTGGCACAGACTAGACACTGGCTAAGCACAGGCTAGACACAGGCTAGAAACTGGCTAGGCACAGGCTAGACACAGGCTAGACGCTGGCTGGGCACAGGCTAAACACTGGCTAGGCACAAGCTAGACACAGGCTAGACACAGGCTAAACACAGGCTAGACACAGGCCAGACACAGGCTAGAAACAGGCTAGACACAGGCTAGACACAGGCTAGACACAGGCTAGACACAGGCTAGACACAGGCTAGACACTGGCTTGGCACAGACTAGACACTGGCTGTACACTGGCTAGGCACAGGCTAGACACAGGCTATGCACAGGCTAGACAAAGGCTAGACACTGGCTAGGCACACGCTATGCACATGCCAGTCTCAGGCAAGGCACAGGCTAGACACAGGCTAGACACTGGCTAGGCACAGGCTATGCACATGCCAGTCACAGGCAAGGCACAGGCTAGACACAGGCTAGACACTGGCTAGCCACAGGCTAGACACTGGCTTGGCACAGACTAGACACTGGCTAAGCACAGGCTAGACACAGGCTAGAAACTGGCTAGGCACAGGCTAGACACAGGCTAGACGCTGGCTGGGCACAGGCTAGACACTGGCTAGGCACAAGCTAGACACAGGCTAGACACAGGCTAGACACAGGCTAGACACAGGCTAGACACAGGCCAGACACAGGCTAGAAACAGGCTAGACACAGGCTAGACACAGGCTAGACACAGGCTAGACACAGGCTAGACACAGGCTAGACACAGGCTAGACACTGGCTTGGCACAGGCTAGACACAGGCTATTCACTGGCTGGGCACAGGCTAGATACTGTCTAGGCACAAGCTAGACACAGGCTAGACACAGGCTAGACACAGGCTAGACACAGGCTAGACACAGCCCAGACACAGGCTAGGCACTGGCTAGACTGGCTAGGCACAGGCTAGGCACTGGCTAGACACTGGCTAGGCACACGCTATGCACATGCCAGTCTCAGGCAAGGCACAGGCTAGACACATGCCAGTCACAGGCAAGGCACAGGCTAGACACAGGCTAGACACAGGCTAGGCACTGGCTAGACACTGGCTAGGCACACGCTATGCACATGCCAGTCTCTGGCAAGGCACAGGCTAGACACAGGCTAGACACCGGCTAGGCACACGCTATGCACATGCCAGTCTCAGGCTAGACACAGGCTAGACACAGGCTAGATACAGGCTAGACAAAGGCTAGACACAGGCTAGACACTGGCAAGACACTGGCTAGGCACACGCTAGCAACAAGCTGGACACTGGCTAGGCACAGGCTATGCACATGCCAGTCACAGGCAAGGCACAGGCTAGACACGGGCTAGGCACAGGCTAGGCACAGGCTTGGCACTGGCTAGACACTGGCTAGGCACACGCTATGCACATGCCAGTCTCAGGCAAGGCACAGGCTAGACACTGGCTAGGCACAGGCTATGCACATGCCAGTCACAGGCAAGGCACAGGCTAGACACAGGCTAGACACAGGCTAGGCACAGGCTAGGCACAGGCTAGGCACAGGCTAGGCACAGGCTAGGCACAGGCTAGGCACAGGCTAGGCACAGGCTAGGCACAGGCTAGGCACAGGCTAGGCACAGGCTAGGCACAGGCTAGGCACTGGCTAGACACTGGCTAGGCACACGCAATGCACATGCAAGTCTCAGGCAAGGCACAGGCTAGACACAGGCTAGACACAGGCTAGACACAGGCTAGACACAGGCTAGACACTGGCTAGGCACAGGCTATGCACATGGCAGTCACAGGCAAGGCATAGGCTAGACACAGGCTAGACACAGGCTAGGCACAGGCTAGGCACAGGCTAGGCACAGGCTAGGCACTGGCTAGACACTGGCTAGACACTGGCTAGGCACACGCTATGCACATGCCAGTCTCAGGCAAGGCACAGGCTAGACACAGGCTAGGCACAGGCTAGGCACAGGCTAGGCACAGGCTAGGCACAGGCTAGGCACTGGCTAGACACTGGCTAGACACTGGCTAGGCACAGGCTATGCACATGCCAGTCACAGGCAAGGCACAGGCTAGACACAGGCTAGACACTGGCTAGCCACAGGCTAGACACTGGGTTGGAACAGACTAGACACTGGCTAAGCACAGGCTAGACACAGGCTAGAAACTGGCTAGGCACAGGCTAGACACAGGCTAGACGCTGGCTGGGCACAGGCTAAACACTGGCTAGGCACAAGCTAGACACAGGCTAGACACAGGCTAGACACAGGCTAGACACAGGCCAGACACAGGCTAGAAACAGGCTAGACACAGGCTAGACACAGGCTAGACACAGGCTAGACACAGGCTAGACACAGGCTAGACACATGCTAGACACTGGCTTGGCACAGACTAGACACTGCCTGTACACTGGCTAGGCACAGGCTAGACACAGGCTATGCACAGGCTAGACAAAGGCTAGACACTGGCTAGGCACACGCTATGCACATGCCAGTCTCAGGCAAGGCACAGGCTAGACACAGGCTAGACACTGGCTAGGCACAGGCTATGCACATGCCAGTCACAGGCAAGGCACAGGCTAGACACAGGCTAGACACTGGCTAGCCACAGGCTAGACACTGGCTTGGCACAGACTAGACACTGGCTAAGCACAGGCTGGACACAGGCTAGAAACTGGCTAGGCACAGGCTAGACACAGGCTAGACGCTGGCTGGGCACAGGCTAGACACAGGCTAGACACTGGCTAGGCACAAGCTAGACACAGGCTAGACACAGGCTAGACACAGGCTAGACACAGGCTAGACACAGGCCAGACACAGGCTAGAAACAGGCTAGACACAGGCTAGACACAGGCTAGACACAGGCTAGACACAGGCTAGACACAGGCTAGACACTGGCTTGGCACAGGCTAGACACAGGCTATTCACTGGCTGGGCACAGGCTAGATACTGGCTAGGCACAAGCTAGACACAGGCTAGACACAGGCTAGACACAGGCTAGACACAGGCTAGACACAGGCTAGACACAGGCTAGACACAGCCCAGACACAGGCTAGGCACTGGCTAGACACTGGCTAGGCACACGCTAGGCACATGCCAGTCTCAGGCAAGGCACAGGCTAGACACATGCCAGTCACAGGCAAGGCACAGGCTAGACACAGGCTAGGCACTGGCTAGACACTGGCTAGGCACACGCTATGCACATGCCAGTCTCTGGCAAGGCACAGGCTAGACACAGGCTAGACACCGGCTAGGCACACGCTATGCACATGCCAGTCTCAGGCTAGACACAGGCTAGACACAGGCTAGACACAGGCTAGACAAAGGCTAGACACAGGCTAGACACTGGCAAGACACTGGCTAGGCACACGCTAGCAACAAGCTGGACACTGGCTAGGCACAGGCTATGCACATGCCAGTCACAGGCAAGGCACAGGCTAGACACAGGCTAGGCACAGGCTAGGCACAGGCTTGGCACTGGCTAGACACTGGCTAGGCACACGCTATGCACATGCCAGTCTCAGGCAAGGCACAGGCTAGACACTGGCTAGGCACAGGCTATGCACATGCCAGTCACAGGCAAGGCACAGGCTAGACACAGGCTAGACACAGGCTAGGCACAGGCTAGGCACAGGCTAGGCACAGGCTAGGCACACGCTAGGCACAGGCTAGGCACAGGCTAGGCACAGGCTAGGCACAGGCTAGGCACAGGCTAGGGCACAGGCTAGGCACAGGCTAGGCACAGGCTAGGCACAGGCTAGGCACAGGCTAGGCACAGGCTAGGCACAGGCTAGGCACAGGCTAGGCACAGGCTAGGCACAGGCTAGGCACTGGCTAGACACTGGCTAGGCACACGCAATGCACATGCAAGTCTCAGGCAAGGCACGGGCTAGACACAGGCTAGACACAGGCTAGAAACTGGCTAGGCACAGGCTATGCACATGGCAGTCACAGGCAATGCATAGGCTAGACACAGGCTAGACACAGGCTAGGCACAGGCTAGGCACAGGCTAGGCACAGGCTAGGCACTGGCTAGACACTGGCTAGACACTGGCTAGGCACACGCTATGCACATGCCAGTCTCAGGCAAGGCACAGGCTAGACACAGGCTAGGCCAGGCACAGGCTAGGCACAGGCTAGGCACAGGCTAGGCACAGGCTTGGCACAGGCTAGGCACAGGCTAGGCACAGGCTAGGCACAGGCTAGGCACAGGCTAGGCACAGGCTAGGCACAGGCTAGGCACAGGCTAGGCACAGGCTAGGCACAGGCTAGGCACTGGCTAGGCACTGGCTAGACACTGGCTAGACACTGGCTAGGCACACGCAATGCACATGCAAGTCTCAGGCAAGGCACAGGCTAGACACAGGCTAGACACTGGCTAAGCACAGGCTATGCACATGGCAGTCACAGGCAAGGCACAGGCTAGACACAGGCTAGACACAGGCTAGGCACAGGCTAGGCACAGTCTAGGCACTGGCTAGACACTGGCTAGACACTGGCTAGGCACACGCTATGCACATGTCAGTCTCAGGCTAGACACACGCTAGACACAGGCTAGACACAGGCTAGACACTGGCTAGGCACAGGCTATGCACATGCCAGTCTCAGGCAAGGCAAAGGCTAGACACAGGCTAGACACAAGCTAGACACAGGCTAGACACAGGCTAGACACAGGCTAGACACAGGCTAGGCACAGGCTAGGCACTGGCTAGACACTGGCTAGGCACACGCAATGCACATGCAAGTCTCAGGCAAGGCACGGGCTAGACACAGGCTAGACACAGGCTAGAAACTGGCTAGGCACAGGCTATGCACATGGCAGTCACAGGCAATGCATAGGCTAGACACAGGCTAGACACAGGCTAGGCACAGGCTAGGCACAGGCTAGGCACAGGCTAGGCACTGGCTAGACACTGGCTAGACACTGGCTAGGCACACGCTATGCACATGCCAGTCTCAGGCAAGGCACAGGCTAGACACAGGCTAGGCACAGGCTAGGCACAGGCTAGGCACAGGCTAGGCACAGGCTTGGCACAGGCTAGGCACAGGCTAGGCACAGGCTAGGCACAGGCTAGGCACAGGCTAGGCACAGGCTAGGCACAGGCTAGGCACAGGCTAGGCACAGGCTAGGCACAGGCTAGGCACTGGCTAGGCACTGGCTAGACACTGGCTAGACACTGGCTAGGCACACGCAATGCACATGCAAGTCTCAGGCAAGGCACAGGCTAGACACAGGCTAGACACTGGCTAAGCACAGGCTATGCACATGGCAGTCACAGGCAAGGCACAGGCTAGACACAGGCTAGACACAGGTTAGGCACAGGCTAGGCACAGTCTAGGCACTGGCTAGACACTGGCTAGACACTGGCTAGGCACACGCTATGCACATGTCAGTCTCAGGCTAGACACACGCTAGACACAGGCTAGACACAGGCTAGACACTGGCTAGGCACAGGCTATGCACATGCCAGTCTCAGGCAAGGCAAAGGCTAGACACAGGCTAGACACAAGCTAGACACAGGCTAGACACAGGCTAGACACAGGCTAGACACAGGCTAGACACTGGCTAGGCACAGGCTATGCACATGGCAGTCACAGGCAAGGCATAGGCTAGACACAGGCTAGACACAGGCTAGGCACAGGCTAGGCACAGGCTAGGCACAGGCTAGGCACTGGCTAGACACTGGCTAGACACTGGCTAGGCACACGCTATGCACATGTCAGTCTCAGGCTAGACACACGCTAGACACAGGCTAGACACAGGCTAGACACAGGCTAGACACAGGCCAGACACAGGCTAGAAACAGGCTAGACTTAGGCTAGACACAGGCTAGACACAGGCTAGACACAGGCTAGACACAGGCTAGACACAGGCTAGACACTGGCTGGGCACAGGCTAGACACTTGCTAGGCACAGGCTAGACAAAGGCTAGAAACTGGCTAGGCACAGGCTAGACACAGGATAGACACTGGCTGGGCACAGGCTAGACACTGGCTATACACTGGCTAGGCACAGGCTGGACACAGGCTATGCACAGGCTAGACAAAGGCTAGACACTGGCTAGGCACACGCTATGCACATGCCTATCTCAGGCAAGGCACAGGCTAGACACAGGCTAGACACAGGCTAGACACAGGCTAGACACAGGCTAGAAACAGGCTAGACACAGGCTAGACACAGGCTAGACACAGGCTAGACACTGGCTTGGCACAGACTAGACACTGGCTTAGCACAGGCTAGACAAAGGCTAGAAACTGGCTAGGCACAGGCTAGACACAGGCTAGACACTGGCTAGGCACAGGCTAGACACTGGCTAGGCACAGGCTAGACAATGGCTATGTACAGGCTAGGCACTGGCTAGGTACAGGCTAGGTACTGGCTAGGTACAGGCTAGGCACTGGCTAGGTACAGGCTAGGCAGAGGCTAGACACATGCTAGACACAGGCTAGACACAGGCTAGACAAAGGCTAGACACAGGCTAGACACAGGCTAGACACAGGCTAGACACAGGCTAGACACAGGCTAGACACAGGCTAGACACTGGCTAGGCACAAGCTATGCACATGCCAGTCTCAGGCAAGGCACAGGCTAGACACAGGCTAGAAACTGGCTAGGCACAGGCTATGCACATGCCAGTCACAGGCAAGGCACAGGCTAGACACAGGCTAGACACAGGCTAGACACAGGCTAGACACAGGCTAGACACTGGCTAGGCACAGGCTATGCACATGCCAGTCACAGGCAAGGCACAGGCTAGACACAGGCTACACACAGGCTAGGCACAGGCTAGACACAGGCTAGGCACTGGCGAGACACTGGCTAGGCACACGCAATGCACAGGCTAGACACTGGCTAGGCACAGGCTAGACACTGGCTTGGCACAAGCTAGACACAGGCTAGACACAGGCTAGACACAGGCTAGACACAGGCCAGACACAGGCTAGAAACAGGCTAGACTTAGGCTAGACACAGGCTAGACACAGGCTAGACACAGGCTAGAAACTGGCTAGGCACAGGCTAGACACAGGCTAGAAACTGGCTGGGCACAGGCTAGACACTGGCTAGGCACAATATAGACACAGGCTAGACACAGGCTAGAAACAGGCTAGAAACAGGCTAGACACAGGCTAGACACAGGCTAGACACAGGCTAGACACTGGCTTGGCACAGACTAGACACTGGCTATACACTGGCGAGGCACAGGCTAGACGCAGGCTATGCACAGGCTAGACAAAGGCTAGACACTGGCTAGGCACACGCTATGCACATGCCTGTCTCAGGCAAGGCACAGGCTAGACAGGCTAGACACAGGCTAGACACAGGCTAGACACAGGCTAGACACAGGCTAGACACAGGCTAGACACAGGCTAGACACTGGCTGGGCACAGGCTAGACACTTGCTAGGCACAGGCTAGACAAAGGCTAGAAACTGGCTAGGCACAGGATAGACACTTGCTGCGCACAGGCTAGACACTGGCTAGGCACTGGCTAGACCCTGGCTAGGCACACGCAATGCACATGCAAGTCTCAGGCAAGGCACAGGCTAGACACAGGCTAGACACAGGCTAGACACTGGCTAGGCACAGGCTATGCACATGGCAGTCACAGGCAAGGCATAGGCTAGACACAGGCTAGACACAGGCTAGGCACAGGCTAGGCACAGGCTAGGCACAGGCTAGGCACTGGCTAGACACTGGCTAGACACTGGCTAGGCACACGCTATGCACATGCCTGTCTCAGGCAAGGCACAGGCTAGCAACAAGCTGGACACTGGCTAGGCACAGGCTATGCACATGCCAGTCTCAGGCAAGGCACAGGCTAGACACATGCCAGTCACAGGCAAGGCACAGGCTAGACACAGGCTAGACACAGGCTAGGCACTGGCTAGACACTGGCTAGGCACACGCTATGCACATGCCAGTCTCTGGCAAGGCACAGGCTAGACACAGGCTAGACACCGGCTAGGCACACGCTATGCACATGCCAGTCTCAGGCTAGACACAGGCTAGACACAGGCTAGACACAGGCTAGACACAGGCTAGACAAAGGCTAGACACTGGCTAGACACTGGCAAGACACTGGCTAGGCACACGCTATGCACATGCCTGTCTCAGGCAAGGCACAGGCTAGCAACAAGCTGGACACTGGCTAGGCACAGGCTATGCACATGCCAGTCACAGGCAAGGCACAGGCTAGACACAGGCTAGGCACAGGCTAGGCACAGGCTTGGCACTGGCTAGACACTGGCTAGGCACACGCTATGCACATGCCAGTCTCAGGCAAGGCACAGGCTAGACACTGGCTAGGCACAGGCTATGCACATGCCAGTCACAGGCAAGGCACAGGCTAGACACAGGCTAGACACAGGCTAGGCACAGGCTAGGCACAGGCTAGGCACAGGCTAGGCACAGGCCTAGGCACAGGCTAGGCACAGGCTAGGCACAGGCTAGGCACAGGCTAGGCACAGGCTAGGCACAGGCTAGGCACAGGCTAGGCACTGGCTAGACACTGGCTAGGCACACGCAATGCACATGCAAGTCTCAGGCAAGGCACAGGCTAGACACAGGCTAGACACAGGCTAGACACTGGCTAGGCACAGGCTAGGCACATGGCAGTCACAGGCAAGGCATAGGCTAGACACAGGCTAGACACAGGCTAGGCACTGGCTAGACACTGGCTAGGCACAGGCTAGGCACAGGCTAGGCACTGGCTAGACACTGGCTAGACACTGGCTAGACACAGGCTAGGCACAGGCTAGGCACAGGCTAGGCACAGGCTAGGCACAGGCTTGGCACAGGCTAGGCACAGGCTAGGCACAGGCTAGGCACAGGCTAGGCACAGGCTAGGCACAGGCTAGGCACAGGCTAGGCACAGGCTAGGCACAGGCTAGGCACAGGCTAGGCACAGGCTAGGCACAGGCTAGGCACTGGCTAGACACTGGCTAGGCACACGCTATGCACATGCCTGTCTCAGGCAAGGCACAGGCTAGACACAGGCTAGACACTGGCTAAGCACAGGCTATGCACATGGCAGTCACAGGCAAGGCACAGGCTAGACACAGGCTAGACACAGGTTAGGCACAGGCTAGGCACAGTCTAGGCACTGGCTAGACACTGGCTAGACACTGGCTAGGCACACGCTATGCACATGTCAGTCTCAGGCTAGACACACGCTAGACACAGGCTAGACACAGGCTAGACACTGGCTAGGCACAGGCTATGCACATGCCAGTCTCAGGCAAGGCACAGGCTAGACACAGGCTAGACACTGGCTAGGCACAGGCTATGCACATGCCAGTCACAGGCAAGGCACAGGCTAGACACAGGCTAGACACTGGCTAGGCACAGGCTAGACACTGGCTTGGCACAAGCTAGACACAGGCTAGACACAGGCTAGACACAGGCTAGACACAGGCCAGACACAGGCTAGAAACAGGCTAGACTTAGGCTAGACACAGGCTAGACACAGGCTAGAAACTGGCTAGGCACAGGCTAGACACAGGCTAGAAACTGGCTGGGCACAGGCTAGACACTGGCTAGGCACAATATAGACACAGGCTAGACACAGGCTAGAAACAGGCTAGAAACAGGCTAGACACAGGCTAGACACAGGCTAGACAAAGGCTAGACACTGGCTTGGCACAGACTAGACACTGGCTATACACTGGCGAGGCACAGGCTAGACACAGGCTATGCACAGGCTAGACAAAGGCTAGACACTGGCTAGGCACACGCTATGCACATGCCTGTCTCAGGCAAGGCACAGGCTAGACACAGGCTAGACACAGGCTAGACACAGGCTAGACACAGGCTAGACACAGGCTAGACACAGGCTAGACACAGGCTAGACACAGGCTAGACACTGGCTGGGCACAGGCTAGACACTTGCTAGGCACAGGCTAGACAAAGGCTAGAAACTGGCTAGGCACAGGCTAGACACAGGATAGACACTGGCTGGGCACAGGCTAGACACTGGCTATACACTGGCTAGGCACAGGCTGGACACAGGCTATGCACAGGCTAGACAAAGGCTAGACACTGGCTAGGCACACGCTATGCACATGCCTATCTCAGGCAAGGCACAGGCTAGACACAGGCTAGACACAGGCTAGACACAGGCTAGACACAGGCTAGACACAGGCTAGAAACAGGCTAGACACGGGCTAGACACAGGCTAGACACAGGCTAGACACTGGCTTGGCACAGACTAGACACTGGCTTAGCACAGGCTAGACAAAGGCTAGAAACTGGCTAGGCACAGGCTAGACACAGGCTAGACACTGGCTAGGCACAGGCTAGACACAGGCTAGACACTGGCTAGGCACAGGCTAGACAATGGCTATGTACAGGCTAGGCACTGGCTAGGTACAGGCTAGGTACTGGCTAGGTACAGGCTAGGCACTGGCTAGGTACAGGCTAGGCAGAGGCTAGGCACATGCTAGACACAGGCTAGACACAGGCTAGACAAAGGCTAGACACAGGCTAGACACAGGCTAGACACAGGCTAGACACAGGCTAGACACAGGCTAGACACAGGCTAGACACTGGCTAGGCACAAGCTATGCACATGCCAGTCTCAGGCAAGGCACAGGCTAGACACAGGCTAGACACTGGCTAGGCACAGGCTATGCACATGCCAGTCACAGGCAAGGCACAGGCTAGACACAGGCTAGACACAGGCTAGACACTGGCTAGGCACAGGCTATGCACATGCCAGTCACAGGCAAGGCACAGGCTAGACACAGGCTACACACAGGCTAGGCACAGGCTAGACACAGGCTAGGCACTGGCGAGACACTGGCTAGGCACACGCAATGCACATGCCAGTCTCAGGCAAGGCACAGGCTAGACACAGGCTAGCCACTGGCTAGGCACAGGCTATGCACATGGCAGACACAGGCAAGGCACAGGCTAGACACAGGCTAGACACAGGCTAGGCACAGGCTAGGCACAGGCTTGGCACTGGCTAGACACTGGCTAGACACTGGCTAGGCACACGCTATGCACATGCCAGTCTCAGGCAAGGCACAGGCTAGACACAGGCTACACACAGGCTAGGCACAGGCTAGACACAGGCTAGGCACTGGCGAGACACTGGCTAGGCACACGCAATGCACATGCCAGTCTCAGGCAAGGCACAGGCTAGACACAGGCTAGCCACTGGCTAGGCACAGGCTATGCACATGGCAGACACAGGCAAGGCACAGGCTAGACACGGGCTAGACACAGGCTAGACACAGGCTAGACACTGGCTTGGCACAGACTAGACACTGGCTTAGCACAGGCTAGACAAAGGCTAGAAACTGGCTAGGCACAGGCTAGACACAGGCTAGACACTGGCTAGGCACAGGCTAGACACTGGCTAGGCACAGGCTAGACAATGGCTATGTACAGGCTAGGCACTGGCTAGGTACAGGCTAGGTACTGGCTAGGTACAGGCTAGGCACTGGCTAGGTACAGGCTAGGCAGAGGCTAGGCACATGCTAGACACAGGCTAGACACAGGCTAGACAAAGGCTAGACACAGGCTAGACACAGGCTAGACACAGGCTAGACACAGGCTAGACACAGGCTAGACACAGGCTAGACACTGGCTAGGCACAAGCTATGCACATGCCAGTCTCAGGCAAGGCACAGGCTAGACACAGGCTAGAAACTGGCTAGGCACAGGCTATGCACATGCCAGTCACAGGCAAGGCACAGGCTAGACACAGGCTAGACACAGGCTAGACACTGGCTAGGCACAGGCTATGCACATGCCAGTCACAGGCAAGGCACAGGCTAGACACAGGCTACACACAGGCTAGGCACAGGCTAGACACAGGCTAGGCACTGGCGAGACACTGGCTAGGCACACGCAATGCACATGCAAGTCTCAGGCAAGGCACAGGCTAGACACAGGCTAGCCACTGGCTAGGCACAGGCTATGCACATGGCAGACACAGGCAAGGCACAGGCTAGACACAGGCTAGACACAGGCTAGGCACAGGCTAGGCACAGGCTTGGCACTGGCTAGACACTGGCTAGACACTGGCTAGGCACACGCTATGCACATGCCAGTCTCAGGCAAGGCACAGGCTAGACACAGGCTAGAAACTGGCTAGGCACAGGCTATGCACATGCCAGTCACAGGCAAGGCACAGGCTAGACAAAGGCTAGACACTGGCTTGGCACAGACTAGACACTGGCTAAGCACAGGCTAGACACAGGCTAGAAACTGGCTAGGCACAGGCTAGACACAGGCTAGACGCTGGCTGGGCACAGGCTTGACACTGGCTAGGCACAAGCTAGACACAGGCTAGACACAGGCTAGACACAGGCTAGACACAGGCCAGACACAGGCTAGAAACAGGCTAGACACAGGCTAGACACAGGCTAGACACAGGCTAGACACAGGCTAGACACAGGCTAGACACAGGCTAGACACAGGCTAGACACAGGCTAGACACAGGCTAGACACTGGCTTGGCACAGACTAGACACTGGCTGTACACTGGCTAGGCACAGGCTAGACACAGGCTATGCACAGGCTAGACAAAGGTTAGATACTGGCTAGGCACACGCTATGCACATGCCTGTCTCAGGCAAGGCACAGGCTAGACACAGGCTAGACAAAGGCTAGAAACTGGCTAGGCACAGGCTAGACACAGGCTAGACACTTGCTGGGCACAGGCAAGACACTGGCTATACACTGGCTAGGCACAGGCTGGACACAGGCTATGCACAGGCTAGACAAAGGCTAGACACAGGCTAGACACAGGCTAGACACAGGCTAGACACAGGCTAGACACAGGCTAGACACAGGCTAGACACAGGCTAGACACAGGCTAGACACAGGCTAGACACAGGCTAGACACAGGCTAGACACTGGCTGGGCACAGGCTAGACACTTGCTAGGCACAGGCTAGACAAAGGCTAGAAACTGGCTAGGCACAGGCTAGACACAGGCTAGACACTGGCTATACACTGGCTAGGCACAGGCTGGACACAGGCTATGCACAGGCTAGACAAAGGCTAGACACTGGCTAGGCACACGCTATGCACATGCCTATCTCAGGCAAGGCACAGGCTAGACACAGGCTAGACACAGGCTAGACACAGGCTAGACACAGGCTAGAAACAGGCTAGACACAGGCTAGACACAGGCTAGACACAGGCTAGACACAGGCTAGACACTGGCTTGGCACAGACTAGACACTGGCTTAGCACAGGCTAGACAAAGGCTAGAAACTGGCTAGGCACAGGCTAGACACAGGCTAGACACTGGCTGGGTACAGGCTAGACACTGGCTAGACACAGGCTAGACACTGGCTAGGCACAGGCTAGACAATATCTATGTACAGGCTAGGCACTGGCTAGGTACAGGCTAGGTACTGGCTAGGTACAGGCTAGGCACTGGCTAGGTACAGGCTAGGCAGAGGCTAGGCACATGCTAGACACAGGCTAGACACAGGCTAGACAAAGGCTAGACACAGGCTAGACACAGGCTAGACACAGGCTAGACACAGGCTAGACACAGGCTAGACACAGGCTAGACACAGGCTAGACGAAGGCTAGAAACTAGATAGACACAGGCTAGGCACAAGCTATGCACATGCCAGTCTCAGGCAAGAGACAGGCTAGACACTGGCTAGGCACAGGCTATGCACATGCCAGTCACAGGCAAGGCACAGGCTAGACACAGGCTACACACAGGCTAGGCACAGGCTAGGCACAGGCTAGGCACAGGCTAGGCACTGGCGAGACACTGGCTAGGCACACGCAATGCACATGCCAGTCTCAGGCAAGGCACAGGCTAGACACAGGCTAGCCACTGGCTAGGCACAGGCTATGCACATGGCAGTCACAGGCAAGGCACAGGCTAGACACAGGCTAGACACAGGCTAGGCACAGGCTAGGCACAGGCTAGGCACAGGCTTGGCACTGGCTAGACACTGGCTAGACACTGGCTAGGCACACGCTATGCACATGCCAGTCTCAGGCAAGGCACAGGCTAGACACAGGCTAGACACTGGCTATGCACATGCCAGTCACAGGCAAGGCACAGGCTAGACACAGGCTAGACACTGGCTAGCCACAGGCTAGACACTGGCTTGGCACAGACTAGACACTGGCTAAGCACAGGCTAGACACAGGCTAGAAACTGGCTAGGCACAGGCTAGACACAGGCTAGACGCTGGCTGGGCACAGGCTAGACACTGGCTAGGCAAAAGCTAGACACAGGCTAGACACAGGCTAGACACAGGCTAGACACAGGCCAGACACAGGCTAGAAACAGGCTAGACACAGGCTAGACACAGGCTAGACACAGGCTAGACACTGGCTTGGCACAGACTAGACACTGGCTGTACACTGGCTAGGCACAGGCTAGACACAGGCTATGCACAGGCTAGACAAAGGCTAGACACTGGCTAGGCACACGCTATGCACATGCCAGTCTCAGGCAAGGCACAGGCTAGACACAGGCTAGACACTGGCTAGGCACAGGCTATGCACATGCCAGTCACAGGCAAGGCACAGGCTAGACACAGGCTAGACACTGGCTAGCCACAGGCTAGACACTGGCTTGGCACAGACTAGACACTGGCTAAGCACAGGCTAGACACAGGCTAGAAACTGGCTAGGCACAGGCTAGACACAGGCTAGACGCTGGCTGGGCACAGGCTAGACACTGGCTAGGCACAAGCTAGACACAGGCTAGACACAGGCTAGACACAGGCCAGACATAGGCTAGAAACAGGCTAGACACAGGCTTGGCACAGGCTAGACACAGGCTATTCACTGGCTGGGCACAGGCTAGACACTGGCTAGGCACAAGCTAGACACAGGCTAGACACAGGCTAGACAAAGGCCAGACACAGGCTAGGCACTGGCTAGACACTGGCTAGGCACAGGCTAGGCACTGGCTAGACACTGGCTAGACACAGGCTAGACACTGGCTTGGCACAGACTAGACACTGGCTTAGCACAGGCTAGACAAAGGCTAGAAACTGGCTAGGCACAGGCTAGACACAGGCTAGACACTGGCTGGGCACAGGCTAGACACTGGCTAGACACAGGCTAGACACTGGCTAGGCACAGGCTAGACAATATCTATGTACAGGCTAGGCACTGGCTAGGTACAGGCTATGCACATGCCAGTCTCAGGCAAGGCACAGGCTAGACACAGGCTAGACACTGGCTAGGCACAGGCTATGCACATGCCAGTCACAGGCAAGGCACAGGCTAGACACAGGCTAGACACTGGCTTGGCACAGACTAGACACTGGCTAAGCACAGGCTAGACACAGGCTAGAAACTGGCTAGGCACAGGCTAGACACAGGCTAGACGCTGGCTGGGCACAGGCTAGACACTTGCTAGGCACAGGCTAGACAAAGGCTAGACACTGGCTAGGCACAGGCTAGACACAGGCTATGCACAGGCTAGACAAAGGCTAGACACTGGCTAGGCACACGCTATGCACATGCCTATCTCAGGCAAGGCACAGGCTAGACACAGGCTAGACACAGGCTAGACACAGGCTAGACACAGGCTAGAAACAGGCTAGACACAGGCTAGACACAGGCTAGACACAGGCTAGACACAGGCTAGACACTGGCTAGGCACAGGCTAGACACTGGCTTAGCACAGGCTAGACAAAGGCTAGAAACTGGCTAGGCACAGGCTAGACACAGGCTAGACACTGGCTAAGCACAGGCTAGACACAGGCTAGAAACTGGCTAGGCACAGGCTAGACACAGGCTAGACGCTGGCTGGGCACAGGCTAGACACTGGCTAGGCAAAAGCTAGACACAGGCTAGACACAGGCTAGACACAGGCTAGACACAGGCCAGACACAGGCCAGACACAGGCTAGAAACAGGCTAGACACAGGCTAGACACAGGCTAGACACAGGCTAGACACAGGCTAGACACAGGCTAGACACAGGCTAGACACAGGCTAGACACAGGCTAGACACAGGCTAGACACAGGCTAGACACTGGCTGGGCACAGGCTAGACACTGGCTAGACACAGGCTAGACACTGGCTAGGCACAGGCTAGACAATATCTATGTACAGGCTAGGCACTGGCTAGGTACAGGCTAGGTACTGGCTAGGTACAGGCTAGGCACTGGCTAGGTACAGGCTAGGCAGAGGCTAGGCACATGCTAGACACAGGCTAGACACAGGCTAGACAAAGGCTAGACACAGGCTAGATACAGGCTAGACACAGGCTAGACACAGGCCAGACACAGGCTAGACGAAGGCTAGAAACTAGATAGACACAGGCTAGGCACAGGCTAGGCACAGGCTAGGCACAGGCTAGGCACTGGCTAGACACTGGCTAGGCACAAGCTATGCACATGCCAGTCTCAGGCAAGGGACAGGCTAGACACTGGCTAGGCACAGGCTATGCACATGCCAGTCACAGGCAAGGCACAGGCTAGACACAGGCTACACACAGGCTAGGCACAGGCTAGGCACAGGCTAGGCACTGGCGAGACACTGGCTAGGCACACGCAATGCACATGCCAGTCTCAGGCAAGGCACAGGCTAGACACAGGCTAGCCACTGGCTAGGCACAGGCTATGCACATGGCAGTCACAGGCAAGGCACAGGCTAGACACAGGCTAGACACAGGCTAGGCACAGGCTAGGCACAGGCTTGGCACTGGCTAGACACTGGCTAGACACTGGCTAGGCACACGCTATGCACATGCCAGTCTCAGGCAAGGCACAGGCTAGACACAGGCTAGACACTGGCTAGGCACAGGCTATGCACATGCCAGTCACAGGCAAGGCACAGGCTAGACACAGGCTAGACACTGGCTAGCCACAGGCTAGACACTGGCTTGGCACAGACTAGACACTGGCTAAGCACAGGCTAGACACAGGCTAGAAACTGGCTAGGCACAGGCTAGACACAGGCTAGACGCTGGCTGGGCACAGGCTAGACACTGGCTAGGCAAAAGCTAGACACAGGCTAGACACAGGCTAGACACAGGCTAGACACAGGCCAGACACAGGCCAGACACAGGCTAGAAACAGGCTAGACACAGGCTAGACACAGGCTAGACACAGGCTAGACACTGGCTTGGCACAGACTAGACACTGGCTGTACACTGGCTAGGCACTGGCTGTACACTGGCTAGGCACAGGCTAGACACAGGCTATGCACAGGCTAGACAAAGGCTAGACACTGGCTAGGCACACGCTATGCACATGCCAGTCTCAGGCAAGGCACAGGCTAGACACAGGCTAGACACTGGCTAGGCACAGGCTATGCACATGCCAGTCACAGGCAAGGCACAGGCTAGACACAGGCTAGACACTGGCTAGCCACAGGCTAGACACTGGCTTGGCACAGACTAGACACTGGCTAAGCACAGGCTAGACACAGGCTAGAAACTGGCTAGGCACAGGCTAGACACAGGCTAGACGCTGGCTGGGCACAGGCTAGACACTGGCTAGGCACAAGCTAGACACAGGCTAGACACAGGCTAGACACAGGCTAGACACAGGCCAGACACAGGCTAGAAACAGGCTAGACACAGGCTAGACACAGGCTAGACACAGGCTAGACACAGGCTAGACACAGGCTAGACACAGGCTAGACACTGGCTTGGCACAGGCTAGACACAGGCTATTCACTGGCTGGGCACAGGCTAGACACTGGCTAGGCACAAGCTAGACACAGGCTAGACACAGGCTAGACACAGGCTAGACACAGGCTAGACACAGGCTAGACACAGGCTAGACACAGGCCAGACACAGGCTAGGCACTGGCTAGACACTGGCTAGGCACAGGCTAGGCACTGGCTAGACACTGGCTAGGCACACGCTATGCACATGCCAGTCTCAGGCAAGGCACAGGCTAGACACAGGCTAGACACTGGCTGGGCACAGGCTCGACACTGGCTAGGCACAGGCTAGACACAGGCTAGACACAGGCCAGACACAGGCCAGACACAGGCTAGACACAGGCTAGACACAGGCTAGACACAGGCTAGAAACTGGCTAGGCACAGGCTAGACACAGGCTGGACACTGGCTGGGCACAGGCTAGACACTGGCTAGGCACAGGCTAGACACAGGCTAGACACAGGCCAGACACAGGCTAGACACAGGCTAGACACAGGCTAGACACAGGCTAGACACAGGCTAGACACAGGCTAGACACAGGCTAGACACAGGCTAGGCACTGGCTAGACACATGCCTGTCTCAGGCAAGGCACAGGCTAGACACAAGCTAGACACTGGCTGATACAGGCTATGCACATGCCAGTCACAGGCAAGGCACAGGCTAGACACAGGCTAGACACAGGCCAGTCTCAGGCTAGACACAGGCTAGACACAGGCTAGACACAGGCTAGACACAGGCTAGACACAGGCTAGACACAGGCTAGACACAGGCTAGACACAGGCTAGGCACACGCTATGCACATGCCAGTCTCAGGCAAGGCACAGGCTAGACACAGGCTAGACACTGGCTAGGCACAGGCTATGCACATGCCAGTCTCAGGCAAGGCACAGGCTAGACATAGGCTAGACACTGGCTAGGCACAGGCTATGCACATGCCAGTCACAGGCAAGGCACAGGCTAGACACAGGCTAGACACTGGCTAGGCACAGGCAAGGCACAGGCAAGGCACAGGCTAGACACAGGCTAGACACAGGCTAGACACGGGCTTGGCACAGACTAGACACTGGCTAAGCACAGGCTAGACACAGGCTAGAAACTGGCTAGGCACAGGCTAGACACAGGCTAGACACTGGCTGGGCACAGGCTCGACACTGGCTAGGCACAGGCTAGACACAGGCTAGACACAGGCCAGACACAGGCTAGACACAGGCTAGACACAGGCTAGACACAGGCTAGACACAGGCTAGACACAGGCTAGACACAGGCTAGACACAGGCTAGGCACTGGCTAGACACATGCCTGTCTCAGGCAAGGCACAGGCTAGACACAAGCTAGACACTGGCTGATACAGGCTATGCACATGCCAGTCACAGGCAAGGCACAGGCTAGACACAGGCTGGACACAGGCTAGGCACAGGCTAGGCACAGGCTAGGCACTGGCTAGACACTGGCTAGGCACACGCTATGCACATGCCAGTCTCACGCAAGGCACAGGCTAGACACAGGCTAGACACTGGCTAGGCACAGGCTATGCACATGCCAGTCACAGGCAAGGCACAGGCTAGACACAGGCTAGAAACAGGCTAAGCACAGGCTAGGCACAGGCTAGGCACTGGCTAGACACTGGCTAGGCACAGGATAGGCACAGGCTAGGCACTGGCTAGACACTGGCTAGGCACACGCTATGCACATGCCAGTCTCAGGCAAGGCACAGGCTAGACACATGCCAGTCACAGGCAAGGCACAGGCTAGACACAGGCTAGACACAGGCTAGGCAAGGGCTAGGCACAGGCTAGGCACTGGCTAGACACTGGCTAGGCACACTCTATGCACATGCCAGTCTCTGGCAAGGCACAGGCTAGACACAGGCTAGACACCGGCTAGGCACACGCTATGCACATGTCAGTCTCAGGCTAGACACAGGCTAGACACAGGCTAGACACAGGCTAGGCACACGCTATGCACATGCCAGTCTCAGGCAAGGCACAGGCTAGACACAGGCTAGACACTGGCTAGGCACAGGCTATGCACATGCCAGTCACAGGCAAGGCACAGGCTAGACACAGGCTAGACACTGGCTAGGCACAGGCAAGGCACAGGCAAGGCACAGGCTAGACACAGGCTAGACACAGGCTAGACACGGGCTTGGCACAGACTAGACACTGGCTAAGCACAGGCTAGACACAGGCTAGAAACTGGCTAGGCACAGGCTAGACACAGGCTAGACACTGGCTGGGCACAGGCTCGACACTGGCTAGGCACAGGCTAGACACAGGCTAGACACAGGCTAGACACAGGCTAGACACAGGCTAGACACAGGCTAGACACAGGCTAGACACAGGCTAGACACAGGCTAGACACAGGCTAGACACAGGCTAGAAACAGGCTAGACACAGGCTAGACACAGGCTTGGCACAGACTAGACACTGGCTAAGCACAGTCTACAAACTGGATAGGCACAGGCTAGACACAGGCTTGACACAGGCTGGGCACAGACTAGACACTGGCTAGGCACAGGCTAGACACTGGCTAGGCACAGGCTAGACAATGGCTATGAACAGGCTAGACACAGGCTAGACACAGGCTAGACACAGGCTAGACACAGGCTAGACACAGGCTAGACACAGGCTAGACACAGGCTAGACACAGGCTAGACACAGGCTAGACACAGGCTAGACACAGGCTAGACACAGGCTAGACACAGGCTAGACACAGGCTAGACACAGGCTAGACACAGGCTAGGCATAGGCTAGGCACAGGCTAGGCACAGGCTAGGCACAGGCTAGGCACAGGCTAGGCACAGGCTAGGCACAGGCTAGGCACAGGCTAGGCACAAGCTAGGCACAGGCTAGGCACAGGCCAGTCCTAGGCTAGGCACAGGCTAGGCACAGGCTAGGCACAGGCTAGACACCGGCTAGACACCGGCTAGACACAGGCTAGACAGAGGCTATACACTGGCTAGGCACAGGCTAGACACAGGCTATGCACAGGCTAGACAAAGGCTATACACTGGCTAGGCACAGGCTAGGCACTGGCTAGACACATGCCTGTCTCAGGCAAGGCACAGGCTAGACACACGCTAGACACTGGCTAGGCACAGGCTATGCACATGCCAGTCACAGGCAAGGCACAGGCTAGACACAGGCTAGACACAGGCTAGACACAGGCTAGGCACAGGCTAGGCACTGGCTAGGCACACGCTATGCACATGCCAGTCTCACGCAAGGCACAGGCTAGATACAGGCTAGACACTGGCTAGGCACAGGCTATGCACATGCCAGTCACAGGCAAGGCATAGGCTAGACACAGGCTAGACGCAGGCTAGGCACAGGCTAGGCACACGCTATGCACTTGCCAGTCTCTGGCAAGGCACAGGCTAGACACAGGCTAGGCACAGGCTAGGCACAAGCTAGGCACTGGTGAGACACTGGCTAGGCACACGCTATGCACATGCCAGTCTCTGGCAAGGCACAGGCTAGACACAGGCTAGACACTGGCTAGGCACACGCTATGCACATGCCAGTCTCAGGCAAGGCACAGGCTAGACACAGGCTAGACACTGGCAAGGCACAGGCTATGCACATGCCAGTCACATGCCAGTCACAGGCAAGGCACAGGCTAGACACAGGCTAGGCACAGGCTAGGCACTAGCTAGACACTGGCTAGGCACACCTGGCTAGGCACACGCTAGACACATGCCAGTCCTGGCTATGCACAGGCTCTCGGCAAGGCACAGGCTAGACACAGGCTAGACACTGGCTAGGCACAGGCTATGCACATGCCAGTCACATGCCAGTCACAGGCAAGGCACAGGCTAGACACAGGCTAGACACAGGCTAGACACAGGCATGACACAGGCTAGACACAGGCTAGACACAGGCTAGACACAGGCTAGACACAGGCTAGACACGAGCTAGGCATACGCTGTGCACATGCCAGTCTCAGGCAAGGCACAGGCTAGACACAGGCTACACACTGGCTAGGCACAGGCTATGCACATGCCAGTCACAGGCAAGGCACAGGCTAGACACAGGCTGGACACTGGCTAGGCACAGGCTAGACACTGGCTTGGCACAGACTAGACACTGGCTAAGCACAGGCTAGACACAGGCTAGAAACTGGCTAGGCACAGGCTAGACACTGGCTGGGCACAGGCTAGACACTGGCTAGGCACAGGCTAGACACTGGCTAGGCACAGGCTAGACACAGGCTAGACACAGGCTAGACACAAGCTAGACACAGGCTAGACACAGGCTAGACACAGGCTAGACACAGGCTAGACACAGTCTAGACACAGGCTAGACAAAGGCTAGACACAGGCTAGACACAGGCTAGACACTGGCTAGACACAGGCTAGACACAGGCTAGACACAGGCTAGACACAGGCTAGACACAGGCTAGGCACAGGCTAGGCACAGGCTAGGCACTGGCTAGACACTGGCTAGGCATACGCTATGCACATGCCTGTCTCAGGCAATGCACAGGCTAGACACAGGCTAGGCACAGGCTAGGCACAGGCTAGGCACAGGCTAGGCACAGGCTAGGCACAGGCTAGGCACAGGCTAGGCACAGGCTAGGCACTGGCTAGACACTGGCTAGGCACAGGCTAGACACGGGCTAGACACAGGCTAGACACAGGCTAGACACAGGCTAGACACAGGCTAGACACAGGCTAGACACAGGCTAGACACATGCTAGACACAGGCTAGACACAGGCTAGACACAGGCTAGACACAGGCTAGGCACAGGCTAGACACAGGCTAGACACAGGCTAGACACAGGCTAGACACAGGCCAGAAACAGGCTAGACACAGGCTTGACACAAGCTAAACACATGCTAGACACAGGCTAGACACATGCTAGACACAGGCTAGACACAGGCTAGACACAGGCTAGACACAGGCTAGACACAGGCTAGACACAGGCTAGACACAGGCTAGACACAGGCTAGACACAGGCTAGACACAGGCTAGACACAGGCTAGACACAGGCTAGACACAGGCTAGACACAGGCTAGACACAGGCTAGGCATAGGCTAGGCACAGGCTAGCCACAGGCTAGGCACAGGCTAGGCACAGGCCAGTCACAGGCTAGGCACAGGCTAGGCACAGGCTAGACACAGGCCAGACACAGGCTAGACACAGGCTAGACACAGGCTAGACAGAGGCTATACACTGGCTAGGCACAGGCTAGACACAGGCTATGCACAGGCTAGACAAAGGCTATACACTGGCTAGGCACAGGCTAGGCACAGGCTATGCACAGGCTAGACAAAGGCTATACACTGGCTAGGCACAGGCTAGGCACTGGCTAGACACATGCCTGTCTCAGGCAAGGCACAGGCTAGACACAAGCTAGACACTGGCTGATACAGGCTATGTACATGCCAGTCACAGGCAAGGCACAGGCTAGACAGAGGCTGGACACAGGCTAGGCACAGGCTAGGCACAGGCTAGGCACAGGCTAGGCACAGGCTAGGCACAGGCTAGGCACTGGCTAGACACTGGCTAGGCACACGCTATGCACATGCCAGTCTCACGCAAGGCACAGGCTAGACACAGGCTAGACACTGGCTAGGCACAGGCTATGCACATGCCAGTCACAGGCAAGGCACAGGCTAGACACAGGCTAGGCACAGGCTAGGCACAAGCTAGGCACTAGCTAGACACTGGCTAGGCACAGGCTAGGCACAGGCTAGACACAGGCTAGACACAGGCTAGACACAGGCTAGACACAGGCTAGACACAGGCTAGACACAGGCTAGACACAGGCTAGACACAGGCTAGACACAGGCTAGACACAGGCTAGACACAGGCTAGACACTGGCTTGGCACAGACTAGACACTGGCTAAGCACAGTCTACAAACTGGATAGGCACAGGCTAGACACAGGCTTGACACAGGCTGGGCACAGACTAGACACTGGCTAGGCACAGGCTAGACACAGGCTAGACACAGGCTAGACACAGGCTAGACACAGGCTAGACACAGGCTAGACACAGGCTAGACACAGGCTAGACACAGGCTAGACACAGGCTAGACACAGGCTAGGCACAGGCTAGACAAAGGCTATACACTGGCTAGGCACAGGCTAGGCACTGGCTAGACACATGCCTGTTTCAGGCAAGGCACAGGCTAGACACAGGCTAGACACTGGCTGATACAGGCTATGCACATACCAGTCACAGGCAAGGCACAGGCTAGACACAGGCTGGACACAGGCTAGGCACAGGCTAGGCACAGGCTAGGCACTGGCTAGACACAGGCTAGACACACGCTATGCACATGCCAGTCTCACGCAAGGCACAGGCTAGACACAGGCTAGACACTGGCTAGGCACAGGCTATGCACATGCCAGTCACAGGCAAGGCACAGGCTAGACACAGGCTAGACACAGGCTAGGCACAGGCTAGGCACAGGCTAGGCACAGGCTAGGCACTGGCTAGACACTGGCTAGGCACAGGATAGGCACAGGCTAGGCACTGGCTAGACACTGGCTAGGCACACGCTATGCACATGCCAGTCTCAGGCAAGGCACAGGCTAGACACATGCTAGTCACAGGCAAGGCACAGGCTAGACACAGGCTAGACACAGGCTAGGCACAGGCTAGGCACAGGCTAGGCACTGGCACATGCCAGCTCTGCCAGTCTCTGGCAAGGCACAGGCTAGACACAGGCTAGACACCGGCTAGGCACACGCTATGCACATGCCAGTCTCAGGCTAGACACAGGCTAGACACAGGCTAGACACAGGCTAGACACAGGCTAGGCACACGCTATGCACATGCCAGTCTCAGGCAAGGCACAGGCTAGACACAGGCTAGACACTGGCTAGGCACAGGCTATGCACATGCCAATCTCAGGCAAGGCACAGGCTAGACATAGGCTAGACACTGGGTAGGCACAGGCTATGCACATGCCAGTCACAGGCAAGGCACAGGCTAGACACAGGCTAGACACTGGCTAGGCACAGGCAAGGCACAGGCAAGGCACAGGCAAGGCACAGGCTAGACACAGGCTAGACACAGGCTAGACACGGGCTTGGCACAGACTAGACACTGGCTAAGCACATGCTAGACACAGGCTAGAAACTGGCTAGGCACAGGCTAGACACAGGCTAGACACTGGCTGGGCACAGGCTCGACACTGGCTAGGCACAGGCTAGACACAGGCTAGACACAGGCTAGACACAGGCTAGACACAGGCTAGACACAGGCTAGACACAGGCTAGACACAGGCTAGACACAGGCTAGACACAGGCTAGACACAGGCTAGACACAGGCTAGAAACAGGCTAGACACAGGCTAGACACAGGCTAGACACAGGCTAGACACTGGCTAAGCACAGTCTACAAACTGGATAGGCACAGGCTAGACACAGGCTTGACACAGGCTGGGCACAGACTAGACACTGGCTAGGCACAGGCTAGACACTGGCTAGGCACAGGCTAGACAATGGCTATGAACAGGCTAGACATTGGCTATGAACAGGCTAGGTACTGGCTAGGTACAGGCTAGGTACTGGCTAGGTACAGGCTAGGTACTGGCTAGGTACAGGCTAGGCAGAGGCTAGGCACATACTTGACACAGGCTAGACAAAGGCTAGGCATAGGCTAGACACAGGCTAGACACAGGCTAGACACAGGCTAGACACAGGCTAGACACAGGCTAGACACAGGCTAGACACAGGCTAGACACAGGCTAGACACAGGCAAGACACAGGCTAGACACAGGCTACACACTGGCTAGGCACATGCTAGACTCTGGCTATGCACAGGCTAGACAAAGGCTAGAAACTGGCTAGGCACAGGCTAGGCACTGGCTAGACACTGGCTAGGCATACGCTGTGCACATGCCAGTCTCAGGCAAGGCACAGGCTAGACACAGGCTAGACACTGGCTAGGCACAGGCTATGCACATGCCAGTCACAGGCAAGGCAAAGGCTAGACACAGGCTAGACACTGGCTAGGCACAGGCTAGACACTGGCTTGGCACAGACTAGACACTGGCTAAGCACAGGCTAGACACAGGCTAGAAACTGGCTAGGCACAGGCTAGACACAGGCTAGACACAGGCTAGACACTGGCTAGGCACAGGCTATGCACATGCCAGTCACAGGCAAGGCAAAGGCTAGACACAGGCTAGACACTGGCTAGGCACAGGCTAGACACTGGCTTGGCACAGACTAGACACTGGCTAAGCACAGGCTAGACACAGGCTAGAAACTGGTTAGGCACAGGCTAGACACAGGCTAGACACAGGCTAGACACTGGCTAGGCACAGGCTATGCAAATGCCAGTCACATGCCAGTCACAGGCAAGGCACAGGCTAGACACAGGCTAGACACTGGCTAGGCACAGGCTAGACACAGGCTAGACACAGGCTAGACACAGGCTAGACACAGGCTAGACACAGGCTAGACACAGGCTAGACACAGGCTAGACACAGGCTAGACACAGGCTAGACACAGGCTAGACACAGGCTAGACACAGGCTAGACACAGGCTAGGCACAGACTAGACACTGGCTAAGCACAGGCTAGACACAGGCTAGAAACTGGCTTGGCACAGGCTAGACACAGGCTAGACACTGGCTCGGCACAGGCTCGACACTGGCTAGGCACAGGCTAGACACAGGCTAGACACAGGCTAGACACAGGCTAGACACAGGCTAGACACAGGCTAGACACAGGCTAGACACAGGCTAGACACAGGCTAGACACAGGCTAGACACAGGCTAGACACAGGCTAGACACAGGCTAGACACAGGCTAGACACAGGCTAGACATAGGCTAGACACAGGCTAGACACAGGCTAGACACAGGCTAGACACCGGCAAGACACCGTCAAGACACAGACTAGACACAGGCTAGACAGAGGCTACACACTGGCTAGGCACATGCTAGACTCTGGCTATGCACAGGCTAGACAAAGGCTAGAAACTGGCTAGGCACAGGCTAGGCACTGGCTAGACACTGGCTAGGCATACGCTGTGCACATGCCAGTCTCAGGCAAGGCACAGGCTAGACACAGGCTAGACACTGGCTAGGCACAGGCTATGCACATGCCAGTCACAGGCAAGGCACAGGCTTGACACAGGCGAGACACTGGCTAGGCATAGGCTTGACACTGGCTTGGCACAGACTAGACACTGGCTTGGCACAGACAAGACACTGGCTAAGCACAGGCTAGACACAGGCTAGACACAGGCTAGACACAGGCTAGACACAGGCTAGACACAGGCTAGACACTGGCTGGGCACAGGCTAGACACTGGCTAGGCACAGGCTAGACACTGGCTAGACACAGGCTGGACACAGGCTAGACACAGGCTGGACACAGGCTAGACACAGGCTAGACACAGGCTAGACACAGGCTAGACACAGGCTAGACACAGGCTAGACACAGGCTAGACACAGGCTAGACACAGGCTAGACACAGGCTAGACACAGGCTAGACACAGGCTAGACACAGGCTAGACACAGGCTAGACACAGGCTAGACACAGGCTAGACACAGGCAGACACAGGCTAGACACAGGCTAGACACAGGCTAGACACAGGCTAGACACAGGCTAAACACAGGCTAGACACAGGCTAGACACAGGCTAGACACAGGCTAGACACAGGCTAGACACAGGCTAGGGACAGGCTAGACACAGGCTAGACACAGGCCAGACAAAGGCTAGACACGGGCTAGACACAGGCTAGACACAGTCTAGACACAGGCTGGACACAGGCTAGACACAGGCTAGACACAGGCTAGGCATAGGCTAGGCACAGGCTAGCCACAGGCTAGGCACAGGCTAGGCACAGGCTAGGCACTGGCTAGACACTGGCTAGGCACACGCTATGCACATGCCTGTCTCAGGCAAGGCACAGGCTAGACACAGGCTAGACACTGGCTAGGCACAGGCTATGCACATGCCAGTCACAGGCAAGGCACAGGCTAGACACAGGCTAGACACAGGCTAGGCACAGGCTAGGAACAGGCTAGGCACAGGCTAGGCACTGGCTAGACACTGGCTAGGCACACGCTATGCACATGCCAGTCTCAGGCAAGGCACAGGCTAGACACAGGCTAGACACTGGCTAGGCAGAGGCTATGCACATGCCAGTCACAGGCAAGGCACAGGCTAGACACAGGCTAGACACAGGCTAGACACAGGCTAGGCACAGGCTAGACACTGGCTAGACACTGGCTAGGCACACGCTATGCACATGCCAGTCTCTGGCAAGGCACAGGCTAGACAAAGGCTAGACACTGGCTAGGCACACGCTATGCACATGCCAGTCTCAGGGAAGGCACAGGCTAGACACAGGCTAGACACTGGCTAGGCACACATGCCAGGCAAGGCACACAGCACTGGCTAGGCACAGGCTAGACATGCCAGAGTCACAGGCACAGGCACAGGCTAGACACAGGCTAGACACAGGCTAGACACAGGCTAGACACAGGCACAGGCACAGCACAGGCTAGACACAGGCTCAGACACAGGCTAGACACAGGCTAGACACAGGCTAGACACAGGCTAGACACAGGCTAGACACAGGCAGAGGCTAGACACAGGCTAGACACAGGCTAGACACAGACAGGCTAGACACAGGCCAGACACAGGCAAGACACAGGCTAGACACAGGCTAGACACAGGCTAGACACAGGCTAGACACAGGCTAGGCACAGGCACAGGCACAGGCACAGGCTAGACACAGGCTAGACACAGGCTAGGCACAGGCTAGACACAGGCTAGGCACAGGCTAGACACAGGCTAGACACAGGCTAGACACAGGCTAGACACAGGGCTAGACACAGGCTAGACACAGGCTAGACACAGGCTAGACACAGGCTAGGACACAGGCTAGACACAGGCTAGACACAGGCTAGACACAGGCTAGACACAGGCTAGACACAGGCTAGGCACAGGCCTAGACACAGGCTAGACACAGGCTAGACACAGGCTAGACACAGGCCAGACACAGGCTAGACACAGGCTAGACACAGGCTAGACACAGGCTAGACACAGGCTAGACACAGGCTAGACACAGGCTAGACACAGGCCAGACACAGGCTAGACACAGGCTAGACACAGGCTAGACACAGGCTAGACACAGGCTAGGCACAGGCTAGACACAGGCTAGGCACAGGCTAGACACAGGCTAGACACAGGCAGACACAGGCTAGACACAGGCTAGACACAGGCTAGGCACAGGCTAGACACAGGCTAGGCACAGGCTAGACACAGGCTAGACAGAGGCTATACACAGGCTAGACACAGGCTAGACACAGGCTAGACACAGGCTAGACACAGGCTAGGCACAGGCTAGGACACAGGCTAGACACAGGCTAGACACAGGCCAGACACAGGCTAGACACAGGCTAGACACAGGCTAGACACAGGCTAGGCACAGGCTAGGCACACAGACACAGGCTAGACACAGGCTAGGCACAGGCTAGGCACAGGCTAGACACAGGCTAGACACAGGCTAGGCACAGGCCAGACACAGGCTAGACACAGGCTAGGCACAGGCTAGACACAGGCTAGACACAGGCTAGACACAGGCTAGACACAGGCTAGACACAGGCTAGACACAGGCACAGGCTAGACACAGGCTAGACACAGGCTAGGACACAGGCTAGACACAGGCTAGGACACAGGCTAGGCACAGGCCTAGGCACAGGCTAGACACAGGCTAGGCACACGCTATGCACATGCCTAGTCACAGGCTAGGCACAGGCTAGACACAGGCTACACAGACACAGGCTAGGCACAGGCTATGCACATGCCAGTCACAGGCAAGGCACAGGCTAGACACAGGCTAGACACAGGCTAGACACAGGCTAGGACACAGGCTAGACACTGGCTAGACACTGGCTAGGCACACGCTATGCACATGCCAGTCTCAGGCAAGGCACAGGCTAGACACAGGCTAGACACAGGCTAGGCACAGGCTATGCACATGCCAGTCACAGGCCAGTCACAGGCAACGCACAGGCTAGACACAGGCTAGACACAGGCTAGGCACAGGCTAGGCACATGCCAGTCACAGGCCAGTCACAGGCAACGCACAGGCTAGACACAGGCTAGACACAGGCTAGGCACAGGCTAGGCACAGGCTAGGCACAGGCTAGACACAGGCTAGACACAGGCTAGGCACAGGCTAGGCACAGGCTAGACACAGGCTAGACACAGGCTAGACACAGGCTAGACACAGGCTAGACACAGGCTAGGCACAGGCTAGACACAGGCTAGACACAGGCTAGACACAGGCTAGACACAGGCTAGACACAGGCTAGGCACAGGCTAGACACAGGCTAGACACAGGCTAGACACAGGCTAGACACACACAGGCCAGACACAGGCTAGACACAGGCTAGACACAGGCTAGACACAGGCCAGGACACAGGCTAGGCACAGGCTAGACACAGGCTAGGCACAGGCTAGGCACAGGCTAGACACAGGCTAGACACAGGCTAGGCACAGGCTAGACACAGGCTAGACACTGGCTAGGCACAGGCTATGCACATGCCAGTCACAAGGCACAGGCTAGACACAGGCTAGACACAGGCTAGACACAGGCTAGACACAGGCTAGACACAGGCTAGACACAGGCTAGACACAGGCTAGACACAGGCTAGACACAGGCTAGGACACAGGCTAGACACAGGCTAGGCACAGGCTAGACACAGGCTAGACACAGGCTAGACACAGGCTAGACACAGGCTAGACACAGGCTAGGCACAGGGCCAGACACAGGCTAGACACAGGCTAGACACAGGCTAGACACAGGCTAGACACAGGCTAGACACAGGCTAGACACAGGCTAGGCACAGGCTAGGCACAGGCCAGGCACAGGCTAGGCACAGGCTAGGCACAGGCCAGTCACAGGCAAGGCACAGGCTAGACACAGGCTAGACACAGGCTAGACACAGGCTAGGCACAGGCTAGGCACAGGCTAGGACACAGGCTAGACACAGGCTAGGCACAGGCACAGGCCAGACACAGGCTAGACACAGGCTAGACACAGGCTAGACACAGGCTAGACACAGGCTAGACACAGGCTAGGCACAGGCTAGACACAGGCTAGACACAGGCTAGACACAGGCTAGACACAGGCTAGACACAGGCTAGACACAGGCTAGACACAGGCTAGACACAGGCTAGACACAGGCTAGACACAGGCTAGGCACAGGCTAGGCACAGGCTAGACACAGGCTAGACACAGGCTAGGCACAGGCTAGGCACAGGCCAGTCACAGGCTAGGCACAGGCTAGACACAGGCTAGACACAGGCTAGGCACAGGCTATGCACATGCCAGTCACAGGCAAGGCACAGGCTAGACACAGGCTAGACACAGGCTAGACACAGGCTAGACACAGGCTAGACACAGGCTAGGCACAGGCTAGACACAGGCTAGACACAGGCTAGGCACAGGCTAGACACAGGCCAGGCACAGGCTAGGCACAGGCTAGACACAGGCTAGACACAGGCTAGCACAGGCCTAGACACAGGCTAGACACAGGCTAGGCACACAGGCTAGACACAGGCTAGGCACAGGCTAGACACAGGCTAGACACAGGCTAGGACACAGGCTAGGCACAGGCTAGACACAGGCTAGACACAGGCTAGACACAGGCTAGACACAGGCACAGGCACAGACACAGGCTAGACACAGGCTAGACACAGGCTAGACACAGGCTAGACACAGGCTAGACACAGGCTAGACACAGGCTAGACACAGGCTAGACACAGGCTAGACACAGGCCTAGACACAGGCTAGACACAGGCTAGGCACAGGCTAGACACAGGCTAGGCACAGGCACAGGCACAGGCTAGACACAGGCTAGACACAGGCACAGGCTAGACACAGGCTAGACACAGGCTAGACACAGGCTAGACACAGGCTAGACACAGGCTAGACACAGGCTAGACACAGGCCAGACACAGGCCAGACACAGGCTAGACACAGGCTAGACACAGGCTAGACACAGGCTAGACACAGGCTAGACACAGGCTAGACACAGGCTAGACACAGGCCAGACACAGGCTAGACACAGGCTAGACACAGGCTAGACACAGGCTAGCACACAGGCCAGGCACAGGCTAGGCACAGGCTAGACACAGGCTAGACACAGGCTAGGCACAGACACAGGCTAGACACAGGCTAGACACAGGCTAGACACAGGCTAGACACAGGCTAGACACAGGCTAGGCACAGGCTAGACACAGGCTAGACACTGGCTAGGCACAGGCTAGACACAGGCACAGGCAGGCACAGGCTAGACACAGGCTAGACACAGGCTAGGCACAGGCTAGACACAGGCTAGGCACAGGCCAGACACAGGCTAGACACAGGCTAGGCACAGGCTAGACACAGGCTAGGCACAGGCTAGGCACACACAGGCTAGACACAGGCTAGGCACAGGCTAGACACAGGCCAGACACAGGCTAGACACAGGCTAGACACAGGCTAGACACAGGCTAGGCACAGGCCAGACACAGGCTAGGCACAGGCTAGACACAGGCTAGACACAGGCTAGGCACAGGCTAGACACAGGCCAGACACAGGCTAGACACAGGCTAGACACAGGCTAGACACAGGCTAGACACAGGCTAGACACAGGCTAGACACAGGCACAGGCTAGACACACAGACACAGGCAGACACAGGCTAGACACAGGCTAGACACAGGCTAGACACAGGCCAGACACAGGCTAGGCACAGGCTAGACACAGGCTAGACACAGGCTAGACACAGGCTAGCACAGGCCACAGGCTAGGACACAGGCTAGACACAGGCTAGACACAGGCTAGACACAGGCTAGACACAGGCCAGACACAGGCTAGACACAGGCTAGACACAGGCTAGACACAGGCTAGACACAGGCCAGACACAGGCTAGGCACAGGCTAGACACAGGCTAGACACAGGCTAGACACAGGCTAGGCACAGGCTAGGCACAGGCTAGACACAGGCTAGGCACAGGCTAGGCACATGGCCAGTCACAGGCAAGGCACAGGCTAGACACAGGCCTAGACACAGGCTAGACACAGGCTAGGCACAGGCTAGACACAGGCCAGGCACAGGCCAGGCACAGGCCAGACACAGGCTAGACACAGGCTAGACACAGGCTAGGCACAGGCTAGGCACAGGCTAGGCACAGGCTAGGCACAGGCTAGGCACAGGCTAGACACAGGCTAGGCACAGGCTATGCACATGCCAGTCACAGGCAAGGCACAGGCTAGACACAGGCTAGACACAGGCTAGGCACAGGCTATGCACATGCCAGTCACAGGCACAGGCCAGCACAGGCTAGACACAGGCTAGACACAGGCTAGACACAGGCCAGACACAGGCTAGACACAGGCTAGACACAGGCTAGACACAGGCTAGGCACAGGCTAGGCACAGGCTAGGCACAGGCTAGACACAGGCTAGACACAGGCTAGGCACAGGCTAGGCACAGGCCAGACACAGGCCAGGCACAGGCTAGCACACAGGCACAGGCAGACACAGGCTAGGCACAGGCTAGGCACAGGCCAGACACAGGCTAGACACAGGCTAGACACAGGCTAGACACAGGCTAGACACAGGCTAGGCACAGGCTAGGCACAGGCCAGACACAGGCACAGGCACAGGCTAGACACAGGCTAGACACAGGCTAGGCACAGGCTAGGCACAGGCTAGACACAGGCTAGACACAGGCTAGCAGACACAGGCTAGACACAGGCACAGACACAGGCTAGACACAGGCTAGGCACACAGGCTAGACACAGGCTAGACACAGGCCAGACACAGGCTAGACACAGGCTAGACACAGGCTAGACACAGGCTAGACACAGGCTAGACACAGGCTAGACACAGGCTAGACACAGGCTAGACACAGGCTAGACACAGGCTAGACACAGGCTAGACACAGGCTAGACACAGGCTAGACACAGGCTAGACACAGGCTAGACACAGGCTAGGCACAGGCTAGACACAGGCTAGACACAGGCTAGACACAGGCTAGGCACAGGCTAGACACACAGGCTAGGCACAGGCTAGCACACAGGCTAGACACAGGCTAGGCACAGGCTAGGCACAGGCTAGACAGGCACAGGCTAGACACAGGCTAGGCACAGGCTAGACACAGGCTAGACACTGGCTAGGCACAGGCTATGCACATGCCAGTCACAGGCAAGGCACAGGCTAGACACAGGCTAGACACAGGCTAGGACAGGCTAGACACAGGCTAGACACAGGCTAGGCACAGGCTAGGCACATGCCAGTCACAGGCAAGGCACAGGCTAGACACAGGCTAGACACAGGCTAGACACAGGCTAGGCACAGGCTAGACACAGGCTAGGCACAGGCTAGACACAGGCACAGGCTAGACACAGGCTAGGCACAGGCTAGACACAGGCTAGGCACAGGCTAGGCACAGGCTAGACACAGGCTAGGCACAGGCTAGACACAGGCTAGACACAGGCTAGGCACAGGCAGGCACATGCACAGGCCAGTCACAGGCTAGGCACAGGCTAGACACAGGCTAGACACAGGCTAGGCACAGGCCAGCACAGGCCAGTCACACAGGCACAGGCACAGGCTAGACACAGGCTAGACACAGGCTAGGCACAGGCTAGACACAGGCTAGGCACAGGCTAGACACAGGCTAGGCACAGGCTAGGCACACAGGCTAGACACAGGCAGGACACAGGCTAGACACAGGCTAGACACAGGCTAGACACAGGCTAGACACAGGCTAGACACAGGCTAGACACAGGCTAGGCACAGGCTAGGCACAGGCTAGACACAGGCTAGACACAGGCTAGACACAGGCTAGACACAGGCTAGGCACAGGCCAGACACAGGCTAGACACAGGCTAGACACAGGCTAGGCACAGGCTAGGCACAGGCCAGGCACAGGCTAGACACAGGCTAGACACAGGCTAGGCACACAGGCCAGACACACAGGCTAGACACAGGCTAGACACAGGCTAGGCACAGGCTAGCACAGGCTAGGCACAGGCTAGACACAGGCCAGACACAGGCTAGACACAGGCCAGACACAGGCTAGACACAGGCTAGACACAGGCTATAGCACAGGCCAGGCACAGGCTAGACACAGGCTAGACACAGGCTAGACACAGGCTAGGCACAGGCCAGACACAGGCTAGGCACAGGCTAGACACAGGCTAGGCACAGGCTAGACACAGGCCAGGCACAGGCTAGACACAGGCTAGACACAGGCCAGACACAGGCTAGACACAGGCCAGACACAGGCTAGACACAGGCTAGGCACAGGCTAGACACAGGCTAGCACACAGGCACAGACACAGGCTAGGCACAGGCTAGACACAGGCTAGGCACAGGCTAGACACAGCAGACACAGGCTAGACACAGGCTAGACACAGGCCAGACACAGGCACAGGCTAGACACAGGCTAGGCACAGGCCAGGCACACAGGCTAGACACAGGCTAGACACAGGCTAGACACAGGCTAGACACAGGCTAGACACAGGCTAGACACAGGCTAGACACAGGCTAGGCACAGGCTAGGCACAGGCCAGACACAGGCAAGGACACAGGCTAGACACAGGCTAGACACAGGCTAGGCACAGGCTAGGCACAGGCTAGACACAGGCTAGACACAGGCTAGACACAGGCTAGACACAGGCTAGACACAGGCTAGGACACAGGCCAGGCACAGGCTAGACACAGGCTAGACACAGGCTAGACACAGGCTAGGCACAGGCTAGGCACAGGCTAGACACAGGCTAGACACAGGCTAGACACAGGCTAGACACAGGCTAGGCACAGGCTAGACACTGGCTAGGCACAGGCTAGACACAGGCCAGACACAGGCTAGGCACAGGCTAGACACAGGCTAGACACAGGCTAGGCACAGGCTAGGCACAGGCTAGACACAGGCTAGACACAGGCTAGGCACAGGCTAGACACAGGCTAGACACAGGCTAGGCACAGGCCAGACACAGGCTAGACACAGGCTAGGCACAGGCTAGACACAGGCTAGGCACAGGCTAGACACAGGCAAGGCACAGGCTAGACACAGGCCAGACACAGGCTAGACACAGGCTAGACACAGGCTAGGCACAGGCTAGGCACAGGCCAGACACAGGCTAGACACAGGCTAGACACAGGCTAGACACAGGCTAGACACTGGCTAGGCACAGGCTATGCACATGCCAGTCTCAGGCAAGGCACAGGCTAGACACAGGCCAGACACAGGCTAGACACAGGCTAGACACAGGCTAGACACAGGCTAGACACACAGGCAGGCTAGGCACAGGCTAGACACAGGCTAGACACAGGCTAGACACAGGCTAGACACAGGCTAGACACAGGCTAGACACAGGCTAGGCACAGGCTAGACACAGGCACAGGCACAGGCTAGACACAGGCCAGACACAGGCTAGACACAGACACAGGCTAGACACAGGCTAGACACAGGCTAGACACAGGCCAGACACAGGCCAGGCACAGGCTAGGCACAGGCTAGACACAGGCCAGGCACAGGCTAGACACAGGCCAGACACAGGCACAGGCAGGCACAGGCTAGACACAGGCTAGACACAGGCTAGACACAGGCTAGACACAGGCTAGACACAGGCTAGGCACTGGCTAGACACTGGCTAGGCACACGCTATGCACATGCCAGTCTCAGGCAAGGCACAGGCTAGACACAGGCCAGACACAGGCTAGACACAGGCTAGGACACAGGCTAGACACAGGCTAGACACAGGCTAGGCACAGGCCAGACACAGGCACAGGCACAGGCACAGGCACAGGCACAGGCTAGGCACAGGCTAGACACAGGCTAGGCACAGGCTAGGCACAGGCTAGGACACAGGCCAGACACAGGCTAGACACAGGCTAGACACAGGCACAGGCCAGACACAGGCTAGGCACAGGCACAGGCCAGACACAGGCTAGACACAGGCTAGACACTAGACACAGGCTAGACACAGGCTAGGCACAGGCTAGCACACAGGCCAGACACAGGCTAGGCACAGGCTAGGCACAGGCTAGACACAGGCTAGGACACAGGCTAGGACACAGGCCATGCACAGCCAGGCACAGGCTAGGCACAGGCTAGACACAGGCTAGACACAGGCTAGGCACAGGCTGCACAGGCCAGACACAGGCTAGGCACAGGCTAGACACAGGCTAGACACAGGCTAGACACACACAGGCTAGCCAGACACAGGCTAGACACAGGCTAGACACAGGCTAGACACAGGCTAGGCACAGGCCAGACACAGGCTAGGCACAGGCTAGACACAGGCTAGACACAGGCTAGGCACAGGCTAGTCACAGGCAAGGCACAGGCTAGGCACAGGCTAGACACAGGCTAGGCACAGGCACAGGCCAGGCACAGGCTAGACACAGGCTAGGACACAGGCTAGACACAGGCTAGACACAGGCCAGACACAGGCTAGACACAGGCTAGGCACAGGCTAGACACAGGCTAGACACAGGCTAGACAGGCTAGACACAGGCTAGGCACAGGCACACAGGCTAGGCACAGGCTAGACACAGGCTAGGCACACGGCTAGGCACAGGCACATGCCAGTCACAGGCAAGGCACAGGCTAGACACAGGCTAGACACAGGCTAGGCACAGGCTAGACACAGGCTAGGCACAGGCCAGGCACAGGCTAGGCACAGGCTAGACACAGGCTAGGCACAGGCTAGACACAGGCTAGCACACAGGCACAGGCTAGGCACAGGCTAGACACACAGGCTAGACACAGGCTAGGCACAGGCTAGGCACAGGCCAGGCACAGGCTAGACACAGGCTAGGCACACAGGCTAGGCACACAGGCACAGGCTAGACACAGGCTAGACACAGGCTAGGCACAGGCTAGGCACAGGCCAGACACAGGCCAGGCACAGGCTAGGCACAGGCACAGGCTAGACACAGGCTAGGACACAGGCTAGCACATGCCAGACACAGGCCAGGCACAGGCTAGACACAGGCTAGACACAGGCTAGAGGCACAGGCCAGACACAGGCTAGGCACAGGCCAGGACACAGGCTAGACACAGGCTAGGCACACAGGCACAGGCTAGACACAGGCTAGGCACAGGCCAGATGCACATGCCGTCACAGGCAAGGCACAGGCTAGACACACAGGCTAGGCACAGGCTAGACACAGGCCAGCACACAGCACAGGCTAGACACAGGCTAGACACAGGCTAGACACAGGCTAGACACAGGCTAGGCACAGGCCAGGACACAGGCTAGACACAGGCTAGGCACAGGCTAGGCACAGGCCAGACACAGGCTAGGCACAGGCTAGACACAGGCTAGACACAGGCTAGGCACAGGCTAGGCACAGGCCAGACACAGGCTAGGCACAGGCTAGACACAGGCTAGACACAGGCTAGACACAGGCGACACAGGCTAGACACAGGCTAGGCACAGGCTAGACACAGGCTAGGCACAGGCTAGGCACAGGCCAGTCACAGGCAAGGCACAGGCTAGACACAGGCTAGACACAGGCTAGGCACAGGCTAGGCACAGGCCAGACACAGGCTAGGCACAGGCTAGACACAGGCTAGACACAGGCTAGGCACAGGCTAGGCACAGGCCAGGCACAGGCCAGGCACAGGCTAGGCACAGGCTAGACACAGGCTAGGACACAGGCTAGACACAGGCTAGGCACAGGCTAGACACAGGCTAGACACAGGCTAGGCACAGGCTAGACACAGGCTAGACACAGGCTAGGCACAGGCTAGACACAGGCTAGGACACAGGCTAGGCACAGGCTAGACACAGGCTAGGCACAGGCTAGACACAGGCCAGGCACAGGCTAGGCACAGGCTAGACACAGGCTAGGCACAGGCTAGACACAGGCTAGGCACAGGCTAGACACAGGCTAGGCACAGGCTAGACACAGGCTAGGCACAGGCTAGACACAGGCCAGACACAGGCAAGGCACAGGCTAGACACAGGCCAGACACAGGCTAGGCACAGGCTAGACACAGGCTAGACACAGGCCAGACACAGGCTAGACACAGGCCAGACACAGGCTAGACACAGGCTAGACACAGGCCAGACACAGGCTAGACACAGGCTAGGCACAGGCTAGACACAGGCTAGACACAGGCTAGACACAGGCTAGACACAGGCTAGACACAGGCTAGACACAGGCTAGACACAGGCTAGACACAGGCTAGGCACAGGCTAGACACAGGCTAGGCACAGGCTAGACACAGGCTAGACACAGGCTAGACACAGGCTAGGCACAGGCTAGGCACAGGCTAGGCACAGGCTAGGCACAGGCTAGACACAGGCTAGACACAGGCTAGACACAGGCTAGACACAGGCTAGGCACAGGCTAGACACAGGCCAGACACAGGCCAGACACAGGCTAGACACAGGCTAGACACAGGCTAGACACAGGCTAGGCACAGGCCAGACACAGGCTAGGACACAGGCTAGACACAGGCTAGACACAGGCTAGGCACAGGCTAGGCACAGGCTAGACACTGGCTAGGCACAGGCTAGGCACAGGCATGCACAGGTCACAGGCAAGGCACAGGCTAGACACAGGCTAGACACAGGCTAGACACAGGCTAGGCACAGGCTAGGCACATGCCAGTCACAGGCAAGGCACAGGCTAGACACAGGCTAGACACAGGCTAGACACAGGCTAGGCACAGGCTAGACACAGGCTAGGCACAGGCTAGACACAGGCTAGACACAGGCTAGGCACAGGCTAGGCACAGGCTATGCACAGGCCAGTCACAGGCAAGGCACAGGCTAGACACAGGCTAGACACAGGCTAGGCACAGGCACAGGCACAGGCTAGACACAGGCCAGGCACAGGCTAGACACAGGCTAGGCACAGACACAGGCCAGGCACAGGCAAGGCACAGGCCAGACACAGGCTAGGCACAGGCTAGGCACAGGCTAGACACAGGCTAGGCACAGGCTAGACACAGGCTAGACACAGGCTAGACACAGGCTAGACACAGGCTAGACACAGGCTAGACACAGGCTAGACACAGGCACACAGGCCAGGGACACAGGCTAGGCACAGGCTAGACACAGGCTAGACACAGGCTAGACACAGGCTAGACACAGGCTAGGCACAGGCCAGACACAGGCAGACACAGGCTAGACACAGGCCTAGACAAAGGCTAGGGACACACAGGCTAGGCACAGGCTAGGCACAGCCAGACACAGGCAAGGCACAGGCTAGACACAGGCTAGCACAGCAGGCACAGGCTAGGCACAGGCTAGACACTGGCTAGGCACAGGCTAGGCACATGCCAGTCACAGGCAAGGCACAGGCTAGACACAGGCTAGGCACAGGCTAGGCACACAGGGCACAGGCTAGACACAGGCTAGACACAGGCTAGACACAGGCTAGGCACAGGCTAGACACAGGCTAGGCACAGGCTAGGCAGACACAGGCTAGGCACAGGCTAGACACAGGCTAGACACAGGCTAGACACAGGCTAGACACAGGCTAGGCACAGGCTAGACACAGGCTAGGCACAGGCTAGACACAGGCTAGGCACAGGCTAGGCACAGGCTAGACACAGGCCTAGACACAGGCTAGACACAGGCTAGGCACAGGCTGGCAGGCACATTCACAGGCTAGGCACAGGCTAGACACAGGCTAGGACACAGGCTAGACACAGGCTAGGCACAGGCTAGACACAGGCACAGGCTAGGCACAGGCCAGACAGACACAGGCCAGACACAGGCTAGACACTGGCCAGGCACAGGCACAGGCTAGGCACAGGCTAGACACATGGTCTCAGGCAAGGCACAGGCTAGACACAGGCTAGACAGGCACTGGCTAGACACTGGCACAGGCTAGACACAGGCTAGACACAGGCTAGGCACAGGCTAGACACAGGCCAGACACAGGCTAGACACAGGCTGATGCACAGGCTAGGCACAGGCCAGACACAGGCTAGGCACAGGCTAGACACTGGCTAGGCACAGGCTAGGCACAGGCCAGTCACAGGCAAGGCACACAGGCAGACACAGGCTAGACACTGGCTAGGCACAGGCCAGACACAGGCCAGGCACAGGCTAGACACAGGCTAGGCACAGGCTAGGCACAGGCTAGGCACAGGCTAGGCACAGGCTAGGCACAGGCTAGGCACAGGCAAGGCACTGGCTAGACACTGGCCAGGCACACGCTATGCACATGCCAGTCTCAGGCAAGGCACAGGCTAGACACAGGCTAGACACTGGCTAGGCACAGGCTAGCACAGGCCAGTCACAGGCAAGGCACAGGCTAGACACAGGCTAGACACAGGCTAGGCACAGGCTAGGCACAGGCTAGACACAGGCTAGGCACAGGCTAGGCACAGGCCAGACACAGGCAAGGCACAGGCTAGACACAGGCCAGACACTGGCTAGGCACAGGCTATGCACATGCCAGTCACAGGCAAGGCACAGGCTAGACACAGGCTAGACACAGGCTAGACACAGGCTAGACACAGGCTACAGGCACACAGGCCAGACACTAGGCCAGACATGCAGGCACATGGCTATGCACATGACAGGCCTGGCAGGGCACAGGCTGAGACACAGGCTAGACACTGGCTAGGCACTGGATTGCACAAGTCACAGGCAAGGCACAGGCCAGACACAGGCCAGACACAGGCTAGGCACAGGCTAGACACTGGCCAGGCACAGGCACACAGGCCAGGCACAGGCTAGACACAGGCTAGGCACAGGCTATGGCCAGACACAGGCTAGGCACAGGCTAGGCACAGGCCAGACACAGGCCAGACACAGGCCAGACACAGGCCAGCACAGGCTAGGCACAGGCTAGACACAGGCTGACACACAGACACAGGCTAGACACAGGCCTAGGCACAGGCAGAACACAGACACCTCAGACACAGGCTAGCACACAGGCCAGTCACAGGCAAGGCACAGGCTAGACACAGGCTAGACACAGGCTAGGCACAGGCTAGGCACAGGCCAGTCACAGGCAAGACACAGGCTAGACACAGGCTAGACACAGGCTCAGACACAGGCTAGACACAGGCTAGACACAGGCTAGACACAGGCTAGGCACAGGCTAGACAATGCTGGCATTAGACACAGGCTAGACACAGGCCAGAGACAGCTGCAGTTGCCAGGCCAGACACAGGCTAGGCACAGGCTAGACACTGGCTAGGCACAGGCTAGGCACATGCCAGTCACAGGCAAGGCACAGGCCAGACACAGGCTAGACACACAGGCCAGACACAGGCTAGGCACAGGCTAGACAGGGCTAGACACTGGCACAGGCTAGGCCATGCCGCACAGGCCAGGCACAGGCTAGACACAGGCTAGACACAGGCTAGACACAGGCTAGGCACAGGCTATGCACAGGCCAGTCACAGGCAAGACACAGGCTAGACACAGGCTAGACACAGGCCAGCACACAGGCAAGGCACAGGCTAGGCACTGGCCAAGGCACAGGCTAGACACAGGCTAGACACTGGCCAGGCACAGGCCAGGCACAGGGCCAGACACTGGCTAGGCACAGGCTATGCACATGCCAGTCACAGGCAAGGCACAGGCTAGACACAGGCTAGACACTGGCTAGGCACAGGCCATGCACATGCCAGACACAGGCAAGGCACAGGCCAGACACAGGCTGGAACAGGCAGCAGCTAGACACAGGCTAGACACAGACAGACACAGGGTAGACATGGCTAGGCTAATAGGCACAGGCTACACAGGCTAGGCACAGGCTAAGACACAGGCCAGGCAACAGGCTAGGCACAGGCCAGGCACAGGCAAGGCAACAGGCTAGCACAGCCAGTCACAGGCTAGGCACAGGCCAGACACAGGCAAGGCACAGGCCAGCACACAGGCCAGGACACAGGCTAGGCACAGGCTATGTAGACAGGCCAGGCACAGGCACAGGCACAGGCTAGACACAGGCTAGCAAACACAGGCTGACACAGGCAAGGCACAGGCTACACAGGGACAGGCACAGGCTAGACACAGGCCAGACACAGGCTAGACACAGGCTAGACACAGGCTAGACACAGGCTAGGCACAGGCTAGACACAGGCTAGACACAGGCTAGGCACAGGCTAGGCACAGGCTAGACACTGGCTAGGCACACGCTAGGCACATGCCAGTCACAGGCAAGGCACAGGCTAGACACAGGCTAGACACAGGCTAGGCACAGGCTAGACACAGGCTAGGCACAGGCTAGACACAGGCTAGACACAGGCTAGACACAGGCTAGACACAGGCTAGACACAGGCTAGACACAGGCTAGACACAGGCTAGACACAGGCTAGGCACAGGCTAGGCACAGGCTAGACACAGGCTAGACACAGGCTAGGGCACAGGCTAGACACAGGCTAGACACAGGCCAGACACAGGCTAGGCACAGGCTAGACACAGGCTAGACACAGGCTAGACACAGGCTAGACACAGGCTAGACACAGGCTAGACACAGGCTAGGCACAGGCTAGACACAGGCTAGACACAGGCTAGGCACAGGCTAGGCACAGGCTAGGCACAGGCTAGACACAGGCTAGGCACAGGCCAGTCACAGGCAAGGCACAGGCTAGACACAGGCTAGACACAGGCTAGGCACAGGCTAGGCACAGGCCAGTCACAGGCAAGGCACAGGCTAGACACAGGCTAGACACAGGCTAGGCACAGGCTAGGCACAGGCTAGGCACAGGCTAGGCACAGGCTAGACACTGGCTAGGCACAGGCTATGCACATGCCAGTCACAGGCAAGGCACAGGCTAGACACAGGCTAGACACTGGCTAGGCACAGGCTATGCACATGCCAGTCACAGGCAAGGCACAGGCTAGACACAGGCTAGACACAGGCTAGGCACATGCCAGTCACAGGCAAGGCACAGGCTAGACACAGGCTAGACACTGGCTAGGCACAGGCTAGGCACATGCCAGTCTCAGGCAAGGCACAGGCTAGACACAGGCTAGACACTGGCTAGGCACAGGCTATGCACATGCCAGTCACAGGCAAGGCACAGGCTAGACACAGGCTAGACACAGGCTAGGCACAGGCTAGGCACATGCCAGTCACAGGCAAGGCACAGGCTAGACACAGGCTAGACACAGGCTAGGCACAGGCTAGACACAGGCTAGACACAGGCTAGACACAGGCTAGACACAGGCTAGACACAGGCTAGACACAGGCTAGACACAGGCTAGACACAGGCTAGACACAGGCTAGACACAGGCTAGACACAGGCTAGACACAGGCTAGACACAGGCTGGACACAGGCTAGGCACAGGCTAGACACAGGCTAGGCACAGGCTAGACACAGGCTAGCACTAGGGCTAGGCACAGGCTAGGCACAGGCTAGACACTGGCTAGGCACAGGCTATGCACAGGCCAGTCACAGGCAAGGCACAGGCTAGACACAGGCTAGACACAGGCTAGGCACAGGCTAGACACAGGCTAGACACAGGCTAGACACAGGCTAGACACAGGCTAGACACAGGCTAGACACAGGCTAGACACAGGCTAGACACAGGCTAGACACAGGCTAGACACAGGCTAGACACAGGCTAGACACAGGCTAGGCACAGGCTAGACACAGGCTAGACACAGGCTAGACACAGGCTAGACACAGGCTAGACACAGGCTAGGCACTAGGCTAGACACAGGCTAGGCACAGGCTAGGCACAGGCTAGACACAGGCTAGGCACAGGCCAGTCACAGGCTAGGCACAGGCTAGACACAGGCTAGACACTGGCTAGGCACAGGCTATGCACATGCCAGTCACAGGCAAGGCACAGGCTAGACACAGGCTAGACACAGGCTAGACACAGGCTAGGCACAGGCTAGGCACAGGCTAGGCACAGGCTAGACACTGGCTAGGGCACACGCTAGGCACAGGCCAGTCACAGGCAAGGCACAGGCTAGACACAGGCTAGACACTGGCTAGGCACAGGCTAGGCACATGGCTAGACACTGGCTAGGCACAGGCTATGCACATGCCAGTCACAGGCAAGGCACAGGCTAGACACAGGCTAGACACTGGCTAGGCACAGGCTAGGCACAGGCCAGACACAGGCAAGGCACAGGCTAGACACAGGCTAGGCACAGGCTAGACACAGGCTAGACACAGGCTAGACACAGGCTAGGCACAGGCTAGGCACAGGCTAGACACAGGCTAGGCACAGGCTAGGCACAGGCTAGGCACAGGCTAGGCACAGGCTAGGCACAGGCTAGGCACAGGCCAGGCACAGGCTAGACACAGGCTAGACACAGGCTAGACACAGACTAGACACAGGCTAGACAGAGGCTAGACACAGGCTAGGCACAGGCTAGACACAGGCTAGGCACAGGCTAGACACAGGCTAGACACAGGCTAGGCACAGGCTAGGCACTGGCTAGACACTGGCTAGGCACACGCTATGCACATGCCAGTCACAGGCAAGGCACAGGCTAGACACAGGCTAGACACAGGCTAGGCACAGGCTAGACACAGGCTAGACACAGGCTAGACACAGGCTAGACACAGGCTAGGCACAGGCTAGACACAGGCTAGACACTGGCTAGGCACAGGCTAGGCACAGGCCAGTCACAGGCAAGGCACAGGCTAGACACAGGCTAGACACAGGCTAGGCACAGGCTAGGCACAGGCTAGACACAGGCTAGACACAGGCAAGGCACAGGCTAGACACAGGCTAGACACTGGCTAGGCACAGGCTAGGCACAGGCTAGGCACAGGCTAGACACAGGCTAGGCACACGCTATGCACATGCCAGTCACAGGCAAGGCACAGGCTAGACACAGGCTAGACACTGGCTAGGCACAGGCTATGCACATGCCAGTCACAGGCAAGGCACAGGCTAGACACAGGCTAGACACAGGCTAGGCACAGGCTAGGCACAGGCTAGGCACAGGCTAGACACAGGCTAGGCACAGGCTATGCACATGCCAGTCCAGGACACAGGCCAGACACAAGACACTGGCTAGGCACAGGCCAGGCACTGCAGACACAGGCCAGGCACAGGCCAGACACAGGCCAGACACAGGCTGAGACACAGGCTAGACACAGGCTAGACACAGGCTAGGCACAGGCCAGGCACAGGCCAGGCATAAGGCAGGGCACACAGGCACAGGCCTGACACAGGCTGCACATAGAACTGTAGCTAGGCACAGGCAATGACACAAGCCAGTCACAGGCTAGACACAGGCTAGACATTAAAGATATTAGCACAGGCTAGCACACAGGCCAGGCACAGGCTACCAGACACAGGCTATGGCACAGGCTAGGCACAGGCTAGGCACTCAGGCCAGGCACAGGCTAGGCACAGGCCACAGGCCAGTCACAGGCTTAGGCACAGGCATAATATGCCAGTCACAGGAAAGGCACAGGCTAGACACAGGCTAGACACAGGCCAGGCACAGGCGCTGCATCATGCGCTAGCCACAGGCAGGCACAGGCCAGACAATGATTGGACACAGGCCAGGGCACAGGCTAGGCACAGGCTAGGCACAGGCAGCCAGACACACAGGCCAGACACAGGCTAGGCACAGGCTGTGCACATGCCTGTCTCAGGCGGGCACAGCAAAGGCCAGACACAGGCTAGGCACAGGCCAGTCACAGGCTCAGACACAGGCTAGACACAGGCCAGACTAAGCTGGGCACAGGCCAGACACAGGCTGACATCACAGGCCAGATCACAGGCTAGACACAGGCTAGACACAGGCGCAGACACACACAGGCCAGCATCAAGACACAGGCCAGACACAGGCCAGACACAGGCTTCAGACACAGGCCAGACATAATACAGGCATTATACACACTGGCCAGACCTGCTGCGATAAAGGCCAGACACAGGCTAGGCACAGGCTAGACACAGGCTAGACACAGGCATAGACACAGGCAGTCACAGGCACAGGCTATGCACATATGCACACCGGCTGGCACAGGCAAGACACAGGCACAGGCCAGGGCACAGGCCAGGCACAGGCTAGGACACAGGCTAGACACAGGCTAGACACAGGCTAGACACAGGCTAGACACTAGAAACAGACACAGGCTCAGGCAAGGCACAGGCTAGGCACAGGCTAGACAAGGCACAGGCTATGCACATGCCAGACACAGGCTAGGCACTGCACACGGCTGCAGGCACAGGCTAGACACAGGCTAGGCACAGGCCAGTCCAGGCAAGCACATGCCAGGCACAGGCTAGACACAGGCTAGAAGCACAGACACAGGCTAGACACAGGCTAGGACACAGGCCAGACACTGGCTAGGCACAGGCTAGACACAGGCCAGACACAGGCTAGACACAGGCTAGACACAGGCTAGGCACAGGCTAGACACAGGCTAGACACAGGCTAGGCACAGGCTAGACACAGGCTAGGCACAGGCTAGACACAGGCTAGACACAGGCTAGACACAGGCTAGACACAGGCTAGGCACAGGCTAGGCACAGACACAGGACACTGGCTAGACACTGGCTAGGCACACGCTATGCACATGCCAGTCTCAGGCAAGGCACAGGCTAGACACAGGCTAGGCACAGGCTAGGCACAGGCTAGGCACAGGCCAGACACAGGCAAGGCACAGGCTAGACACAGGCTAGACACAGGCCAGACACAGGCTAGGCACAGGCTAGACACAGGCTAGACACAGGCTAGACACAGGCTAGACACAGGCTAGACACAGGCTAGACACAGGCTAGGCACAGGCCAGACACAGGCTAGACACAGGCTAGGCACAGGCTAGACACAGGCTAGACACAGGCTAGACACAGGCTAGACACAGGCTAGACACAGGCTAGACACAGGCTAGACACAGGCTAGACACAGGCCAGACACAGGCTAGACACAGGCTAGACACAGGCTAGACACAGGCCAGACACAGGCCAGACACAGGCTAGACACAGGCTAGACACAGGCTAGACACAGGCTAGACACAGGCTAGACACAGGCTAGACACAGGCTAGACACAGGCTAGACACAGGCTACACACAGGCTAGGCACAGGCTAGACACAGGCCAGGCACAGGCTAGACACTGGCTAGGCACAGGCTATGCACATGCCAGTCACAGGCAAGGCACAGGCTAGACACAGGCTAGACACAGGCTAGGCACAGGCTGCACACACAGGCCAGACACAGGCCAGACAGCACAGGCTAGACACAGGCCTAGACACAGGCTAGACACAGGCTAGGCACAGGCCAGACACAGGCAAGGCACAGGCTAGACACAGGCTAGACACAGGCTAGACAGGCCAGGCACAGGCTTAGACACAGGCCAGCACAGGCCTAGACACAGGCTAGACACAGGCTAGACACAGGCCAGACACAGGCTAGACACAGGCTAGACACAGGCCAGACACAGGCACAGGCTAGACACAGGCCTAGACACAGGCACAGGCTAGACACAGGCTAGACACAGGCAGGCTAGACACAGGCCAGACAGACACAGGCACAGGCTAGACACAGGCTAGACACAGGCTAGACACAGGCTAGGCACAGGCTAGGCACAGGCTAGACACTGGCTAGGCACAGGCTAGGCACATGCCAGCACACAGGCAAGGCACAGGCTAGACACAGGCTAGGCACAGGCTAGGCACAGGCTAGACACAGGCTAGACACAGGCTAGGCACAGGCTAGACACAGGCTAGACACAGGCTAGACACAGGCTAGACACAGGCTAGGCACACAGGCAGGAGACACAGGCTAGGCACAGGCTAGACACAGGCCAGACACAGGCTAGACACAGGCTAGACACAGGCTAGACACAGGCTAGACACAGGCTAGACACAGGCTAGGCACAGGCCAGACACAGGCTAGGCACAGGCCAGGCACAGGCTAGACACAGGCTAGACACAGGCTAGACACAGGCTAGACACAGGCTAGACACAGGCTAGGCACAGGCTAGACACAGGCTAGACACAGGCCAGACACAGGCTAGACACAGGCTAGACACAGGCCTAGGCACAGGCTAGACACAGGCTAGACACAGGCTAGGCACAGGCTAGACACAGGCTAGACACAGGCCAGACACAGGCTAGACACAGGCTAGACACAGGCTAGACACAGGCTAGACACAGGCTAGACACAGGCTAGACACAGGCTAGACACAGGCTAGACACAGGCTAGGCACAGGCTAGACACAGGCTAGACACAGGCTAGACACAGGCTAGACACAGGCTAGGCACAGGCTAGACACAGGCTAGACACAGGCTAGGCACAGGCTAGACACAGGCTAGACACAGGCTAGACACAGGCTAGACACAGGCTAGGACACAGGCTAGACACAGGCTAGACACAGGCTAGACACAGGCCAGACACAGGCCAGACACAGGCTAGACACAGGCCAGCACACAGGCACAGGACACAGGCTAGACACAGGCTAGACACAGGCTAGACACAGGCCAGACACAGGCTAGACACAGGCCAGACACAGGCCTAGACACAGGCCAGCACACAGGCCTAGACACAGGCTAGACACAGGCCAGACACAGGCTAGGCACACAGGCCAGACACAGGCCAGGCACAGGCCAGACACAGCCAGACACAGGCTAGGACACAGGCTAGACACAGGCCAGACACAGGCTAGACACAGGCTAGACACAGGCTAGACACAGGCTAGGCACAGGCTAGACACAGGCTAGACACAGGCTAGACACAGGCTAGACACAGGCTAGACACAGGCTAGACACAGGCTAGGCACAGGCTAGACACAGGCTAGACACAGGCTAGACACAGGCTAGACACAGGCTAGACACAGGCCAGACACAGGCTAGACACAGGCCAGACACAGGCTAGACACAGGCTAGACACAGGCTAGACACAGGCCAGACACAGGCCAGACACAGGCTAGACACACAGGCTAGACACAGGCTAGACACAGGCTAGACACAGGCTAGACACAGGCTAGACACAGGCTAGACACAGGCTAGACACAGGCTAGACACAGGCTAGACACAGGCTAGACACAGGCTAGACACAGGCTAGACACAGGCTAGACACAGGCTAGACACAGGCTAGGCACAGGCTAGACACAGGCTAGACACAGGCTAGACACAGGCTAGACACAGGCTAGACACAGGCTAGACACAGGCCAGACACAGGCTAGACACAGGCTAGACACAGGCTAGACACAGGCTACAGACACAGGCTAGACACAGGCTAGACACAGGCTAGACACAGGCTAGACACAGGCTAGACACAGGCTAGACACAGGCTAGACACAGGCTAGACACAGGCTAGACACAGGCTAGACACAGGCTAGACACAGGCCAGACACAGGCTAGGCACAGGCTAGACACAGGCTAGACACAGGCTAGACACAGGCTAGACACAGGCTAGACACAGGCTAGGCACAGGCTAGACACAGGCTAGACACAGGCTAGACACAGGCTAGACACAGGCTAGACACAGGCTAGGCACAGGCTAGCACAGGCTAGACACAGGCTAGACACAGGCTAGACACAGGCCAGACACAGGCCAGACACAGGCTAGGCACAGGCTAGACACAGGCTAGACACAGGCTAGACACAGGCCAGACACAGGCACAGGCACAGGCCAGGCACAGGCCAGACACAGGCCAGACACAGGCTAGACACAGGCCAGACACAGGCCAGACACAGGCTAGGCACAGGCTAGGCACAGGCTAGACACAGGCTAGACACAGGCCAGACACAGGCTAGACACAGGCTAGACACAGGCTAGACACAGGCTAGACACAGGCTAGACACAGGCTAGACACAGGCTAGACACAGGCTAGACACAGGCTAGCACACAGGCTAGCACAGGCAAGACACAGGCAGACACAGGACACAGGCTAGACACAGGCTAGGCACAGGCTAGGCACAGGCTAGGCACAGGCTAGGCACAGGCTAGACACAGGCCAGACACAGGCCAGACACAGGCCAGACACAGGCTAGCACAGGCTAGGCACAGGCCAGACACAGGCTAGACACAGGCCAGACACAGGCCAGACACAGGCTAGACACAGGCCAGACACAGGCTAGACACAGGCTAGACACAGGCTAGACACAGGCCAGACACAGGCTAGACACAGGCTAGACACAGGCTAGACACAGGCCAGACACAGGCTAGACACAGGCCAGGCACAGGCTAGACACAGGCTAGCACACAGGCTAGACACAGGCTAGGCACACAGGCACAGGCTAGACACAGGCTAGACACAGGCTAGACACAGGCTAGGCACAGGCCAGACACAGGCTAGACACAGGCTAGACACAGGCTAGACACAGGCCAGACACAGGCAGACACAGGCTAGACACAGGCCAGACACACAGGCTAGGCACAGGCACAGGCACAGACACAGGCTAGACACAGGCTAGACACAGGCTAGACACAGGCTAGACACAGGCTAGACACAGGCTAGGCACAGGCTAGGCACAGGCCAGACACAGGCAAGACACAGGCTAGACACAGGCTAGACACAGGCTAGACACAGGCCAGACACAGGCTAGGCACAGGCCAGGACACAGGCTAGACACAGGCTAGACACAGGCTAGACACAGGCTAGGCACAGGCATGCACAGGCACAGGCCAGACAGGCCAGACACAGGCTAGACACAGGCTAGACACAGGCCAGGCACAGCAGACACAGGCTAGACACAGGCTAGGCACAGGCCAGACACAGGCCAGGCACAGGCACACAGGCTAGACACAGGCAGGCTAGGCACAGGCTAGGCACAGGCTAGCACAGGCCTAGACACAGGCTAGACACAGGCTAGACACAGGCTAGACACAGGCCAGCACAGGCAGGCTAGGCACAGGCTAGGCACAGGCTAGACACAGGCAGGCACAGGCTAGACACAGGCTAGACACAGGCTAGGCACAGGCCAGACACAGGCTAGACACAGGCTAGGCACAGGCTAGACACAGGCTAGACACAGGCTAGACACAGGCTAGACACAGGCTAGACACAGGCTAGACACAGGCCTAGGCACAGGCTAGACACAGGCCAGACACAGGCTAGGCACAGGCTAGACACAGGCTAGACACAGGCTAGACACAGGCTAGACACAGGCTAGGCACAGGCTAGACACAGGCCAGACACAGGCTAGACACACAGGCTAGACACAGGCCAGACACAGGCCAGACTTGCACAGGCCAAGGCACAGGCTAGACACAGGCTAGACACAGGCTAGACACAGGCTAGGCACAGGCCAGGCACAGGCTAGACACAGGCTAGGCACAGGCCAGACACAGGCTAGACACAGGCTAGACACAGGCTAGACACAGGCTAGACACAGGCTAGACACAGGCTAGGCACAGGCCAGGACACAGGCTAGACACAGGCTAGACACAGGCCAGACACAGGCTAGGCACAGGCTAGACACAGGCAAGACACAGGCTAGACACAGGCTAGGCACAGGCTAGGCACAGGCCAGACACAGGCAAGGCACAGGCTAGACACAGGCTAGACACAGGCTAGACACAGGCTAGACACAGGCCAGACACAGGCAAGACACAGGCTAGACACAGGCTAGACACAGGCTAGACACAGGCTAGGCACAGGCTAGACACAGGCCAGACACAGGCTAGACACAGGCTAGGACACAGGCTAGACACAGGCACAGGCTAGACACTGGCCAGACACAGGCTAGGCACAGGCTAGACACAGGCCAGACACAGGCTAGGCACAGGCTAGACACAGGCTAGACACAGGCTAGGCACAGGCTAGACACAGGCTAGGCACAGGCTAGACACAGGCTAGACACAGGCTAGGCACAGGCTAGACACAGGCTAGACACAGGCTAGACACAGGCTAGACACAGGCTAGGCACAGGCTAGACACATGGCTAGACACAGGCTAGACACAGGCTAGACACAGACACAGGCTAGGCACAGGCTAGACACAGGCTAGGCACACAGGCTAGGCACAGGCCAGACACAGGCTAGGCACAGGCTAGACACAGGCTAGACACAGGCTAGACACAGGCTAGGCACAGGCCAGACACAGGCAAGACACAGGCTAGACACAGGCTAGACACAGGACACAGGCTAGACACAGGCTAGACAGCCTGGCACAGGCCAGGCACAGGCTAGACACAGGCTAGACACTGGCTAGGCACAGGCTATGCACAGGCCAGTCACAGACACAGGCAAGACACAGGCTAGACACAGGCCAGACACAGGCTAGGCACAGGCTAGACACAGGCTAGACACAGGCTAGACACAGGCTAGACACAGGCTAGGCACAGGCTAGGCACAGGCACATGCTAGTCACAGGCAAGGCACAGGCTAGACACAGGCTAGACACAGGCTAGACACAGGCTAGACACAGGCCAGACACAGGCTAGGCACAGCACAGGCTAGACACAGGCTAGGCACAGGCTAGACACAGGCCAGACACTGGCTAGGCACAGGCTACACAGGCTAGACACAGGCTAGACACAGGCTAGGCACAGGCTAGACACAGGCTAGACACAGGCTAAGGCACAGGCCAGACACAGGCTAGACACAGGCTAGACACAGGCTAGACACAGGCTAGGCACAGGCCAGACACAGGCTAGGACACAGGCTAGACACAGGCCATGACACAGGCCAGACACAGGCTAGGCACAGGCTAGACACTGGCTAGGCACAGGCTAGACACAGGCTAGGCACAGGCTAGACACAGGCCAGACACAGGCTAGACACAGGCTAGACACAGGCTAGGCACAGGCTAGACACAGGCCAGACACAGGCTAGGCACAGGCTAGACACAGGCCAGGACACAGGCTAGGCACAGGCTAGACACAGGCTAGCACACAGGCTAGACACAGGCTAGACACAGGCTAGGCACAGGCCAGACACAGGCTAGACACAGGCTAGACACAGGCTAGACACAGGCACAGGCTAGGCACAGGCTAGACACAGGCCAGACACAGGCTGACACACAGGCCAGAGCACAGGCTAGACACAGGCTAGACACAGGCTAGACACAGGCTAGGCACAGGCTAGGCACAGGCTAGACACAGGCCAGACACAGGCTAGACACAGGCTAGGCACAGGCTAGACACAGGCTAGGCACAGGCTAGACACAGGCTAGGCACAGGCTAGGCACAGGCTAGGCACAGGCCAGACACAGGCTAGGCACAGGCTAGGCACAGGCTAGACACAGGCCAGACACAGGCTAGACACAGGCTAGACACAGGCCAGACACAGGCCAGACACAGGCTGACACAGGCCAGACACAGGCTAGGCACAGGCTAGACACAGTCACATGGCTAGGCACAGGCTAGACACAGGCTGGGCACAGGCTAGACACAGGCTAGACACAGGCTAGACACAGGCCAGGCACAGGCTAGGCACAGGCTAGACACTGGCCAGGCACAGGCTAGACACAGGCTAGACACAGGCAAGACACAGGCCAGACACAGGCTAGACACAGGCTAGGCACAGGCCATGACACAGGCTAGACACAGGCTAGACACAGGCTAGGCACAGGCTAGACACAGGCCAGACACAGGCTAGACACAGGCTAGACACAGGCTAGACACAGGCTAGACACAGGCTAGGCACAGGCTAGACACAGGCTAGACACAGGCTAGACACAGGCCAGACACACAGGCACAGGCCAGACACAGGCTAGACACAGGCTAGACACAGGCTACAGGACACAGGCTAGACACTGGCAGGCACAGGCCAGACACAGGCTAGACACAGGCCAGGACACAGGCTAGAACAGGCCTAGACACAGGCTAGACACAGGCTAGACACAGGCTAGGCACAGGCTAGACACAGGCCAGGCTAGACACAGGCTAGGCACAGGCTAGACACAGGCTAGGCACAGGCTGAGACACAGGCTAGGCACAGGCACAGGCACAGGGTGACACAGGCTTAGGCACAGGCCAGACACAGGCCAGACACCGGCCAGGCACAGGCCAGACACAGGCTAGGCACAGGCCAGACACAGGCTAGGCAAAGGGCACAGGCCAGGACACAGGCTAGACACAGGCCAGGCTAGACACAGGCTAGACACTGGCTAGGCACAGGCTAGGACACAGGCCAGGCACAGGCTAAGACAATAGGCTAGACACTGGCACAGGCAAGGCACAGGCCAGACACTGGCTAGGCACAGGCTAGACACAGGCTAGACACAGGCTAGGCACAGGCTAGACACAGGCTGGGACACAGGCCAGGCACAGGCCAGGCACATGCCAGACACAGGCAAGGCACACAGGCCAGGCACAGGCCAGACACAGGCCAGGCACAGGCTAGACACAGGTGGCAGGCTGTGCCACAGGCACAGGGCTCAAGGCACAGGCTAGGCACAGGCTCAGACACAGCCAAGGGCACCGGCTAGGCACATGCTAGTCACAGGCTAAGAACACAGGCCAGTCACACACAGGCTAGGCACTGGCTGAGACATTAGGCACAGGCTAGACACAGGCCAGGCACAGGCCAGACAAAGGCCAGACACTGGCCAGGCACAGGCTATGCACACAAGCCAGGCACAGGCTAGACACTCACGGCACAGGCCAGGCACAGGCTAGCACAGGCTGAGACACCCCAGTCACAGGCTAGGCACAGGCTAGACACAGGCTAGACACAG
>JAEIHA010000955.1:0-227048 GCA_018904595.1 Zaprionus indianus
CAGGCTAGACACTGGCTAGGCACAGGCTAGACACTGGCTAGACACAGGCTAGACACTGGCTAAGCACAGGCTAGACACAGGCTAGAAACTGGCTGGGCACAGGCTAGACACAGGCTAGACACTGGCTAGGCACAGGCTAGACACAGGCTAGGCACAGGCTAGACACTGGCTAGAGCACAGGCTAGACACTGCTGGCAAGGCTAGACACTGGCTAGGCACAGGCTAGACACTGGCTAGGCACAGGCTAGACACTGGCTAGGCACAGGCTAGGGCACAGGCTAGGGCACAGGCTAGACACTGGCTAGGCACAGGCTAGACACTGGCTAGGCACAGGCTAGACAATGGCTATGTACAGGCTAGGCACTGGCTATGTACAGGCTAGGTACTGGCTAGGTACAGGCTAGGCACTGGCTAGGTACAGGCTAGGCACAGGCTAGGCACATGCTAGACACAGGCTAGACACAGGCTACAAACAGGCTAGACACAGGCTACAAAAAGGCTAGACACAGGCTAGACACAGGCTAGACACAGGCAAGACACAGGCTAGACACAGGCTAGACACAGGCTAGACACAGGCTAGACACAGGCTAGACACAGGCTAGACCTTAGACACTGAGCTAGACCCAGGCTAGACACAGGCTAGTACAGGCTAACACGGGCTAGACACAGGCTAGACACAGGCTAGACACAGGCTAGACACCGGCTAGGCACAGGCTAAACACCGTCAAGACCAGGACACATGCTAGACAGAGGCTACACACTGGCTACAAGACACAGGCTAGACTCTGGCTAGGCACAGGCTAGACAGAGGCTAGATTACTGGCTAGGCACAGGCTAGACACTGGGCTAGGCACAGGCTAGACACAGGCTAGACACTGGCTAGGCACAGGCTGAACACTGGCTAGGCACAGGCTAGACACTGGCTAAGCACAGGCTAGACACAGGCTAGGCACAGGCTAGACACTGGCTGGGCACAGGCTAGACACAGGCTAGGCACAGGCTAGACACAGGCTGAACACAGGCTAGACACAGGCTAGACACAGGCTAGACACAGGCTAGACACAGGCTAGACACAGGCAGACACAGGCTAGACACAGGCTAGACACAGGCTAGACAGGACACAGGCTAGACGCAGGTTAGACACAGGCTAGACACATTCTAGACACAGGCTAGACCCAGGCTAGACACAGGCTAGACACATTCTAGACACAGGCTAGACACAGGCTAGACTGGCTAGACACAGGCTAGACACAGGCTAGACACTGGCTAGACACAGGCTAGACACTGGCTAGGCACAGGCTAGACACAGGCTAGACACAGGCTAGACACTGGAGACAGGCTAGACACAGGCTAGGCACAGGCAGGCTAGACACAGGCTAGACACAGGCTAGGCACAGGCTAGACACAGGCTAGACACTGGCTAGGCACAGGCTAGGCACTGGCTGAACACTGGCTAGGCACAGGCTAGACACTGGCTGGCAGGCTAGACACTGGCTAAGCACAGGCTAGACACAGGCTAGCACTGGCTAGGCACAGGCTAGACACAGGCTAGACACTGGGCTAGGCACAGGCTAGACACTGGCTAGGCACAGGCTAGACACAGGCTAGACACAGGCTAGACACAGGCTAGACACTAGGCTAGACACAGGCTAGACACAGGCTAGACAGGCTAGACACAGGCTAGACACAGGCTAGACACAGGCTAGCCCAGGCTAGACACAGGCTAACTGGAGCTAGACACATTGCTTGGCATAGGCTAGACACAGGCTAGACACAGGCTAGACACTGGGCTTAGACCTGGGAGCTAGACACAGGCTAGACACAGGCTAGGCACAGGCTAGACACTGGCTAGGCACAGGCTAGACACTGGCTATGCACAGGCTAGACAAAGGCTAGCACAGGCTAGGCACAGGCTAGACAACTGGCTTGACAGGCACACTGGCTAGACACAGGCTAGGCACAGGCTAGGCACAGGCTGGACACAGGCTAGACACAGGCTAGACACAGGCTAGACACAGGCTAGACACAGGCTAGACACAGGCTAGACACAGGCTAGACACAGGCTAGACACAGGCTAGACACAGGCTAGACACAGGCTAGACACAGGCTAGACACAGGCTAGACACAGGCTAGACCCAGGCTAGACACAGGCTAGACACAGGCTAGACACAGGCTAGACACAGGCTAGACACAGGCTAGACACAGGCTAGACACAGGCTAGACACAGGCTAGACACAGGCTAGGCACAGGCTAGACAGAGGCTAACACTGGGCTACACACTGGGCTAGACACAGGCTAGACACTGGCTATATGACACAGGCTAGGACTGGCTAGGACAGGCTAGGCACAGGCTAGACACAGGCTAGGCACAGGCTAGACACAGGCTAGACACAGGCTAGACACAGGCTAGACACAGGCTAGACACAGGCTAGACACAGGCTAGACACAGGCTAGACACAGGCTAGACACAGGCTAGACACAGGCTAGACACAGGCTAGACACAGGCTGGGCACAGGCTAGACACAGGCTAGACACAGGCTAGACACAGGCTAGACACAGGCTAGACCACAGGCTAGACACAGGCTAGACACAGGCTAGACACAGGCTAGACACAGGCTAGACACAGGCTAGACACAGGCTAGACACAGGCTAGACACAGGCTAGACAGGCTAGACACAGGCTAGACACAGGCTAGACACTGGCTAGGCACAGGCTAGACACAGGCTAGACACAGGCTAGACACAGGCTAGACACAGGCTAGACACAGGCTAGACACAGGCTAGACACAGGCTCTGAACACAGGCTAACAGACTAGCAGGCTAGACACTGGCTAAAGCACAGGCTAGACAGGCTAGACACAGGCTAGGCACAGGCTAGACACAGGCTAGGCACTGGGCTAGACACAGGCTAGACACAGGCTAGACACAGGCTAGACAGGCTAGACACAGGCTAGACACAGGCTAGACACTGGCTAGGCACAGGCTAGACACAGGCTGCACACAGGCTAGACACAGGCTAGACACTGGCTAGACACAGGCTAGACACTGGGCTAGACACAGGCACAGGCTAGACACTGGCTAGACACAGGCTAGACACACTAGGAGCTAGACACAGGCTAGACACAGGCTAGACACAGGCTAGACACAGGCTAGACACAGGCTAGACACAGGCTAGACACAGGGCTAGACACAGGCTAGACACAGGCTAGACACAGGCTAGACACAGGCTAGACACAGGCTAGACACAGGCTAGACACAGGCTAGATTCTAGACACAGGCTAGACACAGGCTACAGACTAAACACAGGCTAGAGGCTGACACAGGCTAGACACTGGCTAGACACAGGCTAGACACAGGCTAGACACAGGCTAGACACAGGCTAGACACACAGGCACAGGCTAGACACAGGCTAGACACAGGCTAGACACAGGCTAGACACAGGCTAGACACAGGCTAGGACACAGGCTAGACTGGCTAGGCTAGGCACACAGGCTAGGCATGCACAGGCTAGACACAGGCTAGAGCACAGGCTAGGACACTGGGCCACTGACACAGGCTAGACACAGGCTAGACACAGGCTAGACACAGGCTAGACACAGGCTAGACAGAGGCTAGACACAGGCTAGACACAGGCTAGACACAGACTGAACACAGGCTAGACACAGGCTAGACACAGGCTAGACACAGAGGCTTGACACAGCTAGACAGAGGCTACACACTGGATAGGCACAGGCTAGACTCTGGCTAGGCACAGGCTAGACAAAGGCTAGACACTGGCTGGAGGCACAGGCTAGACACTGGCTTGACAGCGTCAAGAGACAGTCTAGACACAGGCTAGACAGAGGCTTCACACTGGCTAGGCACAGGCTAGACTCTGGCTATGCACAGGCTAGACAAAGGCTAGACACTGGCTAGACACTGGCTAGGCACAGTCTAGACACTGGCTTGACACAGACTAGACACTGGCTAAGCACAGGCTAGACACAGGCTAGAAACTGGCTAGGCACAGGCTAGACACAGGCTAGACACTGGCTGGGCACAGGCTAGACACTGGCTAGGCACAGGCTAGACACAGGCTAGACACAGGCTAGACACAGACTAGACACTGGCTAAGCACAGACTAGACACAGGCTAGAAACTGGCTAGGCACAGGCAAGACACAGGCTAGACACGGGCTGGGCACAGGCTAGACACTGGATAGACACCGTCAAGACACAGTCTAGACACAGGCTAGACAGAGGCTAGACACTGGCTAGGCACAGGCTGGGCACTGGCTAGACACAAGCTAGGCACACGCTATGCACATGCCAGTCTCAGGCATGGCACAGGCTAGACACAGGCTAGACACTGGCTAGGCAAAGGCTATGCACATGCCAGTCACAGGCAAGGCACAGGCTAGACACTGGCTAGGCACAGGCTAGACACTGGCTTGACACAGACTAGACACTGGCTAGACACAGGCTAGACACTGGCTAGGCACAGGCTATGCACATGCCAGTCACAGGCAAGGCACAAGCTAGACACTGGCTAGGCACAGGCTAGACACTGGCTTGGCACAGACTAGACACTGGCTAAGCTCAGGCTAGACACAGGCTAGAAACTGGCTAGGCACAGGCTAGACACAGGCAAGACACTGGCTGGGCACAGGCTAGACACTGGCTAGGCACAGGATAGACACTGGCTAGGCACAGGCTAGACACAGGCTAGACACAGGCTAGACACAGGCTAGACACAGGATAGACACAGGCTAGACACAGGCTAGACACAGGCTAGACACAGGGTAGACACAGGCTAGACACTGGCTAGACACAGGCTAGACACTGGCTTGGCACAGACTAGACACTGGCTAAGCACAGGCTAGACACAGGCTAGAAACTGGCTAGGCACAGGCTAGACACAGGCTAGACACGGGCTAGACACTGGCTGGGCACAGGCTAGACACTGGCTAGGCACAGGCTAGACACTGGCTAGGCACAGGCTAGACACTGGCTATGCACAGGCTAGACAATGGCTATGTACAGGCTAGGCACTGGCTATGTTCAGGCTAGGTACTGGCTAGGTACAGGCTAGGCACTGGCTAGGTACAGGCTAGGCATAGGCTAGGCACATGCTAGACACTGGCTAGACACAGGCTACAAAAAGGCTAGACACAGGCTAGACACAGGCAAGACACAGGCTAGACACAGGCTAGACACAGGCTAGACACAGGCTAGACACAGGCTAGACACAGGCTAGACAAAGGCTAGACCCAGGCTAGACACAGGCTAGACACATTCTAGACACAGGCTAGACCCAGGCTAGACACAGACTAGACACATTCTAGACACAGGCTACACACAGGCTAGACACAGGCTAGACACAGGCTAGACACCGGCTAGACACCGTCAAGACACAGACTAGACACATGCTAGACAGAGGCTACACACTGGCAACACACTGGCTAGGCACAGGCTAGACTCTGGCTATGCACAGGCTAGACAAAGGCTAGATACAGGCTAGGTACTGGCTAGACACTGGCTAGGCACAGGCCATGCACATGCCAGTCACAGGCAAGGCACAGGCTAGACACAGGCTAGACACTGGCTAGGCACAGTCTAGACACTGGCTTGGCACAGACTAGACACTGGCTAAGCACAGGCTAGACACAGGCTAGAAACTGGCTAGGCACAGGCTAGACACTGGCTGGGCACAGGCTAGACACTGGCTAGGCACAGGCTAGACACAGGCTAGACAAAGACTAGACACAGGCTAGACACAGGCCAGACACAGGCTAGACACAGGCTAGAAACAGGCTGGACACAGGCTAGACCCAGGCTAGACACAGGCTAGACACATTCTAGACACAGGCTAGACACAGGCTAGACACATTCTAGACACAGGCTAGACACAGGCTAGACCCAGGCTAGACACAGGCTAGAGACATTCTAGACACAGGCTAGACCCAGGCTAGACACAGGCTAGACACATTCTAGACACAGGCTAGACACAGGCTAGACACCGGCTAGACACAGACTTGACACATGCTAGACAGAGGCTACACACTGGCAAGGCACAAGCTAGACTCTGGCTATGCACAGGCTAGACAAAGGCTAGACACTGGCTTGACAGCGTCAAGAGACATTCTAGACAGAGGCTACACACTGGCTAGGCACAGGCTAGACTCTGGCTATGCACAGGCTAGACAAAGGCTGGACACTGGCTAGGCACAGGCTAGGCACTGGCTAGACACTGGCTAGGCACACGCTATGCACATGCCAGTCTCAGGCAAAGCACAGGCTAGACACAGGCTAGACACTGGCTAGGCACAGGCTTGGCACAGACTAGATACTGGCTAGACACAGGCTAGACACATTCTAGACACAGGCTAGACCCAGGCTAGACACAGGCTAGACACATTCTAGACACAGGCTAGACACAGGCTAGACACAGACTAGACACCGGCTAGACATCGTCAAGACACAGACTTGACACATGCTAGACAGAGGCTACACACTGGCTAGGCACAAGCTAGACTCTGGCTATGCACAGGCTAGACACTGGCTGGGCACAGGCTAGACACTGGCTTGACAGCGTCAAGACACAGTCTAGACACAGGCTAGACAGAGGCTACACACTGGCTAGGCACAGGCTAGACTCTGGCTATGCACAGGCTAGACAAAGGCTAGACACTGGCTAGGCACAGGCTAGACACAGGCTAGACACAGGCTAGACACAGGCTAAACACAGGCTAGACACAGGCTAGACACAGGCTAGGCACAGGCTAGACACAGGCTAGACACAGGCTAGACACAGGCTAGGCTTAGGCTAGACACAGGCTAGACACAGGCTAGACACAGGCTAGACACAAGCTAGACACAGGCTAGACACAGGCTAGACACAGGCTAGAAACAGGCTAGACACAGGCTAGACACAGGCTAGACACTGGCTAGGCACAGGCTAGACACTGGCTAGGCACAGGCTAGACACTGGCTAGGCACAGGCTAGACACTGGCTAGGCACAGGCTAGACAATGGCTATGTACAGGCTAGGCACTGGCTATGTACAGGCTAGGTACTGGCTAGGTATAGGCTAGGCACTGGCTAGGTACAGGCTAGGCAGAGGCTAGGCACATGCTAGACACAGGCTAGACACAGGCTACACAAAGGCTAGACACAGGCTAGACACAGGCTAGACACAGGCAAGACACAGGCTAGACACAGGCTAGACACAGGCTGGACACAGGCTAGACAAAGGCTAGACCCAGGCTAGACACAGGCTAGACACATTCTAGACAGGCTAGACCCAGGCTAGACACAGGCTAGACACAGGCTAGACACATTCTAGACACAGGCTAGACACAGGCTAGACACAGGCTAGACACAGGCTAGACACAGGCTAGACACACGCTAGACACATGCTAGACAGAGGCTACACACTGGCTACACACTGGCTAGGCACAGGCTAGACTCTGGCTATGCACAGGCTAGACAAAGGCTAGATACAGGCTAGGTACTGGCTCGACACTGGCTAGGCACAGGCCATGCACATGCCAGTCACAGGCAAGGCACAGGCTGGACACAGGCTAGACACTGGCTAGGCACAGTCTAGACACTGGCTTGGCGCAGACTAGACACTGGCTAAGCACAGGCTAGACACAGGCTAGAAACTGGCTAGGCACAGGCTAGACACTGGCTGGGCACAGGCTAGACACTGGCTAGGCACAGGCTAGACACAGGCTAGACAAAGGCTAGACACAGGCTTGACACAGGCCAGACACAGGCTAGACACAGGCTAGAAACAGGCTAGACACAGGCTAGACCCAGGCTTGACACAGGCTAGACACATTCTAGACACAGGCTAGACACAGGCTAGACACATTCTAGACACAGGCTAGACACAGGCTAGACACATTCTAGACACAGGCTAGACCCAGGCTAGACACAGGCTAGACACATTCTAGACACAGGCTAGACACAGGCTAGACACCGGCTAGACACAGACTTGACACATGCTAGACAGAGGCTACACACTGGCTAGGCACAAGCTAGACTCTTGCTATGCACAGGCTAGACAAAGGCTAGACACTGGCTTGACAGCGTCAAGAGACAGTCTAGACACAGGCTAGACACTGGCTAGACACAGGCTAGGCACAGGCTAGGCACTGGCTAGACACTGGCTAGGCACACGCTATGCACATGCCAGTCTCAGGCAAAGCACAGGCTAGACACTGGCTAGACACTGGCTAGGCACAGGCTTGGCACAGACTAGACACTGGCTAGACACAGGCTAGACACATTCTAGACACAGGCTAGACCCAGGCTAGACACAGGCTAGACACATTCTAGACACAGGCTAGACACAGGCTAGACACAGGCTAGACACAGGCTAGACACAGGCTAGACACAGGCTAGACACAGGCTAGACACAGGCTAGACACAGGCTAGACACAGGCTAGACACAGGCTAGACACAGGCTAGACACAGGCTAGACACAGGCTAGACACAGGCTAGACACAGGCTAGACACAGGCTAGGCACAGGCTAGACACAGGCTAGACACCGTCAAGATACAGACTTGACACATGCTAGACAGAGGCTACACACTGGATAGGCACAAGCTAGACTCTGGCTATGCACAGACTAGACAAAGGCTAGACACTGGCTAGGCACAGGCTAGGCACTGGCTAGACACTGGCTAGGCATACGCTATGCACATGCCAGTCTCAGGCAAAGCACAGGCTAGACACAGGCTAGACACTGGCTAGGCACAGGCTTGGCACAGACTAGACACTGGCTAGAAACAGGCTAGACACATTCTTGACACATTCTTGACACAGGCTAGACCCAGGCTAGACACAGGCTAGACACATTCTAGACACAGGCTAGACACAGGCTAGACACAGGCTAGACACAGGCTAGACACAGGCTAGACACAGGCTAGACACAGGCACAGGCTAGACACAGGCTAGACACAGGCTAGACACAGGCTAGACACAGGCTAGGCTAGACACAGGCTAGGCACAGGCTAGACACAGGCTAGACACCGTCAAGACACAGACTTGACACATGCTTGACAGAGGCTACACACTGGATAGGCACAAGCTAGACTCTGGCTATGCACAGGCTAGACAAAGGCTAGACACTGGCTAGGCACAGGCTAGACACAGGCTAGACACAGGCTAGACACAGGCTAGACACAGGCTAGATACAGGCTAGACACAGGCTAGACACAGGCTAGACACAGGCTAGACACAGGCTAGACACAGGCTAGACACAGGCTAGATACAGGCTAGACACAGGCTAGACACAGGCTAGACACAGGCTAGACACAGGCTAGGCACAGGCTAGACACAGGCTAGACACAGGCTAGACACAAGCTAGACACAGGCTAGACACAGGCTAGACACAGGCTAGAAACAGGCTAGACACAGGCTAGACACAGGCTGGACACAGGCTAGACACAGGCTAGACACAGGCTAGACACAGGCTAGACACTGGCTAGGCACAGGCTTGGCACAGACTAGACACTGGCTAGACACAGGCTAGACACATTCTAGACACAGGCTAGACACAGGCTAGACACAGACTAGACACCGGCTAGACATCGTCAAGACACAGACTTGACACATGCTAGACAGAGGCTACACACTGGCTAGGCACAAGCTAGACTCTGGCTATGCACAGGCTAGACACTGGCTGGGCACAGGCTAGACACTGGCTTGACAGCGTCAAGACACAGTCTAGACACAGGCTGGGCACTGGCTAGACACAAGCTAAGCACACGCTATGCACATGCCAGTCTCAGGCATGGCACAGGCTAGACACAGGCTAGACACTGGCTAGGCACAGGCTATGCACATGCCAGTCACAGGCAAGGCACAGGCTAGACACTGGCTAGGCACAGGCTAGACACTGGCTTGGCACAGACTAGACACTGGCTAAGCTCAGGCTAGACACAGGCTAGAAACTGGCTAGGCACAGGCTAGACACAGGCTAGACACTGGCTGGGCACAGGCTAGACACTGGCTAGGCACAGGCTAGACACTGGCTAGGCACAGGCTAGACACAGGCTAGACACAGGCTAGACACAGGCTAGACACAGGATAGACACAGGCTAGACACAGGCTAGACACAGGCTAGACACAGGGTAGACACAGGCTAGACACTGGCTAGACACAGGCTAGACACTGGCTTGGCACAGACTAGACACTGGCTAAGCACAGGCTAGACGCAGGCTAAAAACTGGCTAGGCACAGGCTAGACACAGGCTAGACACGGGCTAGACACTGGCTGGGCACAGGCTAGACACTGGCTAGGCACAGGCTAGACACTGGCTAGGCACAGGCTAGACACTGGCTATGCACAGGCTAGACAATGGCTATGTACAGGCTAGGCACTGGCTATGTTCAGGCTAGGTACTGGCTAGGTACAGGCTAGGCACTGGCTAGGTACAGGCTAGGCAGAGGCTAGGCACATGCTAGACACTGGCTAGACACAGGCTACAAAAAGGCTAGACACAGGCAAGACACAGGCTAGACACAGGCTAGACACAGGCTAGACACAGGCTAGACAAAGGCTAGACCCAGGCTAGACACAGGCTAGACACATTCTAGATACAGGCTAGACCCAGGCTAGACACAGGCTAGACACATTCTAGACACAGGCTACACACAGGCTAGACACAGGCTAGACACAGGCTAGACACCGGCTAGACACCGTCAAGACACAGACTAGACACATGCTAGACAGAGGCTACAAACTTGCTACACACTGGCTAGGCACAGGCTAGACTCTGGCTATGCACAGGCTAGACAAAGGCTAGATACAGGCTAGGTACTGGCTAGACACTGGCTAGGCACAGGCCATGCACATGCCAGTCACAGGCAAGGCACAGGCTAGACACAGGCTAGACACTGGCTAGGCACAGTCTAGACACTGGCTTGGCACAGACTAGACACTGGCTAAGCACAGGCTAGACACAGGCTAGAAACTGGCTAGGCACAGGCTAGACACTGGCTGGGCACAGGCTAGACACTGGCTAGGCACAGGCTAGACACAGGCTAGACAAAGACTAGACACAGGCTAGACACAGGCCAGACACAGGCTAGACACAGGCTAGAAACAGGCTGGACACAGGCTAGACCCAGGCTAGACACAGGCTAGACACATTCTAGACACAGGCTAGACACAGGCTAGACACATTCTAGACACAGGCTAGACACAGGCTAGACCCAGGCTAAAAACAGGCTAGACACATTCTAGACACAGGCTAGACCCAGGCTAGACACAGGCTAGACACATTCTAGACACAGGCTAGACCCAGGCTAGACACAGGCTAGACACATTCTAGACACAGGCTAGACACAGGCTAGACACCGGCTAGACACATTCTAGACACAGGCTAGACCCAGGCTAGACACAGGCTAGACACATTCTAGACACAGGCTAGACACAGGCTAGACATAGGCTAGACACCGGCTAGACACAGACTTGACACATGCTAGACAGAGGCTACACACTGGCTAGGCACAGGCTAGACACAGGCTAGACAAAGGCTAGACACAGGCTAGACACAGGCTAGACCCAGGCTAGACACAGGCTAGACACATTCTAGACACAGGCTAGACCCAGGCTAGACACAGGCTAGACACATTCTAGACACAGGCTAGACACAGGCTAGACACCGGCTAGACACATTCTAGACACAGGCTAGACCCAGGCTAGACACAGGCTAGACACATTCTAGACACAGGCTAGACACAGGCTAGACATAGGCTAGACACCGGCTAGACACAGACTTGACACATGCTAGACAGAGGCTACACACTGGCTAGGCACAAGCTAGACTCTGGCTATGCACAGGCTAGACAAAGGCTAGACACTGGCTTGACAGCGTCAAGAGACAGTCTAGACAGAGGCTACACACTGGCTAGGCACAGGCTAGACTCTGGCTATGCACAGGCTAGACAAAGGCTAGACACTGGCTAGGCACAGGCTAGGCACTGGCTAGACACTGGCTAGGCACAGGCTAGGCACTGGCTAGACACTGGCTAGGCACAGGCTAGACACTGGCTTGGCACAGGCTAGACAATGGCTAAGCTCAGGCTAGACACAGGTTAGAAACTGGCTAGGCACAGGCTAGACACAGGCTAGACACTGGCTGGGCACAGGCTAGACACTGGCTAGGCACAGGCTAGACACTGGCTAGGCACAGGCTAGACACAGGCTAGACAGAGGCTAGACACAGGCTAAACACAGGGTAGACACAGGCTAGACACTGGATAGACACAGGCTAGACACTGGTTTGGCACAGACTAGACACTGGCTAAGCACAGGCTAGACACAGGCTAGAAACTGGCTTGGCATAGGCTAGACACAGGCTAGACACAGGCTAGACACTGGCTGGGCACAGGCTAGACACTGGCTAGGCACAGGCTAGACACTGGCTGGGCACAGGCTAGACACTGGCTAGGCACAGGCTAGACAATGGCTAGGCACAGGCTAGACAATGGCTATGTACAGGCTAGGCACTGGCTATGTACAGGCTAGGCACTGGCTATGTACAGGCTAGGTACTGGCTAGGTACAGGCTAGGCACTGGCTAGGTACAGGCTAGGCAGAGGCTAGGCACATGCTGGACACAGGCTAGACACAGGCTACAAAAGGCTAGACACAGGCTAGACACAGGCTAGACACAGGCAAGACACAGGCTAGACACAGGCTAGACACAGGCTAGACACAGGCTAGACAAAGGCTAGACCCAGGCTAGACACAGGCTAGACACATTCTAGACACAGGCTAGACCCAGGCTAGACACAGGCTAGACACAGGCTAGACACATTGTAGACACAGGCTACACACAGGCTAGACACAGGCTAGACACAGGCTAGACACCGGCTAGACACCGTCAAGACACAGACTAGACACATGCTAGACAGAGGCTACACACTGGCTACACACTGGCTAGGCACAGGCTAGACTCTGGCTATGCACAGGCTAGACAAAGGCTAGATACAGGCTAGGTATTGTCTAGACACTGGCTAGGCACAGGCCATGCACATGCCAGTCACAGGCAAGGCACAGGCTAGACACAGGCTAGACACTGGCTAGGCACAGTCTAGACACTGGCTTGGCACAGACTAGACACTGGCTAAGCACAGGCTAGACACAGGCTAGAAACTGGCTAGGCACAGGCTAGACACTGGCTGGGCACAGGCTAGACACTGGCTAGGCACAGGCTAGACACAGGCTAGACAAAGGCTAGACACAGGCTAGACACAGGCCAGACACAGGCTTGACACAGGCTAGAAACAGGCTGGACACAGGCTAGACCCAGGCTAGATACAGGCTAGACACATTCTAGACACAGGCAAGACACAGGCTAGACACATTCTAGACACAGGCTAGACACAGGCTAGACCCAGGTTAGATACAGGCTAGACACATTCTAGACACAGGCTAGACCCAGGCTAGACACAGGCTAGACCCATTCTAGACACAGGCTAGACACAGGCTAGACATAGGCTAGACACCGGCTAGACACAGACTTGACACATGCTAGACAGAGGCTACACACTGGCTAGGCACAAGCTAGACTCTGGCTATGCACAGGCTAGACAAAGGCTAGACACTGGCTTGACAGCGTCAAGAGACAGTCTAGACAGAGGCTACACACTGGCTAGGCACAGGCTAGACTCTGGCTATGCACAGGCTAGACAAAGGCTAGACACTGGCTAGGCACAGGCTAGGCACTGGCTAGACACTGGCTAGGCACACGCTATGCACATGCCAGTCTCAGGCAAAGCACAGGCTAGACACAGGCTAGACACTGGCTAGGCACAGGCTTGGCACAGACTAGACACTGGCTAGACACAGGCTAGACACATACTAGACACAGGCTAGACCCAGGCTAGACACAGGCTAGACACATTCTAGACACATTCTAGACACAGGCTAGACACAGGCTAGACACAGACTAGACACCGGCTAGACACCGTCAAGACACAGACTTGACACATGCTAGACAGAGGCTACACACTGGCTAGGCACAAGCTAGACTCTGGCTATGCACAGGCTAGACAAAGGCTAGACACTGGCTGGGCACAGGCTAGACACTGGCTTGACAGCGTCAAGACACAGTCTAGACACAGGCTAGACAGAGGCTACACACTGGCTAGGCACAGGCTAGACTCTGGCTATGCACAGGCTAGACAAAGGCTAGACACTGGCTAGGCACAGGCTAGACACAGGCTAGACACAGGCTAGACACAGGCTAGACACAGGCTAGACACAGGCTAGACACAGGCTAGACACAGGCTAGGCACAGGCTAGACACAGGCTAGACACAGGCTAGACACAAGCTAGACACAGGCTAGACACAGGCTAGGCACAGGCTAGAAACAGGCTAGACACAGGCTAGACACAGGCTAGACACTGGCTAGGCACAGGCTAGACACTGGCTAGGCACAGGCTAGACAATGGCTATGTACAGGCTAGGCACTGGCTATGTACAGGCTAGGTACTGGCTAGGTACAGGCTAGGCACTGGCTAGGTACAGGCTAGGCAGAGGCTAGGCACATGCTAGACACAGGCTAGACACAGGCTACACAAAGGCTAGACACAGGCTAGACACAGGCTAGACACAGGCAAGACACCGGCTAGACACCGTCAAGACACAGGCTAGACACAGGCTAGACACAGGCTAGACACAGGCTAGACAAAGGCTAGACCCAGGCTAGACACAGGCTAGACACATTCTAGACACAGGCTAGACCCAGGCTAGACACATTCTAGACACAGGCTAGACCCAGGCTAGACACAGGCTAGACACATTCTAGACACAGGCTAGACACAGGCTAGACACAGGCTAGACACAGGCTAGACACAGGCTAGACACCGGCTAGACACCGTCAAGACACAGACTAGACACATGCTAGACAGAGGCTACACACTGGCTACACACTGGCTAGGCACAGGCTAGACTCTGGCTATGCACAGGCTAGACAAAGGCTAGATACAGGCTAGGTACTGGCTAGACACTGGCTAGGCACAGGCCATGCACATGCCAGTCACAGGCAAGGCACAGGCTGGACACAGGCTAGACACTGGCTAGGCACAGTCTAGACACTTGCTTGGCACAGACTAGACACTGGCTAAGCACAGGCTAGACACAGGCTAGAAACTGGCTAGGCACAGGCTAGACACTGGCTGGGCACAGGCTAGACACTGGCTAGGCACAGGCTAGACACTGGCTAGGCACAGGCTAGACACAGGCTAGACAAAGGCTAGACACAGGCTAGACACAGGCCAGACACAGGCTAGACACAGGCTAGAAACAGGCTAGACACAGGCTAGACCCAGGCTAGACACAGGCTAGACACATTCTAGACACAGGCTAGACACAGGCTAGACACATTCTAGACACAGGCTAGACACAGGCTAGACCCAGGCTAGACACAGGCTAGACACATTCTAGACACAGGCTAGACCCAAGCTAGACACAGGCTAGACACATTCTAGACACAGGCTAGACACAGGCTTGACACAGGCTAGACACAGGCAAGACACAGGCTAGACACCGGCTAGACACAGACTTGACACATGCTAGACAGAGGCTACACACTGGCTAGGCACAAGCTAGACTCTGGCTATGCACAGGCTAGACAAAGGCTAGACACTGGCTTGACAGCGTCAAGAGAAAGTCTAGACACAGGCTAGACAGAGGCTTCACACTGGCTAGGCACACGCTAGACTCTGGCTATGCACAGGCTAGACAAAGGCTAGACACTGGATAGGCACAGGCTAGGCACTGGCTAGACACTGGCTAGGCACACGCTATGCACATGCCAGTCTCAGGCAAAGCACAGGCTAGACACAGGCTAGACACTGGCTAGGCACAGGCTTGGCAGAGACTAGACACTGGCTAGACACAGGCTAGACACATTCTAGACACAGGCTAGACCCAGGCTAGACACAGGCTAGACACATTCTAGACACAGGCTAGACACAGGCTAGACACAGACTAGACACCGGCTAGACACCGTCAAGACACAGACTTGACACATGCTAGACAGAGGCTACACACTGGATAGGCACAGGCTAGACTCTGGCTATGCACAGGCTAGACAAAGGCTAGACACTGGGTGGGCACAGGCTAGACACTGGCTTGACAGCGTCAAGAGACAGTCTAGACACAGGCTAGACAGAGGCTTCACACTGGCTAGGCACAGGCTAGACTCTGGCTATGCACAGGCTAGACAAAGGCTAGACACTGGCTAGACACTGGCTAGGCACAGTCTAGACACTGGCTTGACACAGACTAGACACTGGCTAAGCACAGGCTAGACACAGGCTAGAAACTGGCTAGGCACAGGCTAGACACAGGCTAGACACTGGCTGGGCACAGGCTAGACACTGGCTAGGCACAGGCTAGACACTGGCTAGACACAGGCTAGACACAGACTAGACACTGGCTAAGCACAGACTAGACACAGGCTAGAAACTGGCTAGGCACAGGCAAGACACAGGCTAGACACGGGCTGGGCACAGGCTAGACACTGGATAGACACCGTCAAGACACAGTCTAGACACAGGCTAGACAGAGGCTAGACACTGGCTAGGCACAGGCTGGGCACTGGCTAGACACAAGCTAGGCACACGCTATGCACATGCCAGTCTCAGGCATGGCACAGGCTAGACACAGGCTAGACACTGGCTAGGCACAGGCTATGCACATGCCAGTCACAGGCAAGGCACAGGCTAGACACTGGCTAGGCACAGGCTAGACACTGGCTTGACACAGACTAGACACTGGCTAAGCACAGGCTAGACACAGGCTAGAAACTGGCTAGGCACAGGCTAGACACAGGCTAGACACTGGCTGGGCACAGGCTAGACACTGGCTAGGCACAGGCTAGACACAGGCTAGACACAGGCTTGACACAGACTAGACACTGGCTAAGCACAGACTAGACACAGGCTAGAAACTGGCTAGGCACAGGCAAGACACAGGCTAGACACGGGCTGGGCACAGGCTAGACACTGGATAGACACCGTCAAGACACAGTCTAGACACAGGCTAGACAGAGGCTAGACACTGGCTAGGCACAGGCTGGGCACTGGCTAGACACAAGCTAGGCACACGCTATGCACATGCCAGTCTCAGGCATGGCACAGGCTAGACACAGGCTAGACACTGGCTAGGCACAGGCTATGCACATGCCAGTCACAGGCAAGGCACAGGCTAGACACTGGCTAGGCACAGGCTAGACACTGGCTTGGCACAGACTAGACACTGGCTAAGCTCAGGCTAGACACAGGCTAGAAACTGGCTAGGCACAGGCTAGACACAGGCAAGACACTGGCTGGGCACAGGCTAGACACTGGCTAGGCACAGGATAGACACTGGCTAGGCACAGGCTAGACACAGGCTAGACACAGGCTAGACACAGGCTAGACACAGGATAGACACAGGCTAGACACAGGCTAGACACAGGCAAGACACAGGGTAGACACAGGCTAGACACTGGCTAGACACAGGCTAGACACTGGCTTGGCACAGACTAGACACTGGCTAAGCACAGGCTAGACACAGGCTAGAAACTGGCTAGGCACAGGCTAGACACAGGCTAGACACGGGCTAGACACTGGCTGGGCACAGGCTAGACACTGGCTAGGCACAGGCTAGACACTGGCTAGGCACAGGCTAGACACTGGCTATGCACAGGCTAGACAATGGCTATGTACAGGCTAGGCACTGGCTATGTTCAGGCTAGGTACTGGCTAGGTACAGGCTAGGCACTGGCTAGGTACAGGCTAGGCATAGGCTAGGCACATGCTAGACACTGGCTAGACACAGGCTACAAAAAGGCTAGACACAGGCTAGACACAGGCAAGACACAGGCTAGACACAGGCTAGACACAGGCTAGACACAGGCTAGACACAGGCTAGACAAAGGCTAGACAAAGGCTAGACCCAGGCTAGACACAGGCTAGACACATTCTAGACACAGGCTAGACCCAGGCTAGACACAGGCTAGACACATTCTAGACACAGGCTACACACAGGCTAGACACAGGCTAGACACAGGCTAGACACCGGCTAGACACCGTCAAGACACAGACTAGACACATGCTAGACAGAGGCTACACACTGGCTACACACTGGCTAGGCACAGGCTAGACTCTGGCTATGCACAGGCTAGACAAAGGCTAGATACAGGCTAGGTACTGGCTAGACACTGGCTAGGCACAGGCCATGCACATGCCAGTCACAGGCAAGGCACAGGCTAGACACAGGCTAGACACTGGCTAGGCACAGTCTAGACACTGGCTTGGCACAGACTAGACACTGGCTAAGCACAGGCAAGACACAGGCTAGAAACTGGCTAGGCACAGGCTAGACACTGGCTGGGCACAGGCTAGACACTGGCTAGGCACAGGCTAGACACAGGCTAGACAAAGACTAGACACAGGCTAGACACAGGCCAGACACAGGCTAGACACAGGCTAGAAACAGGCTGGACACAGGCTAGACCCAGGCTAGACACAGGCTAGACACATTCTAGACACAGGCTAGACACAGGCTAGACACATTCTAGACACAGGCTAGACACAGGCTAGACCCAGGCTAGACACAGGCTAGAGACATTCTAGACACAGGCTAGACCCAGGCTAGACACAGGCTAGACACATTCTAGACACAGGCTAGACACAGGCTAGACACCGGCTAGACACAGACTTGACACATGCTAGACAGAGGCTACACACTGGCAAGGCACAAGCTAGACTCTGGCTATGCACAGGCTAGACAAAGGCTAGACACTGGCTTGACAGCGTCAAGAGACATTCTAGACAGAGGCTACACACTGGCTAGGCACAGGCTAGACTCTGGCTATGCACAGGCTAGACAAAGGCTGGACACTGGCTAGGCACAGGCTAGGCACTGGCTAGACACTGGCTAGGCACACGCTATGCACATGCCAGTCTCAGGCAAAGCACAGGCTAGACACAGGCTAGACACTGGCTAGGCACAGGCTTGGCACAGACTAGATACTGGCTAGACACAGGCTAGACACATTCTAGACACAGGCTAGACCCAGGCTAGACACAGGCTAGACACATTCTAGACACAGGCTAGACACAGGCTAGACACAGACTAGACACCGGCTAGACATCGTCAAGACACAGACTTGACACATGCTAGACAGAGGCTACACACTGGCTAGGCACAAGCTAGACTCTGGCTATGCACAGGCTAGACACTGGCTGGGCACAGGCTAGACACTGGCTTGACAGCGTCAAGACACAGTCTAGACACAGGCTAGACAGAGGCTACACACTGGCTAGGCACAGGCTAGACTCTGGCTATGCACAGGCTAGACAAAGGCTAGACACTGGCTAGGCACAGGCTAGACACAGGCTAGACACAGGCTAGACACAGGCTAAACACAGGCTAGACACAGGCTAGACACAGGCTAGGCACAGGCTAGACACAGGCTAGACACAGGCAAGACACAGGCTAGGCACAGGCTACACACAGGCTAGACACAGGCTAGACACAGGCTAGACACAAGCTAGACACAGGCTAGACACAGGCTAGACACAGGCTAGAAACAGGCTAGACACAGGCTAGACACAGGCTAGACACTGGCTAGGCACAGGCTAGACACTGGCTAGGCACAGGCTAGACACTGGCTAGGCACAGGCTAGACACTGGCTAGGCACAGGCTAGACAATGGCTATGTACAGGCTAGGCACTGGCTATGTACAGGCTAGGTACTGGCTAGGTATAGGCTAGGCACTGGCTAGGTACAGGCTAGGCAGAGGCTAGGCACATGCTAGACACAGGCTAGACACAGGCTACACAAAGGCTAGACACAGGCTAGACACAGGCTAGACACAGGCAAGACACAGGCTAGACACAGGCTAGACACAAGCTGGACACAGGCTAGACAAAGGCTAGACCCAGGCTAGACACAGGCTAGACACATTCTAGACACAGGCTAGACCCAGGCTAGACACAGGCTAGACACATTCTAGACACAGGCTAGACACAGGCTAGACACAGGCTAGACACAGGCTAGACACAGGCTAGACACAGGCTAGACACAGGCTAGACACACGCTAGACACATGCTAGACAGAGGCTACACACTGGCTACACACTGGCTAGGCACAGGCTAGACTCTGGCTATGCACAGGCTAGACAAAGGCTAGATACAGGCTAGGTACTGGCTCGACACTGGCTAGGCACAGGCCATGCACATGCCAGTCACAGGCAAGGCACAGGCTGGACACAGGCTAGACACTGGCTAGGCACAGTCTAGACACTGGCTTGGCGCAGACTAGACACTGGCTAAGCACAGGCTAGACACAGGCTAGAAACTGGCTAGGCACAGGCTAGACACTGGCTGGGCACAGGCTAGACACTGGCTAGGCACAGGCTAGACACAGGCTAGACAAAGGCTAGACACAGGCTTGACACAGGCCAGACACAGGCTAGACACAGGCTAGAAACAGGCTAGACACAGGCTAGACCCAGGCTTGACACAGGCTAGACACATTCTAGACACAGGCTAGACACAGGCTAGACACATTCTAGACACAGGCTAGACACAGGCTAGACACATTCTAGACACAGGCTAGACCCATGCTAGACACAGGCTAGACACATTCTAGACACAGGCTAGACACAGGCTAGACACCGGCTAGACACAGACTTGACACATGCTAGACAGAGGCTACACACTGGCTAGGCACAAGCTAGACTCTTGCTATGCACAGGCTAGACAAAGGCTAGACACTGGCTTGACAGCGTCAAGAGACAGTCTAGACACAGGCTAGACACTGGCTAGACACAGGCTAGGCACAGGCTAGGCACTGGCTAGACACTGGCTAGGCACACGCTATGCACATGCCAGTCTCAGGCAAAGCACAGGCTAGACACTGGCTAGACACTGGCTAGGCACAGGCTTGGCACAGACTAGACACTGGCTAGACACAGGCTAGACACATTCTAGACACAGGCTAGACCCAGGCTAGACACAGGCTAGACACATTCTAGACACAGGCTAGACACAGGCTAGACACAGGCTAGACACAGGCTAGACACAGGCTAGACACAGGCTAGACACAGGCTAGACACAGGCTAGACACAGGCTAGACACAGGCTAGACACAGGCTAGACACAGGCTAGACACAGGCTAGACACAGGCTAGACACAGGCTAGACACAGGCTAGACACAGGCTAGGCACAGGCTAGACACAGGCTAGACACCGTCAAGACACAGACTTGACACATGCTAGACAGAGGCTACACACTGGATAGGCACAAGCTAGACTCTGGCTATGCACAGACTAGACAAAGGCTAGACACTGGCTAGGCACAGGCTAGGCACTGGCTAGACACTGGCTAGGCATACGCTATGCACATGCCAGTCTCAGGCAAAGCACAGGCTAGACACAGGCTAGACACTGGCTAGGCACAGGCTTGGCACAGACTAGACACTGGCTAGAAACAGGCTAGACACATTCTTGACACAGGCTAGACCCAGGCTAGACACAGGCTAGACACATTCTAGACACAGGCTAGACACAGGCTAGACACAGGCTAGACACAGGCTAGACACAGGCTAGACACAGGCTAGACACAGGCTAGACACAGGCTAGACACAGGCTAGACACAGGCTAGACACAGGCTAGACACAGGCTAGGCACAGGCTAGACACAGGCTAGACACCGTCAAGACACAGACTTGACACATGCTTGACAGAGGCTACACACTGGATAGGCACAAGCTAGACTCTGGCTATGCACAGGCTAGACAAAGGCTAGACACTGGCTAGGCACAGGCTAGACACAGGCTAGACACAGGCTAGACACAGGCTAGATACAGGCTAGACACAGGCTAGACACAGGCTAGACACAGGCTAGACACAGGCTAGACACAGGCTAGACACAGGCTAGATACAGGCTAGACACAGGCTAGACACAGGCTAGACACAGGCTAGACACAGGCTAGACACAGGCTAGACACAGGCTAGACACAGGCTAGACACAGGCTAGACACAGGCTAGACACAGGCTAGACACAGGCTAGAAACAGGCTAGACACAGGCTAGACACAGGCTGGACACAGGCTAGACACAGGCTAGACACAGGCTAGACACAGGCTAGACACTGGCTAGGCACAGGCTTGGCACAGACTAGACACTGGCTAGACACAGGCTAGACACATTCTAGACACAGGCTAGACACAGGCTAGACACAGACTAGACACCGGCTAGACATCGTCAAGACACAGACTTGACACATGCTAGACAGAGGCTACACACTGGCTAGGCACAAGCTAGACTCTGGCTATGCACAGGCTAGACACTGGCTGGGCACAGGCTAGACACTGGCTTGACAGCGTCAAGACACAGTCTAGACACAGGCTGGGCACTGGCTAGACACAAGCTAGGCACACGCTATGCACATGCCAGTCTCAGGCATGGCACAGGCTAGACACAGGCTAGACACTGGCTAGGCACAGGCTATGCACATGCCAGTCACAGGCAAGGCACAGGCTAGACACTGGCTAGGCACAGGCTAGACACTGGCTTGGCACAGACTAGACACTGGCTTGGCACAGACTAGACACTGGCTAAGCTCAGGCTAGACACAGGCTAGAAACTGGCTAGGCACAGGCTAGACACAGGCTAGACACTGGCTGGGCACAGGCTAGACACTGGCTAGGCACAGGCTAGACACTGGCTAGGCACAGGCTAGACACAGGCTAGACACAGGCTAGACACAGGCTAGACACAGGATAGACACAGGCTAGACACAGGCTAGACACAGGCTAGACACAGGGTAGACACAGGCTAGACACTGGCTAGACACAGGCTAGACACTGGCTTGGCACAGACTAGACACTGGCTAAGCACAGGCTAGACGCAGGCTAAAAACTGGCTAGGCACAGGCTAGACACAGGCTAGACACGGGCTAGACACTGGCTGGGCACAGGCTAGACACTGGCTAGGCACAGGCTAGACACTGGCTAGGCACAGGCTAGACACTGGCTATGCACAGGCTAGACAATGGCTATGTACAGGCTAGGCACTGGCTATGTTCAGGCTAGGTACTGGCTAGGTACAGGCTAGGCACTGGCTATGTACAGGCTAGGCAGAGGCTAGGCACATGCTAGACACTGGCTAGACACAGGCTACAAAAAGGCTAGACACAGGCAAGACACAGGCTAGACACAGGCTAGACACAGGCTAGACACAGGCTAGACAAAGGCTAGACCCAGGCTAGACACAGGCTAGACACATTCTAGATACAGGCTAGACCCAGGCTAGACACAGGCTAGACACATTCTAGACACAGGCTACACACAGGCTAGACACAGGCTAGACACAGGCTAGACACCGGCTAGACACCGTCAAGACACAGACTAGACACATGCTAGACAGAGGCTACAAACTTGCTACACACTGGCTAGGCACAGGCTAGACTCTGGCTATGCACAGGCTAGACAAAGGCTAGATACAGGCTAGGTACTGGCTAGACACTGGCTAGGCACAGGCCATGCACATGCCAGTCACAGGCAAGGCACAGGCTAGACACAGGCTAGACACTGGCTAGGCACAGTCTAGACACTGGCTTGGCACAGACTAGACACTGGCTAAGCACAGGCTAGACACAGGCTAGAAACTGGCTAGGCACAGGCTAGACACTGGCTGGGCACAGGCTAGACACTGGCTAGGCACAGGCTAGACACAGGCTAGACAAAGACTAGACACAGGCTAGACACAGGCCAGACACAGGCTAGACACAGGCTAGAGACAGGCTGGACACAGGCTAGACCCAGGCTAGACACAGGCTAGACACATTCTAGACACAGGCTAGACACAGGCTAGACACATTCTAGACACAGGCTAGACACAGGCTAGACCCAGGCTAAAAACAGGCTAGACACATTCTAGACACAGGCTAGACCCAGGCTAGACACAGGCTAGACACATTCTAGACACAGGCTAGACACAGGCTAGACACCGGCTAGACACAGACTTGACACATGCTAGACAGAGGCTACACACTGGCTAGGCACAAGCTAGACTCTGGCTATGCACAGGCTAGACAAAGGCTAGACACTGGCTTGACAGCGTCAAGAGACAGTCTAGACAGAGGCTACACACTGGCTAGGCACAGGCTAGACTCTGGCTATGCACAGGCTAGACAAAGGCTGGACACTGGCTAGGCACAGGCTAGGCACTGGCTAGACACTGGCTAGGCACACGCTATGCACATGCCAGTCTCAGGCAAAGCACAGGCTAGACACAGGCTAGACACTGGCTAGGCACAGGCTTGGCACAGACTAGACACTGGCTAGACACAGGCTAGACACATTCTAGACACAGGCTAGACCCAGGCTAGACACAGGCTAGACACATTCTAGACACAGGCTAGACACAGGCTAGACACAGACTAGACACCGGCTAGACATCGTCAAGACACAGACTTGACACATGCTAGACAGAGGCTACACACTGGCTAGGCACAAGCTAGACTCTAGCTATGCACAGGCTAGACACTGGCTGGGCACAGGCTAGACACTGGCTTGACAGCGTCAAGACACAGTCTAGACACAGGCTAGACAGAGGCTACACACTGGCTAGGCACAGGCTAGACTCTGGCTATGCACAGGCTAGACAAAGGCTAGACACTGGCTAGGCACAGGCTAGACACAGGCTAGACACAGGCTAGACACAGGCTAGACACAGGCTAGACACAGGCTAGACACAGGCTAAACACAGGCTAGACACAGGCTAGACACAGGCTAGGCACAGGCTAGACACAGGCTAGACACAGGCTAGACACAAGCTAGACACAGGCTAGACACAGGCTAGACACAGGCTAGAAACAGGCAAGACACAGGCTAGACACAGGCTAGACACTGGCTAGGCACAGGCTAGACACTGGCTAGCCACAGGCTAGACAATGGCTATGTACAGGCTAGGCACTGGCTATGTACAGGCTAGGTACTGGCTAGGTATAGGCTAGGCACTGGCTAGGTACAGGCTAGGCAGAGGCTAGGCACATGCTAGACACAGGCTAGACACAGGCTACACAAAGGCTAGACACAGGCTAGACACAGGCTAGACACAGGCTAGACACAGGCTAGACACAGGCAAGACACAGGCTAGACACAGGCTAGACACAGGCTAGACACAGGCTAGACAAAGGCTAGACCCAGGCTAAACACAGGCTAGACACATTCTAGACACAGGCTAGACCCAGGCTAGACACAGGCTAGACACATTCTAGACACAGGCTAGACACAGGCTAGACACAGACTAGACACCGGCTAGACATCGTCAAGACACAGACTTGACACATGCTAGACAGAGGCTACACACTGGCTAGGCACAAGCTAGACTCCGGCTATGCACAGGCTAGACACTGGCTGGGCACAGGCTAGACACTGGCTTGACAGCGTCAAGACACAGTCTAGACACAGGCTAGACACAGGCTAGACACAGGCTAGACACAGGCTAGACACAGGCTAGACACAGGCTAAACACAGGCTAGACACAGGCTAGACACAGGCTAGGCACAGGCTAGACACAGGCTAGACACAGGCTAGACACAAGCTAGACACAGGCTAGACACAGGCTAGACACTGGCTAGGCACAGGCTAGACACTGGCTAGCCACAGGCTAGACACTGGCTAGGCACAGGCTAGACAATGGCTATGTACAGGCTAGGCACTGGCTATGTACAGGCTAGGTACTGGCTAGGTATAGGCTAGGCACTGGCTAGGTACAGGCTAGGCAGAGGCTAGGCACATGCTAGACACAGGCTAGACACAGGCTACACAAAGGCTAGACACAGGCTAGACACAGGCTAGACACAGGCTAGACACAGGCTAGACACAGGCAAGACACAGGCTAGACACAGGCTAGACACAGGCTAGACACAGGCTAGACAAAGGCTAGACCCAGGCTAGACACATTCTAGACACAGGCTAGACCCAGGCTAGACACAGGCTAGACACATTCTAGACACAGGCTAGACACAGGCTAGACACAGGCTAGACACAGGCTAGACACAGGCTAGACACCGGCTAGACACCGTCAAGACACAGACTAGACACATGCTAGACAGAGGCTACACACTGGCTACACACAGGCTAGGCACAGGCTAGACTCTGGCTATGCACAGGCTAAACAAAGGCTAGATACAGGCTAGGTACTGGCTCGACACTGGCTAGGCACAGGCCATGCACATGCCAGTCACAGGCAAGGCAGAGGCTGGACACAGGCTAGACACTGGCTAGGCACAGTCTAGACACTGGCTTGGCACAGACTAGACACTGGCTAGACACTGGCTGGGCACAGCCTAGACACTGGCTAGGCACAGGCTAGACACAGGCTAGACAAAGGCTAGACACAGGCTTGACACAGGCCAGACACAGGCTAGACACAGGCTAGAAACAGGCTAGACACAGGCTAGACCCAGGCTTGACACAGGCTAGACACATTCTAGACACAGGCTAGACACAGGCAAGACACATTCAAGACACAGGCTAGACACAGGCTAGACCCAGGCTAGACACAGGCTAGACACATTCTAGACACAGGCTAGACACAGGCTAGACACAGGCTAGACACAGGCTAGACACAGGCTAGACACAGACTTGACACATGCTAGACAGAGGCTACACACTGGCTAGGCACAAGCTAGACTCTGGCTATGCACAGGCTAGACAAAGGCTAGACACTGGCTTGACAGCGTCAAGAGACAGTCTAGACACAGGCTAGACACTGGCTAGACACAGGCTAGGCACAGGCTAGGCACTGGCTAGACACTGGCTAGGCACACGCTATGCACATGCCAGTCTCAGGCAAAGCACAGGCTAGACACTGGCTAGACACTGGCTAGGCACAGGCTTGGCACAGACTAGACACTGGCTAGACACAGGCTAGACACATTCTAGACACAGGCTAGACCCAGGCTAGACACAGGCTAGACACATTCTAGACACAGGCTTGACACAGGCTAGACACAGGCTAGACACATTCTAGACACAGGCTAGACACAGGCTAGACACAGGCTAGACACAGGCTAGACACAGGCTAGACACAGGCTAGACACAGGCTAGACACAGGCTAGACACAGGCTAGACACAGGCTAGACACAAGCTAGGCACAGGCTAGACACAGGCTAGGCACAGGCTAGACACGGGCTAGACACCGTCAAGACACAGACTTGACACATGATTGACAGAGGCTACACACTGGATAGGCACAAGCTAAACTCTGGCTATGCACAGGCTAGACAAAGGCTAGACACTGGCTGGGCACAGGCTAGACACTGGCTTGACAGCGTCAAGACACAGTCTAGACACAGGCTAGACAGAGGCTACACACTGGCTAGGCACAGGCTAGACTCTGGCTATGCACAGGCTAGACAAAGGCTAGACACTGGCTAGGCACAGGCTAGACACAGGCTAGACACAGGCTAGACACAGGCTAGACACAGGCTAGACACAGGCTAGACACAGGCTAGACACAGGCTAGACACAGGCTAGATACAGGCTAGACACAGGCTAGACACAGGCTAGATACAGGCTAGACACAGGCTAGACACAGGCTAGACACAGGCTAGACACAGGCTAGACACAGGCTGGGCACAGGCTAGACACAGGCTAGAAAAAGGCTAGACACAGGCTAGACACAGGCTGGACACAGGCTAGACACAGGCTAGACACAGGCTAGACACAGGCTGAACACTGGCTAGGCACAGGCTTGGCACAGACTAGACACTGGCTAGACACAGGCTAGACACATTCTAGACACAGGCTAGACCCAGGCTAGACACAGGCTAGACACATTCTAGACACAGGCTAGACACAGGCTAGACACAGACTAGACACCGGCTAGACATCGTCAAGACACAGACTTGACACATGCTAGACAGAGGCTACACACTGGCTAGGCACAAGCTAGACTCTGGCTATGCACAGGCTAGACACTGGCTGGGAACAGGCTAGACACTGGCTTGACAGCGTCAAGACACAGTCTAGACACAGGCTAGACAGAGGCTACACACTGGCTAGGCACAGGCAAGACTCTGGCTATGCACAGGCTAGACAAAGGCTAGACACTGGCTAGGCACAGGCTAGACACAGGCTAGACACAGGCTTGACACAGGCTAGACACAGGCTAGACACAGGCTAGACACAGGCTAGACACAGGCTAGACACAGGCTAGACACAGGCTAAACACAGGCTAGACACAGGCTAGACACAGGCTAGACACAGGCTAGAAACAGGCTAGACACAGGCTAGACACAGGCTAGACACTGGTTAGGCACAGGCTAGACACTGGCTAGGCACAGGCTAGACACTGGCTAGGCACAGGCTAGACACTGGCTAGGCACAGGCTAGACACTGGCTAGGCACAGGCTAGACAATGGCTATGTACAGGCTAGGCACTGGCTATGTACAGGCTAGGTACTGGCTAGGTATAGGCTAGGCACTGGCTAGGTACAGGCTAGGCAGAGGCTAGGCACATGCTAGACACAGGCTAGACACAGGCTACACAAAGGCTAGACACAGGCTAGACACAGGCTAGACACAGGCAAGACACAGGCTAGACACAGGCTAGACACAGGCTAGACACAGGCTAGACAAAGGGTAGACCCAGGCTAGACACAGGCTAGACACATTCTAGACACAGGCTAGACCCAGGCTAGACACAGGCTAGACACATTCTAGACACAGGCTAGACACAGGCTAGACACAGGCTAGACACAGGCTAGACACCGGCTAGACACCGTCAAGACACAGACTAGACACATGCTAGACAGAGGCTACACACTGGCTACACACTGGCTAGGCACAGGCTAGACTCTGGCTATGCACAGGCTAGACAAAGGCTAGATACAGGCTAGGTACTGGCTCGACACTGGCTAGGCACAGGCCATGCACATGCCAGTCACAGGCAAGGCACAGGCTGGACACAGGCTAGACACTGGCTAGGCACAGTCTAGACACTGGCTTGGCACAGACTAGACACTGGCTAAGCACAGGCTAGACACAGGCTAGAAACTGGCTAGGCACAGGCTAGACACTGGCTGGGCACAGGCTAGACACTGGCTAGGCACAGGCTAGACACAGGCTAGACAAAGGCTAGACACGGGCTTGACACAGGCCAGACACAGGCTAGACACAGGCTAGAAACAGGCTAGACACAGACTAGACCCAGGCTTGACACAGGCTAGACACATTCTAGACACAGGCTAGACACAGGCTAGACACATTCTAGACACAGGCTAGACACAGGCTAGACCCAGGCTAGACACAGGCTAGACACATTCTAGACACAGGCTAGACCCAGGCTAGACACAGGCTAGACACATTCTATACACAGGCTAGACACAGGCTAGACACAGGCTAGACACCGGCTAGACACAGACTTGACATGTGCTAGACAGAGGCTACACACTGGCTAGGCACAAGCTAGACTCTGGCTATGCACAGGCTAGACAAAGGCTAGACACTGGCTTGACAGCGTCAAGAGACAGTCTAGACACAGGCTAGACACTGGCTAGACACTGGCTAGGCACACGCTATGCACATGCCAGTCTCAGGCCAAGCACAGGCTAGACACTGGCTAGACACTGGCTAGGCACAGGCTTGGCACAGACTAGACACTGGCTAGACACAGGCTAGACACATTCTAGACACAGGCTAGACCCAGGCTAGACACATTCTAGACACAGGCTAGACACAGGCTAGACACAGGCTAGACACAGGCTAGACACAGGCTAGACACAGGCTAGACACAGGCTAGACACAGGCTAGACACAGGCTAGACACAGGCTAGACACAGGCTAGACACAGGCTAGACACAGGCTAGGCACAGGCTAGACACAGGCTAGACACCGTCAAGACACAGACTTGACACATGCTAGACAGAGGCTACACACTGGATAGGCACAAGCTAGACTCTGGCTATGCACAGGCTAGACAAAGGCTAGACACTGGCTAGGCACAGGCTAGGCACTGGCTAGACACTGGCTAGGCACACGCTATGCACATGCCAGTCTCAGGCAAAGCACAGGCTAGACACAGGCTAGACACTGGCTAGGCACAGGCTTGGCACAGACTAGACACTGGCTAGAAACAGGCTAGACACATTCTTGACACAGGCTAGACCCAGGCTAGACACAGGCTAGACACATTCTAGACACAGGCTAGACACAGGCTAGACACAGGCTAGACACAGGCTAGACACAGGCTAGACACAGGCTAGACACAGGCTAGACACAGGCTAGACACAGGCTAGACACAGGCTAGACACAGGCTAGGCACAGGCTAGACACAGGCTAGACACCGTCAAGACACAGACTTGACACATGCTTGACAGAGGCTACACACTGGATAGGCACAAGCTAGACTCTGGCTATGCACAGGCTAGACAAAGGCTAGACACTGGCTGGGCACATTCTAGACACTGGCTTGACAGCGTCAAGACACAGTCTAGACACAGGCTAGACAGAGGCTAGACAGAGGCTACACACTGGCTAGGCACAGGCTAGACTCTGGCTATGCACAGGCTAGACAAAGGCTAGACACTGGCTAGGCACAGGCTAGACACAGGCTAGACACAGGCTAGACACAGGCTAGACACAGGCTAGACACAGGCTAGACACAGGCTAGACACAGGCTAGACACAGGCTAGACACAGGCTAGACACAGGCTAGACACAGGCTAGACACAGGCTAGACACAGGCTAGGCACAGGCTAGACAAAGGCTAGACACAGGCTAGGCACAGGCTAGGCACTGGCTAGACAAAGGCTAGGCACACGCTATGCACATGCCAGTCTCAGGCAAGGCACAGGCTAGACACAGGCTAGACACTGGCTAGGCACAGGCTTTGCACATGCCAGTCACAGGCAAGGCACAGGCTAGACACAGGCTAGACACAGGCTAGGCACAGGCTAGACACAGGCTAGACACAGGCTAGGCACAGGCTATGCACATGCCAGTCACTGGGCAACGCACAGGCTAGACACAGGCTAGACACAGGCTAGGCACAGGCTAGGCACAGGCTAGGCACTGGCTAGACACTGGCTAGGCACACGCTATGCACATGCCTGTGTCAGGCAAGGCACAGGTTAGACACAGGCTAGACACTGGCTAGGCACACGTTATGCACATGCCAGTCTCTGGCAAGGCACAGGCTAGACACTGGCTAGGCACACGCTATGCACATGCCAGTCTCAGGCAAGGCACAGGCTAGACACAGGCTAGACACTGGTTAGGCAAAGGCTATGCACATGCCAGTCACATGCCAGTCACAGGCAAGGCACAGGCTAGACACAGGCTAGACACTGGCTAGGCACAGGGTAGACACAGGCTAGACAGGCTAGACACAGGCTATACACAGGCTAGACACAGGCTAGACACAGGCTAGACACAGGCTAGACACAGGCTAGACACAGGCTAGACACAGGCTAGACACAGGCTAGACACAGGCTAGACACAGGCTAGGCACAGGCTAGACACAGGCTACACACAGGCTAGTCACAAGCTAGACACAGGCTAGACACTGGCTAGGCACACGCTATGCACATGCCAGTCTCAGGCAAGGCACAGGCTAGACACAGGCTAGACACTGGCTAGGCACAGGGTAGACACAGGCTAGACACAGGCTAGACACAGGTTAGACACAGACTAGACCCAGGCTTGGCATAGGCTAGGCACAGGCTAGCTACAGGCTAGGCACAGGCTAGGCACAGGCTAGGCACTGGCTAGGCACAAGCTAGTCACACGCTAGGCACAGGCCAGTCACAGGCTAGGCACAGGCTAGGCTCAGGCTAGACACCGGCTAGACACCGGCTGGACACTGACTAGACACAGGCTAGACAGAGGCTATACACTGGCTAGGCACAGGCTAGACACAGGCTATGCACAGGCAAGACAAAGGCTACACACTGGCTAGGCACAGGCTAGACTCTGGCTATGCACAGGCTAGACAAAGGCTAGACACTGGCTAGGCACAGGCTAAACACAGGCTAGACACAGGCTAGACACAGGCTTGGCACAGGCTAGACACAGGCTAGACACAGGCTAGACAAAGGCTAGGCACAAGCTAGACACAGGCTAAACACTGGCTAGACACAGGCTATGCACATGCCAGTCACAGGCAAGGCACAGGCTAGACACAGGCTAGACACTGGTAAGGCACAGGCTATGCACATGCCACTCACAGGCATGGCACAGGCTAGACACCGGCTAGACACAGGCTAGGCACTGGCTAGACACTGGCTAGGCACACGCTATGCACATGCCAATCTCTGGCAAGGCACAGGCTAGACACTGGCTAGGCACACGCTATGGACATGCCAGTCTCAGGCAAGGCACAGGCTAGACACAGGCTAAACACTGGCTAGGCACAGGCTATGCACATGCCAGTCTCAGGCAAGGCACAGGCTAGACACAGGCTAGACACAGGCTAGGCACAGGCTAGGCACAGGCTAGGCACAGGCTAGACACAGGCTAGACACTGGCTAGGCACAGGCTATGCACATGCCAGTCACTGGCAAGGCACAGGCTAGACACAGGCTAGACACTGGCTAGGCACAGGCTAAACACAGGCTAGACACAGGCTAGACACAGGCTTGGCACAGGCTAGACACAGGCTAGACACAGGCTAGACAAAGGCTAGGCACAAGCTAGACACAGGCTAAACACTGGCTAGACACAGGCTATGCACATGCCAGTCACAGGCAAGGCACAGGCTAGGCACAGGCTAGACACTGGTAAGGCACAGGCTATGCACATGCCACTCACAGGCAAGGCACAGGCTAGACACAGGCTAGACACAGGCTAGGCACTGGCTAGACACAGGCTAGGCACAGGCTAGGCACAGGCTAGACACAGGCTAGACACTGGCTAGGCACAGGCTATGCACATGCCAGTCACTGGCAAGGCACAGGCTAGACACAGGCTAGACACTGGCTAGGCACAGGCTAGACACTGGATTCGCACAGACTAGACACTGGCTAATCACAGGCTAGACACAAGCTAGAAACTGGCTAGGCACGGGCTAGACACAGGCTAGACACTGGCTGGGCACAGGCTAGACACTGGCTAGTTACAGGCTATACGCTGGCTGAGCACAGGCTAGACAAAGGCTAGACACTGGCTAGACAATGGCTAGGCACACGCTATGCACATTCCTGTCTCAGGCAAGGCACACGCTAGACACAGGCTAGACACTGGCTAGGCATAGGCTATGCACATGCCAGTCACAGGCAAGGCACAGGCAAGACACAGGCTAGACACAGGCTAGGCACAGGCAAGGCACAGGCTAGGCACTGGCTAGACAAAGGCTAGACACTGGCTAGGCACAGGCTAGGCACTGGCTAGACACTGGCTAGGCACACGCTATGCACATGCCAGTCTCATGCAAGGCACAGGCTACACACAGGCTAGACACTGGCTAGGCACAGGCTATGCACATGCCAGTCACAGGCAAGGCACAGGCTAGACACAGGCTAGACACAGGCTAGGCACAGGCTAGACACAGGCTAGACACTGGCTAGGCACAGGCTATGCACATGCCAGTCACAGGCAAGGCACAGGCTAGGCACAGGCTAGACACAGATTAGACACAGGCTAGACAGAGGCTATACACTGGCTAGGCACAGGCTAGACACAGGCTATGCACAGGCTAGACAAAGGCTAGACACTGGCTAGGCACAAGCTAGGCACTGGCTAGACACTGGCTAGGCACACGCTATGCACATGCCTTTCTCAGGCAAGGCACAGGCTAGACACAGGCTAGACACTGGCTAGGCACAGGCTATGCACATGACAGTCACAGGCAAGGCACAGGCTAAACACAGGCTAGACACAGGCTAGACACAGGCTTGGCACAGGCTAGACACAGGCTAGACACAGGCTAGACAAAGGCTAGGCACAAGCTAGACACAGGCTAAACACTGGCTAGACACAGGCTATGCACATGCCAGTCACAGGCAAGGCACAGGCTAGACACAGGCTAGACACTGGATTCGCACAGACTAGACACTGGCTAATCACAGGCTAGACACAAGCTAGAAACTGGCTAGGCACGGGCTAGACACAGGCTAGACACTGGCTGGGCACAGGCTAGACACTGGCTAGTTACAGGCTATACGCTGGCTAGGCACAGGCTAGACAAAGGCTAGACACTGGCTAGACAATGGCTAGGCACACGCTATGCACATTCCTGTCTCAGGCAAGGTACACGCTAGACACAGGCTAGACACTGGCTAGGCATAGGCTATGCACATGCCAGTCACAGGCAAGGCACAGGCAAGACACGGGCTAGACACAGGCTAGGCACAGGCAAGGCACAGGCTAGGCACTGGCTAGACAAAGGCTAGACACTGGCTAGGCACAGGCTAGGCACTGGCTAGACACTGGCTAGGCACACGCTATGCACATGCCAGTCTCATGCAAGGCACAGGCAACACACAGCCTAGACACTGGCTAGGCACAGGCCATGCACATGCCAGTCACAGGCAAGGCACAGGCTAGACACAGGCTAGACACAGGCTAGGCACAGGCTAGACACAGGCTAGACACTGGCTAGGCACAGGCTATGCACATGCCAGTCACAGGCAAGGCACAGGCTAGGCACAGGCTAGACACCGGCTAGACACAGATTAGACACAGGCTAGACAGAGGCTATACACTGGCTAGGTACAGGCTAGACACAGGCTATGCACAGGCTAGACAAAGGCTAGACACTGGCTAGGCACAAGCTAGGCACTGGCTAGACACTGGCTAGGCACACGCTACGCACATGCCTTTCTCAGGCAAGGCACAGGCTAGACACAGGCTAGACACTGGCTAGGCACAGGCTATGCACATGACAGTCACAGGCAAGGCACAGGCTAAACACAGGCTAGACACAGGCTAGACACAGGCTTGGCACAGGCTAGACACAGGCTAGACACAGGCTAGACAAAGGCTAGGCACAAGCTAGACACAGGATAAACACTGGCTAGACACAGGCTATGCACATGCCAGTCACAGGCAAGGCACAGGCTAGACACAGGCTAGACACTGGTAAGGCACAGGCTATGCACATGCCACTCACAGGCAAGGCACAGGCTAGACACAGGCTAGACACAGGCTAGGCACTGGCTAGACACTGGCTAGGCACACGCTATGCACATGCCAATCTCTGGCAAGGCACAGGCTAGACACTGGCTAGGCACACGCTATGCACATGCCAGTCTCAGGCAAGGCACAGGCTAGACACAGGCTAAACACTGGCTAGGCACAGGCTATGCACATGCCAGTCTCAGGCAAGGCACAGGCTAGACACAGGCTAGACACAGGCTAGGCACAGGCTAGGCACAGGCTAGACACAGGCTAGACACAGGCTAGACACTGGCTAGGCACAGGCTATGCACATGCCAGTCACTGGCAAGGCACAGGCTAGACACAGGCTAGACACTGGCTAGGCACAGGCTAGACACTGGATTGGCACAGACTAGACACAAGCTAGAAACTGGCTAGGCACAAGCTACACACAGGCTAGACACTGGCTGGGCACAGGCTAGACACTGGCTAGGCACAGGCTAGGCACAGGCTACGCACAGGCTAGACACAGGCTAGACACTGGCTAGGCAAAGGCTATGCACATGCCAGTCACTGGCAAGGCACAGGCTAGACACAGGCTAGACACTGGCTAGGCACAGGCTAGACACTGGATTCGCACAGACTAGACACTGGCTAATCACAGGCTAGACACAAGCTAGAAACTGGCTAGGCACGGGCTAGACACAGGCTAGACACTGGCTGGGCACAGGCTAGACACTGGCTAGTTACAGGCTAGACACAGGCTAGACACAGGCTAGACACAGGCTAGACACAGGCTAGGCACAGGCTAGACACAGGCTAGACACCGTCAAGACACAGACTTGACACATGCTAGACAGAGGCTACACACTGGCTAGGCACAAGCTAGACTCTGGCTATGCACAGGCTAGACAAAGGCTAGACACTGGCTTGACAGCGTCAAGAGACAGTCTAGACACAGGCTAGACACTGGCTAGACACAGGCTAGGCACAGGCTAGGCACTGGCTAGACACTGGCTAGGCACACGCTATGCACATGCCAGTCTCAGGCCAAGCACAGGCTAGACACTGGCTAGACACTGGCTAGGCACAGGCTTGGCACAGACTAGACACTGGCTAGACACAGGCTAGACACATTCTAGACACAGGCTAGACCCAGGCTAGACACAGGCTAGACACATTCTAGACACAGGCTAGACACAGGCTAGACACAGGCTAGACACAGGCTAGACACAGGCTAGACACAGGCTAGACACAGGCTAGAGACACAGGCTAGACACAGGCTAGACACAGGCTAGACACAGGCTAGACACAGGCTAGACACAGGCTAGACACAGGCTAGACACAGGCTAGACACAGGCTAGACACAGGCTAGACACAGGCTAGACACAGGCTAGGCACAGGCTAGACACAGGCTAGACACCGTCAAGACACAGACTTGACACATGCTAGACAGAGGCTACACACTGGATAGGCACAAGCTAGACTCTGGCTATGCACAGGCTAGACAAAGGCTAGACACTGGCTAGGCACAGGCTAGGCACTGGCTAGACACTGGCTAGGCACACGCTATGCACATGCCAGTCTCAGGCAAAGCACAGGCTAGACACAGGCTAGACACTGGCTAGGCACAGGCTTGGCACAGACTAGACACTGGCTAGAAACAGGCTAGACACATTCTTGACACAGGCTAGACCCAGGCTAGACACAGGCTAGACACATTCTAGACACAGGCTAGACACAGGCTAGACACAGGCTAGACACAGGCTAGACACAGGCTAGACACAGGCTAGACACAGGCTAGACACAGGCTAGACACAGGCTAGACACAGGCTAGACACAGGCTAGACACAGGCTAGACACAGGCTAGACACAGGCTAGACACAGGCTAGACACAGGCTAGACACAGGCTAGACACAGGCTAGGCACAGGCTAGACACAGGCTAGACACCGTCAAGACACAGACTTGACACATGCTTGACAGAGGCTACACACTGGATAGGCACAAGCTAGACTCTGGCTATGCACAGGCTAGACAAAGGCTAGACACTGGCTGGGCACAGGCTAGACACTGGCTTGACAGCGTCAAGACACAGTCTAGACACAGGCTAGACAGAGGCTACACACTGGCTAGGCACAGGCTAGACTCTGGCTATGCACAGGCTAGACAAAGGCCAGACACTGGCTAGGCACAGGCTAGACACAGGCTAGACACAGGCTAGACACAGGCTAGACACAGGCTAGACACAGGCTAGACACAGGCTAGACACAGGCTAGACACAGGCTAGACACAGGCTAGATACAGGCTAGACACAGGCTAGACACAGGCTAGACACAGGCTAGACACAGGCTAGGCACAGGCTAGACACAGGCTAGACACAGGCTAGGCACAGGCTAGGCACTGGCTAGACAAAGGCTAGACACTGGCTAGGCACAGGCTAGGCACTGGCTAGACACTGGCTAGGCACACGCTATGCACATGCCTGTGTCAGGCAAGGCACAGGTTAGACACAGGCTAGACACTGGCTAGGCACAGGCTTTGCACACGCCAGTCACAGGCAAGGCACAGGCTAGACACAGGCTAGACACAGGCTAGGCACAGGCTAGACACAGGCTAGACACAGGCTAGGCACAGGCTATGCACATGCCAGTCACAGGCAACGCACAGCCTAGACACAGGCTAGACACAGGCTAGGCACAGGCTAGGCACAGGCTAGGCACAGGCTAGACACAGGCTAGACACAGGCTAGACACAGGCTAGACACAGGCTAGATACAGGCTAGACACAGGCTAGACACAGGCTAGACACAGGCTAGACACAGGCTAGGCACAGGCTAGACACAGGCTAGACACAGGCTAGGCACAGGCTAGGCACTGGCTAGACAAAGGCTAGACACTGGCTAGGCACAGGCTAGGCACTGGCTAGACACTGGCTAGGCACACGCTATGTACATGCCAGTCTCAGGCAAGGCACAGGCTAGACACAGGCTAGACACTGGCTAGGCACAGGCTTTGCACACGCCAGTCACAGGCAAGGCACAGGCTAGACACAGGCTAGACACAGGCTAGGCACAGGCTAGACACAGGCTAGACACAGGCTAGGCACAGGCTATGCACATGCCAGTCACAGGCAACGCACAGCCTAGACACAGGCTAGACACAGGCTAGGCACAGGCTAGGCACAGGCTAGGCACTGGCTAGACACTGGCTAGGCACACGCTATGCACATGCCTGTGTCAGGCAAGGCACAGGTTAGACACAGGCTAGACACTGGCTAGGCACACGTTATGCACATGCCAGTCTCTGGCAAGGCACAGGCTAGACACTGGCTAGGCACACGCTATGCACATGCCAGTCTCAGGCAAGGCACAGGCTAGACACAGGCTAGACACTGGTTAGGCAAAGGCTATGCACATGCCAGTCACATGCCAGTCACAGGCAAGGCACAGGCTAGACACTGGCTAGACACTGGCTAGGCACAGGGTAGACACAGGCTAGACACAGGCTAGACACAGGCTAGACACAGGCTAGACACAGGCTAGACACAGGCTAGACACAGGCTAGACACAGGCTAGACACAGGCTAGACACAGGCTAGACACAGGCTAGGCACAGGCTAGACACAGGCTACACACAGGCTAGTCACAAGCTAGACACAGGCTAGACACTGGCTAGGCACACGCTATGCACATGCCAGTCTCAGGCAAGGCACAGGCTAGACACAGGCTAGACACTGGCTAGGCACAGGGTAGACACAGGCTAGACACAGGCTAGACACAGGTTAGACACAGACTAGACACAGGCTAGGCATAGGCTAGGCACAGGCTAGCTACAGGCTAGGCACAGGCTAGGCACAGGCTAGGCACTGGCTAGGCACAAGCTAGTCACACGCTAGGCACAGGCCAGTCACAGGCTAGGCACAGGCTAGGCTCAGGCTAGACACCGGCTAGACACCGGCTGGACACTGACTAGACACAGGCTAGACAGAGGCTATACACTGGCTAGGCACAGGCTAGACACAGGCTATGCACAGGCAAGACAAAGGCTACACACTGGCTAGGCACAGGCTAGGCACTGGCTAGACAATGCCTAGGCACACGCTATGCACATGCCTGTCTCAGGCAAGGCACAGGCTAGACACAGGCTAGACACTGGCTAGGCATAGGCTATGCACATGCCAGTCACAGGCAAGGCACAGGCAAGACACAGGCTAGACACGGGCTAGGCACAGGCAAGGCACAGGCTAGGCACTGGCTAGACAAAGGCTAGACACTGGCTAGGCACAGGCTAGGCACTGGCTAGACACTGGCTAGGCACACGCTATGCACATGCCAGTCTCATGCAAGCCACAGGCTACACACAGGCTAGACACTGGCTAGGCACAGGCTATGCACATGCCAGTCACAGGCAAGGCACAGGCTAGACACAGGCTAGACACAGGCTAGGCACAGGCTAGACACAGGCTAGACACTGGCTAGGCACAGGCTATGCACATGCCAGTCACAGGCAAGGCACAGGCTAGGCACAGGCTAGACACCGGCTAGACACAGATTAGACACAGGCTAGACAGAGGCTATACACTGGCTAGGCACAGGCTAGACACAGGCTATGCACAGGCTAGACAAAGGCTAGACACTGGCTAGGCACAAGCTAGGCACTGGCTAGACACTGGCTAGGCACACGCTATGCACATGCCTTTCTCAGGCAAGGCACAGGCTAGACACAGGCTAGACACATTCTAGACACAGGCTATGCACATGACAGTCACAGGCAAGGCACAGGCTAAACACAGGCTAGACACAGGCTAGACACAGGCTTGGCACAGGCTAGACACAGGCTAGACACAGGCTAGACAAAGGCTAGGCACAAGCTAGAAACAGGCTAAACACTGGCTAGACACAGGCTATGCACATGCCAGTCACAGGCAAGGCACAGGCTAGACACAGGCTAGACACTGGTAAGGCACAGGCTATGCACATGCCACTCACAGGCAAGGCACAGGCTAGACACAGGCTAGACACAGGCTAGGCACTGGCTAGACACTGGCTAGGCACACGCTATGCACATGCCAATCTCTGGAAAGGCACAGGCTAGACACTGGCTAGGCACACGCTATGCACATGCCAGTCTCAGGCAAGGCACAGGCTAGACACAGGCTAAACACTGGCTAGGCACAGGCTATGCACATGCCAGTCTCAGGCAAGGCACAGGCTAGACACAGGCTAGACACAGGCTAGGCACAGGCTAGGCACAGGCTAGGCACAGGCTAGACACAGGCTAGACACTGGCTAGGCACAGGCTATGCACATGCCAGTCACTGGCAAGGCACAGGCTAGACACAGGCTAGACACTGGCTAGGCACAGGCTAGACACTGGATTGGCACAGACTAGACACAAGCTAGAAACTGGCTAGGCACAAGCTACACACAGGCTAGACACTGGCTGGGCACAGGCTAGACACAGGCTAGGCACAGGCTAGACACAGGCTACACACAGGCTAGTCACAAGCTAGACACAGGCTAGACATTGGCTAGGCACACGCTATGCACATGCCAGTCTCAGGCAAGGCACAGGCTAGACACAGGCTAGACACAGGCTAGGCACAGGCTAGGCACAGGCTACGCACAGGCTAGACACAGGCTAGACACTGGCTAGGCAAAGGCTAAGCACATGCCAGTCACTGGCAAGGCACAGGCTAGACACAGGCTAGACACTGGTTAGAAACAGGCTAGACACTGGATTCGCACAGACTAGACACTGGCTAATCACAGGCTAGACACAAGCTAGAAACTGGCTAGGCACGGGCTAGACACAGGCTAGACACTGGCTGGGCACAGGCTAGACACTGGCTAGTTACAGGCTATACGCTGGCTAGGCACAGGCTAGACAAAGGCTAGACACTGGCTAGACAATGGCTAGGCACACGCTATGCACATTCCTGTCTCAGGCAAGGCACACGCTAGACACAGGCTAGACACTGGCTAGGCATAGGCTATGCACATGCCAGTCACAGGCAAGGCACAGGCAAGACACAGGCTAGACACAGGCTAGACACAGGTTAGACACAGACTAGACACAGGCTAGGCATAGGCTAGGCACAGGCTAGCTACAGGCTAGGCACAGGCTAGGCACAGGCTAGGCACTGGCTAGGCACAAGCTAGTCACACGCTAGGCACAGGCCAGTCACAGGCTAGGCACAGGCTAGGCTCAGGCTAGACACCGGCTAGACACCGGCTGGACACTGACTAGACACAGGCTAGACAGAGGCTATACACTGGCTAGGCACAGGCTAGACACAGGCTATGCACAGGCAAGACAAAGGCTACACACTGGCTAGGCACAGGCTAGGCACTGGCTAGACACTGCCTAGGCACACGCTATGCACATGCCTGTCTCAGGCAAGGCACAGGCTAGACACAGGCTAGACACTGGCTAGGCATAGGCTATGCACATGCCAGTCACAGGCAAGGCACAGGCAAGACACAGGCTAGACACAGGCTAGGCACAGGCAAGGCACAGGCTAGGCACTGGCTAGACAAAGGCTAGACACTGGCTAGGCACAGGCTAGGCACTGGCTAGACACTGGCTAGGCACACGCTATGCACATGCCAGTCTCAGTCAAGGCACAGGCTAGACACAGGCTAGACACTGGCTAGGCACAGGCTATGCACATGACAGTCACAGGCAAGGCACAGGCTAAACACAGGCTAGACACAGGCTAGACACAGGCTTGGCACAGGCTAGACACAGGCTAGACACAGGCTAGACAAAGGCTAGGCACAAGCTAGACACAGGCTAAACACTGGCTAGACACAGGCTATGCACATGCCAGTCACAGGCAAGGCACAGGCTAGACACAGGCTAGACACTGGTAAGGCACAGGCTATGCACATGCCACTCACAGGCAAGGCACAGGCTAGACACAGGCTAGACACAGGCTAGGCACTGGCTAGACACTGGCTAGGCACACGCTATGCACATGCCAATCTCTGGCAAGGCACAGGCTAGACACTGGCTAGGCACACGCTATGCACATGCCAGTCTCAGGCAAGGCACAGGCTAGACACAGGCTAAACACTGGCTAGGCACAGGCTATGCACATGCCAGTCTCAGGCAAGGCACAGGCAAGGCACAGGCTAGACACAGGCTAGACACAGGCGAGGCACAGGCTAGGCACAGGCTAGGCACAGGCTAGACACAGGCTAGACACTGGCTAGGCACAGGCTATGCACATGCCAGTCACTGGCAAGGCACAGGCTAGACACAGGCTAGACACTGGCTAGGCACAGGCTAGACACTGGATTGGCACAGACTAGACACAAGCTAGAAACTGGCTAGGCACAAGCTACACACAGGCTAGACACTGGCTGGGCACAGGCTAGACACTGGCTAGGCACAGGCTAGGCACAGGCTACGCACAGGCTAGACACAGGCTAGACACTGGCTAGGCAAAGGCTATGCACATGCCAGTCACTGGCAAGGCACAGGCTAGACACAGGCTAGACACTGGCTAGGCACAGGCTAGACACTGGATTCGCACAGACTAGACACTGGCTAATCACAGGCTAGACACAAGCTAGAAACTGGCTAGGCACGGGCTAGACACAGGCTAGACACTGGCTGGGCACAGGCTAGACACTGGCTAGTTACAGGCTATACGCTGGCTAGGCACAGGCTAGACAAAGGCTAGACACTGGCTAGTCAATGGCTAGGCACACGCTATGCACATTCCTGTCTCAGGCAAGGCACACGCTAGACACAGGCTAGACACTGGCTAGGCACAGGCTATGCACATGCCAGTCACAGGCAAGGCACAGGCTAGGCACAGGCTAGACATCGGCTAGACACAGATTAGACACAGGCTAGACAGAGGCTATACACTGGCTAGGCACAGGCTAGACTCCGGCTATGCACAGGCTAGACAAAGGCTAGAAACTGGCTAGGCACTAAATAGACACTGGCTAGGCACTAACTAGACACTGGCAAGGCACACGCTATGCACATGCCAGTCTCAGGCAAGGCACAGGCTAGACACAGACTAGACACTGGCTAGGCACAGGCTATGCACATGCCAGTCACAGGCAAGGCACAGGCTAGACACACGCTAGACACTGGCTAGACAAAGGCTAGACACTGGCTAGGCACAGGCTAGGCACTGGCTTGACACTGGCTAGGCACACGCTATGCACATGCCAGTCTCAGGCAAGGCACAGGCTAGACACAGGCTAGACATTGGCTAGGCACAGGCTATGCACATGCCAGTCACAGGCAAGGCACAGGCTAGACACCGGCTAGACACCGTCAAGACACAGTCTAGACACAGGCTAGACAGAGGCTACACACTGGCTAGGCACAGGCTAGACTCCGGCTATGCACAGGCTAGACAAAGGCTAGAAACTGGCTAGGCACTAAATAGACACTGGCTAGGCAGTAACTAGACACTGGCAAGGCACACGCTATGCACATGCCAGTCTCAGGCAAGGCACAGGCTAGACACAGGCTAGACACTGGCTAGGCACAGGCTATGCACATGCCAGTCACAGGCAAGGCACAGGCTAGACACACGCTAGACACTGGCTAGGCACAGGCTAGACACTGGCTTGGCACAGGCTAGGCACAGGCTAGACACAGGCTAGACACAGGCTAGACACAGACTAGACACAGGCTAGACACAGGCTTGACACAGGCTAGACACAGGCTAGACACAGGCTAGACACAGGCAAGACACAGGCTAGACACAGGCTAGACACAGGCTAGACACAGCCTAGACACAGGCTAGGCACAGGCTAGACACAGGCTAGACACAGCCTAGACACAGGCTAGGCACAGGCTAGGCACAGGCTAGACACCGGCTAGACACAGATTAGACACAGGCTAGACAGAGGCTATACACTGGCTAGGCACAGGCTAGACACAGGCTATACACAGGCTAGACAAAGGCTAGACACTGGCTAGGCACAGGCTAGGCACTAGCTAGACACTGGCTAGGCACACGCTATGCACATGCCTGTCTCAGGCAAGGCACAGGCTAGACACAGGCTAGACACTGGCTAGGCACAGGCTATGCACATGCCAGTCACAGGCAAGGCACAGGCTAAACACAGGCTAGACACAGGCTAGACACAGGCTTGGCACAGGCTAGACACAGGCTAGACACTGGCTAGGCACAGGCTAGACACAGGCTATGCACAGGCTAGACAATGGCTAGACACTGGCTAGACACAGGCTAGGCACAGGCTAGACACAGGCTAGACACTGGTAAGGCACAGGCTATGCACATGCCAGTCACAGGCAAGGCACAGGCTAGACACAGGCTAGACACTGGCTGGGCACAGGCTAGACACTGGCTAGTTACAGGTTAGACACAGGCTAGACACAGGCTAGACACAGGTTAGACACAGGCTAGACACAGGCTAGACACAGGCTAGGCACACGCTATGCACATGCCAGTCTCAGGCAAGGCACAGGCTAGATACAGGCTAGACACTGGCTAGGCACAGGCTATGCACATGCCAGTCTCAGGCAAGGCACAGGCTAGACATAGGCTAGGCACTGGGTAGGCACAGGCTATGCACATGCCAGTCACAGGCAAGGCACGGGCTAAACACAGGCTAGACACAGGCTAGACACATGCTAGACACAGGCTAGACACTGGCTTGACACAGGCTAGACAGAGGCTATACACGGGCTAGGCACAGGCTAGAATCTGGCTATGCACAGGCTAGACAAAGGCTAGACACTGGCTAGGCACAAGCTAGGCACTGGCTAGACACTGGCTAGGCACAGGCTAGGCACAGGCTAGACACAGGCTAGGCACAGGCTAGACACAGGCTAGACACTGGCTGGACACTGGCTAGGCACAGGCTAGGCACTGGCTAGACACTGGCTAGGCACTGGCTAGGCACACGCTATGCACATGCCAGTCTCAGGCAAGGCACAGGCTAGACACAGGCTAGACACAGGCTAGGCACAGGCTAGGCACAGGCTAGGCACAGGCTAGGCACTGGCTAGACACTGGCTAGGCACACGCTATGCACATGCCAGTCTCAGGCAAGGCACAGGCTAGACCCAAGCTAGACACTGGCTAGGCACACGCTATGCACATGCAAGTCTCAGGCAAGGCACAGGCTAGACACAGGCTAGAAACTGGCTAGGCACAGGCTAGACACAGGCTAGACACTGGCTGGGCACTGGCTGGGCACAGGCTAGACACTGGCTAGGCACAGGTTAGACACAGGCTAGACACAGGCTAGACACAGGCTAGACACAGGCTAGACACAGGCTAGACACAGGCTTGACACAGGCTAGACACAGGCTAGGCACACGCTATGCACATGCCAGTCTCAGGCAAGGCACAGGCTAGACACAGGCTAGACACTGGCTAGGCACAGGCTATGCACATGCCAGTCTCAGGCAAGGCACAGGCTAGACACAGGCTAGACACTGGGTAGGCACAGGCTATGCACATGCCAGGCACAGGCAAGGCACAGGCTAGACACAGGCTAGACACTGGCTTGGCACAGGCTAGACACTGGCTTGGCACAGACTAGACACTGGCTAAGCACAGGCTAGACACAGGCTAGAAACTGGCTAGGCACAGGGTAGACACAGGCTAGACACTGGCTGGGCACAGGCTAGACACTGGCTAGGCACAGGCTATACACTGGCTAGGCACAGGCTAGACACAGGCTATGCACAGGCTAGACAAAGGCTAGACACTGGCTAGGCAAAGGCTAGGCACTGGCTTGACACTGGCTAGGCACACGCAATGCACATGCCAGTCTCAGGCAAGGCACAGGGTAGACACAGGCTAGACATTGGCTAGGCACAGGCTATGCACATGCCAGTCACAGGCAAGGCACAGGCTAGACACCGGCTAGACACCGTCAAGACACAGTCTAGACACAGGCTAGACAGAGGCTACACACTGGCTAGGCACAGGCTAGACTCCGGCTATGCACAGGCTAGACAAAGGCTAGAAACTGGCTAGGCACTAAATAGACACTGGCTAGGCACTAACTAGACACTGGCAAGGCACACGCTATGCACATGCCAGTCTCAGGCAAGGCACAGGCTAGACACAGGCTAGACACTGGCTAGGCACAGGCTATGCACATGCCAGTCACAGGCAAGGCACAGGCTAGACACACGCTAGACACTGGCTAGGCACAGGCTAGACACTGGCTAAGCACAGACTAGACACAGGCTAGACACTGGCTGGGCACAGGCTAGACACTGGCTAGGCACAGGCTAGACACAGGCTAGACACAGGCTAGACACAGGCTAGACACAGACTAGACACTGGCTAAGCATAATCTAGACACAGGCTAGACACAGGCTAGACACAGGCTAGACACTGGCTGGGCGCAGGCTAGACACTGGCTAGGCACAGGCTAGACACAGGCTAGACACAGGCTAGACACAGACTAGACACAGGCTAGACACAGGCTTGACACAGGCTAGACACAGGCTAGACACAGGCTAGACACAGACTAGACACTGGCTAAGCATAATCTAGACACAGGCTAGACACAGGCTAGACACAGGCTAGACACAGACTAGACACTGGCTAAGCATAATCTAGACACAGGCTAGACACAGGCTAGACACAGGCTAGACACTGGCTGGGCGCAGGCTAGACACTGGCTAGGCACAGGCTAGACACAGGCTAGACACAGGCTAGACACAGACTAGACACAGACTAGACACTGGCTAAGCATAATCTAGACACAGGCTAGACACAGGCTAGACACAGGCTAGACACTGGCTGGGCGCAGGCTAGACACAGGCTAAGCTCAGGCAAGACACAGGCTAGAAACTGGCTAAGCACAGACTAGACACAGGCTAGACACTGGCTGGGCACAGGCTAGACACTGGCTAGGCACAGGCTAGACACAGGCTAGACACAGGCTAGACACAGGCTAGACACAGACTAGACACTGGCTAAGCATAATCTAGACACAGGCTAGACACAGGCTAGACACAGGCTAGACACTGGCTGGGCGCAGGCTAGACACTGGCTAGGCACAGGCTAGACACAGGCTAGACACAGGCTAGACACAGACTAGACACAGGCTAGACACAGGCTTGACACAGGCTAGACACAGGCTAGACACAGGCTAGACGCAGGCTAGACACAGGCTAGACACAGGCTAGACACAGGCTAGACACAGGCAAGACACAGGCTAGACACAGGCTAGACACAGGCTAGACACAGCCTAGACACAGGCTAGGCACAGGCTAGGCACAGGCTAGGCACATGCCAGTCACAGGCAAGGCACAGGCTAGGCACAGGCTAGACACCGGCTAGACACAGATTAGACACAGGCTAGACAGAGGCTATACACTGGCTAGGCACAGGCTAGACACAGGCTATACACAGGCTAGACAAAGGCTAGACACTGGCTAGGCACAGGCTAGGCACTAGCTAGACACTGGCTAGGCACACGCTATGCACATGCCTGTCTCAGGCAAGGCACAGGCTAGACACAGGCTAGACACTGGCTAGGCACAGGCTATGCACATGCCAGTCACAGGCAAGGCACAGGCTAAACACAGGCTAGACACAGGCTAGACACAGGCTTGGCACAGGCTAGACACAGGCTAGACACTGGCTAGGCACAGGCTAGACACAGGCTAGACACTGGCTAGGCACAGGCTATGCACATGCCAGTCATAGGCAAGGCACAGGCTAGACACAGGCTAGACACTGGTAAGGCACAGGCTATGCACATGCCAGTCACAGGCAAGGCACAGGCTAGACACAGGCTAGGCACTGGCTAGACACTGGCTAGGCACACGCTATGCACATGCCAGTCTCTGGCAAGGCACAGGCTAGACACTGGCTAGGCACACGCTATGCACATGCCAGTCTCAGGCAAGGCACAGGCTAGAAACAGGCTAAACACTGGCTAGGAAAAGGCTATGCACATGCCAGTCTCAAGCAAGGCACAGGCTAGACACAGGCTAGACACAGGCTAGGCACAGGCTAGGCACAGGCTAGGTACAGGATAGGCACACGCTAGACACAGGCTAGACACTTGCTAGGCACAGGCTATGCACAAGTCAGTCACTGGCAAGGCACAGGCTAGACACTGGCTAGGCACAGGCTATACGCTGGCTAGGCACAGGCTAGACACAGGCTAGACAAAGGCTGGACACTGGCCAGGCACTGGCTAGGCACACGCTATGCACATGCCAGTCTCAGGCAAGGCACAGGCTAGACCCAGGCTAGACACTGGCTAGGCACACGCTATGCACATGCCAGTCTCAGGCAAGGCACAGGCTAGACCCAGGCTAGACAGTGGCTAGGCACACGCTATGCACATGCCAGTCTCAGGCAAGGCACAGGCTAGACACAGGCTAGAAACTGGCTAGGCACAGGCTAGACACAGGCTAGACACTGGCTGGGCACAGGCTAGACACTGGCTAGTTACAGGTTAGACACAGGCTAGAAACAGGCTAAACACTGGCTAGGAAAAGGCTATGCACATGCCAGTCTCAGGCAAGGCACAGGCTAGACATAGGCTAGACACTGGGTAGGCACAGGCTATGCACATGCCAGTCACAGGCAAGGCACGGGTTAAACACAGGCTAGACACAGGCTAGACACATGCTAGACACAGGCTAGACACAGGCTTGACACAGGCTAGACAGAGGCTATACACGGGCTAGGCACAGGCTAGAATCTGGCTATGCACAGGCTAGACAAAGGCTAGACACTGGCTAGGCACAAGCTAGGCACTGGCTAGACACTGGCTAGGCACAGGCTAGGCACAGGCTAGACACAGGCTAGGCACAGGCTAGACACAGGCTAGACACTGGCTGGGCACAGGCTAGATACAGGCTAGAAACTGGCTGGGCACAGGCTAGACACTGGCTAGGCAATGGCTAGGCACTGGCTAGGCACAGGCTAGACACAGGCTATGCACAGGCTAGACAAGGCTAGACACTGGCTAGGCACACGCTATGCACATGCCTGTCTCAGGCAAGGCACGGGCTAAACACAGGCTAGACACAGGCTAGACACATGCTAGACACAGGCTAGACACAGGCTTGACACAGGCTAGATAGAGGCTATACACGGGCTAGGCACAGGCTAGAATCTGGCTATGCACAGGCTAGACAAAGGCTAGACACTGGCTAGGCACAAGCTAGGCACTGGCTAGACACTGGCTAGGCACAGGCTAGGCACAGGCTAGACACAGGCTAGGCACAGGCTAGACACAGGCTAGGCACAGGCTAGACCCAGGCTAGACACTGGCTGGGCACAGGCTAGACACTGCCTAGGCACAGTCTATACGCTGGCTAGGCACAGGCTAGACACAGGCTAGACAAAGGCTGGACACTGGCTAGGCACAGGCTAGGCACTGGCTAGACACTGGCTAGGCACTGGCTAGGCACACGCTATGCACATGCCAGTCTCAGGCAAGGCACAGGCTAGACACAGGCTAGACACAGGCTAGACACTGGCTTGGCACAGACTAGGCACAGGCTAGGCACAGGCTAGGCACAGGCTAGACACTGGCTAGGCACAGTCTATACGCTGGCTAGGCACAGGCTAGACACAGGCTAGACAAAGGCTGGACACTGGCTAGGCACAGGCTAGGCACTGGCTAGACACTGGCTAGGCACTGGCTGGGCACACGCTATGCACATGCCAGTCTCAGGCAAGGCACAGGCTAGACACAGGCTAGACACAGGCTAGACACTGGCTTGGCACAGACTAGGCACAGGCTAGGCACAGGCTAGGCACTGGCTAGACACTGGCTAGGCACACGCTATGCACATGCCAGTCTCAGGCAAGGCACAGGCTAGACCCAAGCTAGACACTGGCTAGGCACAAGCTATGCACATGCCAGTCTCAGGCAAGGCACAGGCTAGACACAGGCTAGACACTGGCTGGGCACTGGCTGGGCACAGGCTAGACACTGGCTAGGCACAGGTTAGACACAGGCTAGACACAGGCTAGACACAGGATAGACACAGGCTAGATACAGGCTAGACACAGGCTAGACACAGGCTTGACACAGGCTAGACACAGGCTAGGCACACGCTATGCACATGCCAGTCTCAGGCAAGGCAAAGGCTAGACACAGGCTAGACACTGGCTAGGCACAGGCTATGCACATGCCAGTCTCAGGCAAGGCACAGGCTAGACACAGGCTAGACACTGGGTAGGCACAGGCTATGCACATGCCAGTCACAGGCAAGGCACAGGCTAGACACAGGCTAGACACTTGCTAGGCACAGGCTAGACACTGGCTTGGCACAGACCAGACACTGGCTAAGCACAGGCTAGACACAGGCTAGAAACTGGCTAGGCACAGGGTACACACAGGCTAGACACTGGCTAGGCACAGGCTAGACACAGGCTAGACACTGGCTGGGCACAGGCTAGACACTGGCTAGTTACAGGTTAGACACAGGCTAGACACAGGCTAGACACAGGTTAGACACAGGCTAGACACAGGCTAGACACAGGCTAGGCACACGCTATGCACATGCCAGTCTCAGGCAAGGCACAGGCTAGATACAGGCTAGACACTGGCTAGGCACAGGCTATGCACATGCCAGTCTCAGGCAAGGCACAGGCTAGACATAGGCTAGACACTGGGTAGGCACAGGCTATGCACATGCCAGTCACAGGCAAGGCACGGGCTAAACACAGGCTAGACACAGGCTAGACACATGCTAGACACAGGCTAGACACAGGCTTGACACAGGCTAGACAGAGGCTATACACGGGCTAGGCACAGGCTAGAATCTGGCTATGCACAGGCTAGACAAAGGCTAGACACTGGCTAGGCACAAGCTAGGCACTGGCTAGACACTGGCTAGGCACAGGCTAGGCACAGGCTAGACACAGGCTAGGCACAGGCTAGATACTGGCTGGGCACAGGCTAGACACAGGCTAGAAACTGGCTGGGCACAGGCTAGACACTGGCTAGGCAATGGCTAGGCACTGGCTAGGCACAGGCTAGACACAGGCTATGCACAGGCTAGACAAGGCTAGACACTGGCTAGGCACACGCTATGCACATGCCTGTCTCAGGCAAGGCACGGGCTAAACACAGGCTAGACACAGGCTAGACACATGCTAGACACAGGCTAGACACAGGCTTGACACAGGCTAGACAGAGGCTATACACGGGCTAGGCACAGGCTAGAATCTGGCTATGCACAGGCTAGACAAAGGCTAGACACTGGCTAGGCACAAGCTAGGCACTGGCTAGACACTGGCTAGGCACAGGCTAGGCACAGGCTAGACACAGGCTAGGCACAGGCTAGACACAGGCTAGACACTGGCTGGGCACAGGCTAGACACTGGCTAGGCACACGCTATGCACATGCCAGTCTCAGGCAAGGCACAGGCTAGAAACAGGCTAAACACTGGCTAGGAAAAGGCTATGCACATGCCAGTCTCAAGCAAGGCACAGGCTAGACACAGGCTAGACACAGGCTAGGCACAGGCTAGGCACAGGCTAGGTACAGGATAGGCACACGCTAGACACAGGCTAGACACTTGCTAGGCACAGGCTATGCACAAGTCAGTCACTGGCAAGGCACAGGCTAGACACTGGCTAGGCACAGGCTATACGCTGGCTAGGCACAGGCTAGACACAGGCTAGACAAAGGCTGGACACTGGCCAGGCACTGGCTAGGCACACGCTATGCACATGCCAGTCTCAGGCAAGGCACAGGCTAGACCCAGGCTAGACACTGGCTAGGCACACGCTATGCACATGCCAGTCTCAGGCAAGGCACAGGCTAGACCCAGGCTAGACAGTGGCTAGGCACACGCTATGCACATGCCAGTCTCAGGCAAGGCACAGGCTAGACACAGGCTAGAAACTGGCTAGGCACAGGCTAGACACAGGCTAGACACTGGCTGGGCACAGGCTAGACACTGGCTAGTTACAGGTTAGACACAGGCTAGAAACAGGCTAAACACTGGCTAGGAAAAGGCTATGCACATGCCAGTCTCAGGCAAGGCACAGGCTAGACATAGGCTAGACACTGGGTAGGCACAGGCTATGCACATGCCAGTCACAGGCAAGGCACGGGTTAAACACAGGCTAGACACAGGCTAGACACATGCTAGACACAGGCTAGACACAGGCTTGACACAGGCTAGACAGAGGCTATACACGGGCTAGGCACAGGCTAGAATCTGGCTATGCACAGGCTAGACAAAGGCTAGACACTGGCTAGGCACAAGCTAGGCACTGGCTAGACACTGGCTAGGCACAGGCTAGGCACAGGCTAGACACAGGCTAGGCACAGGCTAGACACAGGCTAGACACTGGCTGGGCACAGGCTAGATACAGGCTAGAAACTGGCTGGGCACAGGCTAGACACTGGCTAGGCAATGGCTAGGCACTGGCTAGGCACAGGCTAGACACAGGCTATGCACAGGCTAGACAAGGCTAGACACTGGCTAGGCACACGCTATGCACATGCCTGTCTCAGGCAAGGCACGGGCTAAACACAGGCTAGACACAGGCTAGACACATGCTAGACACAGGCTAGACACAGGCTTGACACAGGCTAGATAGAGGCTATACACGGGCTAGGCACAGGCTAGAATCTGGCTATGCACAGGCTAGACAAAGGCTAGACACTGGCTAGGCACAAGCTAGGCACTGGCTAGACACTGGCTAGGCACAGGCTAGGCACAGGCTAGACACAGGCTAGGCACAGGCTAGACACAGGCTAGGCACAGGCTAGACCCAGGCTAGACACTGGCTGGGCACAGGCTAGACACTGCCTAGGCACAGTCTATACGCTGGCTAGGCACAGGCTAGACACAGGCTAGACAAAGGCTGGACACTGGCTAGGCACAGGCTAGGCACTGGCTAGACACTGGCTAGGCACTGGCTAGGCACACGCTATGCACATGCCAGTCTCAGGCAAGGCACAGGCTAGACACAGGCTAGACACAGGCTAGACACTGGCTTGGCACAGACTAGGCACAGGCTAGGCACAGGCTAGGCACAGGCTAGACACTGGCTAGGCACAGTCTATACGCTGGCTAGGCACAGGCTAGACACAGGCTAGACAAAGGCTGGACACTGGCTAGGCACAGGCTAGGCACTGGCTAGACACTGGCTAGGCACTGGCTAGGCACACGCTATGCACATGCCAGTCTCAGGCAAGGCACAGGCTAGACACAGGCTAGACACAGGCTAGACACTGGCTTGGCACAGACTAGGCACAGGCTAGGCACAGGCTAGGCACTGGCTAGACACTGGCTAGGCACACGCTATGCACATGCCAGTCTCAGGCAAGGCACAGGCTAGACCCAAGCTAGACACTGGCTAGGCACAAGCTATGCACATGCCAGTCTCAGGCAAGGCACAGGCTAGACACAGGCTAGACACTGGCTGGGCACTGGCTGGGCACAGGCTAGACACTGGCTAGGCACAGGTTAGACACAGGCTAGACACAGGCTAGACACAGGCTAGACACAGGCTAGACACAGGCTAGACACAGGCTAGACACAGGCTTGACACAGGCTAGACACAGGCTAGGCACACGCTATGCACATGCCAGTCTCAGGCAAGGCAAAGGCTAGACACAGGCTAGACACTGGCTAGGCACAGGCTATGCACATGCCAGTCTCAGGCAAGGCACAGGCTAGACACAGGCTAGACACTGGGTAGGCACAGGCTATGCACATGCCAGTCACAGGCAAGGCACAGGCTAGACACAGGCTAGACACTTGCTAGGCACAGGCTAGACACTGGCTTGGCACAGACCAGACACTGGCTAAGCACAGGCTAGACACAGGCTAGAAACTGGCTAGGCACAGGGTACACACAGGCTAGACACTGGCTAGGCACAGGCTAGACACAGGCTAGACACTGGCTGGGCACAGGCTAGACACTGGCTAGTTACAGGTTAGACACAGGCTAGACACAGGCTAGACACAGGTTAGACACAGGCTAGACACAGGCTAGACACAGGCTAGGCACACGCTATGCACATGCCAGTCTCAGGCAAGGCACAGGCTAGATACAGGCTAGACACTGGCTAGGCACAGGCTATGCACATGCCAGTCTCAGGCAAGGCACAGGCTAGACATAGGCTAGACACTGGGTAGGCACAGGCTATGCACATGCCAGTCACAGGCAAGGCACGGGCTAAACACAGGCTAGACACAGGCTAGACACATGCTAGACACAGGCTAGACACAGGCTTGACACAGGCTAGACAGAGGCTATACACGGGCTAGGCACAGGCTAGAATCTGGCTATGCACAGGCTAGACAAAGGCTAGACACTGGCTAGGCACAAGCTAGGCACTGGCTAGACACTGGCTAGGCACAGGCTAGGCACAGGCTAGACACAGGCTAGGCACAGGCTAGATACTGGCTGGGCACAGGCTAGACACAGGCTAGAAACTGGCTGGGCACAGGCTAGACACTGGCTAGGCAATGGCTAGGCACTGGCTAGGCACAGGCTAGACACAGGCTATGCACAGGCTAGACAAGGCTAGACACTGGCTAGGCACACGCTATGCACATGCCTGTCTCAGGCAAGGCACGGGCTAAACACAGGCTAGACACAGGCTAGACACATGCTAGACACAGGCTAGACACAGGCTTGACACAGGCTAGACAGAGGCTATACACGGGCTAGGCACAGGCTAGAATCTGGCTATGCACAGGCTAGACAAAGGCTAGACACTGGCTAGGCACAAGCTAGGCACTGGCTAGACACTGGCTAGGCACAGGCTAGGCACAGGCTAGACACAGGCTAGGCACAGGCTAGACACAGGCTAGACACTGGCTGGGCACAGGCTAGACACTGGCTAGGCACAGTCTATACGCTGGCTAGGAACAGGCTAGACACAGGCTAGACAAAGGCTGGACACTGGCTAGGCACAGGCTAGGCACTGGCTAGACACTGGCTAGGCACTGGCTAGGCACACGCTATGCACATGCCAGTCTCAGGCAAGGCACAGGCTAGACACAGGCTAGACACAGGCTAGACACTGGCTTGGCACAGACTAGGCACAGGCTAGGCACAGGCTAGGCACTGGCTACACACTGGCTAGGCACACGCTATGCACATGCCAGTCTCAGGCAAGGCACAGGCTAGACCCAAGCTAGACACTGGCTAGGCACACGCTATGCACATGCCAGTCTCAGGCAAGGCACAGGCTAGACACAGGCTAGACACTGGCTGGGCACTGGCTGGGCACAGGCTAGACACTGGCTAGGCACAGGTTAGACAACGGCTAGACACAGGCTAGACACAGGATAGACACAGGCTAGACACAGGCTAGACACAGGCTAGACACAGGCTTGACACAGGCTAGACACAGGCTAGGCACACGCTATGCACATGCCAGTCTCAGGCAAGGCAAAGGCTAGACACAGGCTAGACACTGGCTAGGCACAGGCTATGCACATGCCAGTCTCAGGCAAGGCACAGGCTAGACATAGGCTAGACACTGGGTAGGCACAGGCTATGCACATGCCAGTCACAGGCAAGGCACAGGCTAGACACAGGCTAGAAACTGGCTAGGCACAGGGTACACACAGGCTAGACACTGGCTGGGCACAGGCTAGACACTGGCTAGGCTTAGGCTATACACTGGCTAGGCACAGGCTAGACACAGGCTATGCACAGGCTAGACAAAGGCTAGACACTGGCTAGGCACAGGCTAGGCACTGGCTAGACTCTGGCTAGGCACACGCTATGCACATGCCTGTCTCAGGCAAGGCACGGGCTAAACACAGGCTAAACACAGGCTAAACACAGGCTAAACACATGCTAGACACAGGCAAGACACAGGCTTGACACAGGCTAGACAGAGGCTATACACGGGCTAGGCACAGGCTAGAATCTGGCTATGCACATGCTAGACAAAGGCTAGACACTGGCTAGGCACAGGCTAGGCACTGGCTTGACACTGGCTAGGCACACGCTATGCACATGCTAGTCTCAGGCAAGGCACAGGCTAGAAACAGGCTAGACATTGGCTAGGCACAGGCTATGCACATGCCAGTCACAGGCAAGGCACAGGCTAGACACCGGCTAGACACCGTCAAGACACAGTCTAGACACAGGCTAGACAGAGGCTACACACTGGCTAGGCACAGGCTAGACTCTGGCTATGCACAGGCTAGACAAAGGCTAGACACTGGCTAGGCACTAAATAGACACTGGCTAGGCACTAACTAGACACTGGCAAGGCACATGCTATGCACATGCCAGTCTCAGGCAAGGCACAGGCTAGACACAGGCTAGACACTGGCTAGGCACAGGCTATGCACATGCCAGTCACAGGCAAGGCACAGGCTAGACACACGCTAGCCACTGGCTAGGCACAGGCTAGACACTGGCTTGGCACAGACTAGAAGCTGGCTTGGCACAGACTAGACACTGGCTAAGCACAGGCAAAACACAGGCTAGAAACTGGCTAAGCACAGACTAGACACAGGCTAGACACTGGCTGGGCACAGGCTAGACACTGGCTAGGCACAGGCTAGACACAGGGTAGACACAGGCTAGACGCAGGCTAGACACAGACTAGACACTGGCTAAGCACAGGCTAGACACAGGCTAGACACTGGCTGGGCACAAGATAGACACTGGCTAGGCACAGGCTAGACACAGGCTAGACACTGGCTGGGCACAGGCTAGACACTGGCTAGGCACAGGCTAGACACAGGCTAGACACAGGCTAGACACAGACTAGACACAGGCTAGACACAGGCTTGACACAGGCTAGACACAGGCTTGACACAGGCTAGACGCAGGCTAGACACAGGCTAGACACAGGCTAGAAACAGGCGAGACACAGGCTAGACACAGGCTAGACACAGGCTAGACACAGGCTAGACACAGGCTAGGCACAGGCTAGGCACAGGCTAGGCACATGCCAGTCACAGGCAAGGCACAGGCTAGGCACAGGCTAGACACCGGCTAGACACAGATTAGACACAGGCTAGACAGAGGCTAAACACTGGCTAGGCACAGGCAAGACACACGCTATGCACATGCCAGTCGGCAAGGCACAGGCTAGAAACAGGCTAGACATTGGCTAGGCACAGGCTATGCACATGCCAGTCACAGGCAAGGCACAGGCTAGACACCGGCTAGACACCGTCAAGACACAGTCTAGACACAGGCTAGACAGAGGCTACACACTGGCTAGGCACAGGCTAGACTCTGGCTATGCACAGGCTAGACACAGGCTAGACACTGGCTGGGCACAGGCTAGACACTGGCTAGGCACAGGCTAGACACAGGCTAGACACTGGCTGGGCACAGGCTAGACACTGGCTAGGCACAGGCTAGACACAGGCTAGACACAGGCTAGACACAGACTAGACACAGGCTAGACACAGGCTTGACACAGGCTAGACACAGGCTTGACACAGGCTAGACGCAGGCTAGACACAGGCTAGACACAGGCTAGAAACAGGCGAGACACAGGCTAGACACAGGCTAGACACAGGCTAGGCACACGCTATGCACATGCCAGTCTCAGGCAAGGCACAGGCTAGATACAGGCTAGACACTGGCTAGGAACAGGCTATGCACATGCCAGTCTCAGGCAAGGCACAGGCTAGACATAGGCTAGACACTGGGTAGGCACAGGCTATGCACATGCCAGTCACAGGCAAGGCACGGGCTAAACACAGGCTAGACACAGGCTAGACACATGCTAGACACAGGCTAGACACAGGCTTGACACAGGCTAGACAGAGGCTATACACGGGCTAGGCACAGGCTAGAATCTGGCTATGCACAGGCTAGACAAAGGCTAGACACTGGCTAGGCACAAGCTAGGCACTGGCTAGACACTGGCTAGGCACAGGCTAGACACAGGCTAGGCACAGGCTAGACACAGGCTAGACACTGGCTGGGCACAGGCTAGACACAGGCTAGAAACTGGCTGGGCACAGGCTAGACACTGGCTAGGCAATGGCTAGGCACTGGCTAGGCACAGGCTAGACACAGGCTATGCACAGGCTAGACAAGGCTAGACACTGGCTAGGCACATGCTAGACACAGGCTAGACACAGGCTTGACACAGGCTAGACAGAGGCTATACACGGGCTAGGCACAGGCTAGAATCTGGCTATGCACAGGCTAGACAAAGGCTAGACACTGGCTAGGCACAAGCTAGGCACTGGCTAGACACTGGCTAGGCACAGGCTAGACACAGGCTAGGCACAGGCTAGACACAGGCTAGACACTGGCTAGGCACAGGCTAGACACAGGCTAGGCACAGGCTAGACACAGGCTAGACACTGGCTGGGCACAGGCTAGACACAGGCTAGAAACTGGCTGGGCACAGGCTAGACACTGGCTAGGCAATGGCTAGGCACTGGCTAGGCACAGACTAGGCACAGGCTAGGCACAGGCTAGGCACTGGCTACACACTGGCTAGGCACACGCTATGCACATGCCAGTCTCAGGCAAGGCACAGGCTAGACCCAAGCTAGACACTGGCTAGGCACACGCTATGCACATGCCAGTCTCAGGCAAGGCACAGGCTAGACACAGGCTAGACACTGGCTGGACACTGGCTGGGCACAGGCTAGACACTGGCTAGGCACAGGTTAGACACAGGCTAGACACAGGCTAGACACAGGATAGACACAGGCTAGACACAGGCTAGACACAGGCTAGACACAGGCTTGACACAGGCTAGACACAGGCTAGGCACACGGTATGCACATGCCAGTCTCAGGCAAGGCAAAGGCTAGACACAGGCTAGACACTGGCTAGGCACAGGCTATGCACATGCCAGTCTCAGGCAAGGCACAGGCTAGACACAGGCTAGACACTGGGTAGGCACAGGCTATGCACATGCCAGTCACAGGCAAGGCACAGGCTAGACACAGGGTAGACACTTGCTAGGCACAGGCTAGACACTGGCTTGGCACAGACCAGACACTGGCTAAGCACAGGCTAGACACAGGCTAGAAACTGGCTAGGCACAGGGTACACACAGGCTAGACACTGGCTGGGCACAGGCTAGACACTGGCTAGGCTTAGGCTATACACTGGCTAGGCACAGGCTAGACACAGGCTATGCACAGGCTAGACAAAGGCTAGACACTGGCTAGGCACAGGCTAGGCACTGGCTAGACTCTGGCTAGGCACACGCTATGCACATGCCTGTCTCAGGCAAGGCACGGGCTAAACACAGGCTAAACACAGGCTAAACACAGGCTAGACACAGGCTAAACACATGCTAGACACAGGCAAGACACAGGCTTGACACAGGCTAGACAGAGGCTATACACGGGCTAGGCACAGGCTAGAATCTGGCTATGCACAGGCTAGACAAAGGCTAGACACTGGCTAGGCACAGGCTAGGCACTGGCTTGACACTGGCTAGGCACACGCTATGCACATGCCAGTCTCAGGCAAGGCACAGGCTAGAAACAGGCTAGACATTGGCTAGGCACAGGCTATGCACATGCCAGTCACAGGCAAGGCACAGGCTAGACACCGGCTAGACACCGTCAAGACACAGTCTAGACACAGGCTAGACAGAGGCTACACACTGGCTAGGCACAGGCTAGACTCTGGCTATGCACAGGCTAGACAAAGGCTAGACACTGGCTAGGCACTAAATAGACACTGGCTAGGCACTAACTAGACACTGGCAAGGCACATGCTATGCACATGCCAGTCTCAGGCAAGGCACAGGCTAGACACAGGCTAGACAATGGCTAGGCACAGGCTATGCACATGCCAGTCACAGGCAAGGCACAGGCTAGACACACGCTAGCCACTGGCTAGGCACAGGCTAGACACTGGCTTGGCACAGACTAGAAGCTGGCTTGGCACAGACTAGACACTGGCTAAGCACAGGCAAAACACAGGCTAGAAACTGGCTAAGCACAGACTAGACACAGGCTAGACACTGGCTGGGCACAGGCTAGACACTGGCTAGGCACAGGCTAGACACAGGGTAGACACAGGCTAGACGCAGGCTAGACACAGACTAGACACTGGCTAAGCACAGGCTAGACACAGGCTAGACACAGGCTAGACACAGGCTAGACACAGGCTAGGCACAGGCTAGACACTGGCTAGGCACAGGCTAGACACAGGCTAGACACAGGCTAGACACAGACTAGACACAGGCTAGACACAGGCTTGACACAGGCTAGACACAGGCTTGACACAGGCTAGACGCAGGGTAGACACAGGCTAGACGCAGGCTAGACACAGGCTAGACACAGGCTAGAAACAGGCGAGACACAGGCTAGACACAGGCTAGACACAGACTAGACACAGGCTAGACACTGGCTGGGCACAGGCTAGACACTGGCTAGGCACAGGCTAGACACAGGGTAGACACAGGCTAGACACAGGCTAGACACAGACTAGACACAGGCTAGACACTGGCTGGGCACAGGCTAGACACTGGCTAGGCACAGGCTAGACACAGGGTAGACACAGGCTAGACGCAGGCTAGACACAGACTAGACACTGGCTGGGCACAGGCTAGACACTGGCTAGGCACAGGCTAGACACAGGCTAGACACTGGCTGGGCACATGCTAGACACTGGCTAGGCACAGGCTAGACACAGGCTAGACACAGGCTAGACACAGACTAGACACAGGCTAGACACAGGCTTGACACAGGCTAGACACAGGCTTGACACAGGCTAGACGCAGGCTAGACACAGGCTAGACACAGGCTAGAAACAGGCGAGACACAGGCTAGACACAGGCTAGACACAGGCTAGACACAGGCTAGACACAGGCTAGGCACAGGCTAGCCACAGGCTAGGCACATGCCAGTCACAGGCAAGGCACAGGCTAGGCACAGGCTAGACACCGGCTAGACACAGATTAGACACAGGCTAGGCACAGGCTAGGCACAGGCTAGGTACAGGATAGGCACAGGCTAGACACAGGCTAGACACTGGCTATGCACAGGCTAGACACTGGATTGGCACAGACTAGACACTTGCTAAGCACAGGCTAGACACAAGCTAGAAACTGGCTAGGCACAGGCTACACACAGGCCAGACACTGGCTGGGCACAGGCTAGACACTGGCTAGGCACAGGCTATACGCTGGCTAGGCACAGGCTAGACACAGGCTAGACAAAGGCTGGACACTGGCCAGGCACAGGCTAGGCACTGGCTAGACACAGGCTAGGCACAGGCTAGGCACAGGCTAGGCACTGGCTAGACACTGGCTAGGCACACGCTATGCACATGCCAGTCTCAGGCAAGGCACAGGCTAGACCCAGGCTAGACACTGGCTAGGCACACGCTATGCACATGCCAGTCTCAGGCAAGGCACAGGCTAGACACAGGCCAGAAACTGGCTAGGCACAGGCTAGACACAGGCTAGACACTGGCTGGGCACAGGCTAGACACTGGCTAGACACAGGCTAGACACAGGCTAGACACAGACTAGACACAGGCTAGACACTGGCTGGGCACAGGCTAGACACTGGCTAGACACAGGCTAGACACAGGCTAGACACAGACTAGACACAGGCTAGACACTGGCTGGGCACAGGCTAGACACTGGCTAGACACAGGCTAGACGCAGGCTAGACACAGACTAGACACTGGCTGGGCACAGGCTAGACACTGGCTAGGCACAGGCTAGACACAGGCTAGACACTGGCTGGGCACAGGCTAGACACTGGCTAGGCACAGGCTAGACACAGGCTAGACACAGGCTAGACACAGACTAGACACAGGCTAGACACAGGCTTGACACAGGCTAGACACAGGCTTGACACAGGCTAGACGCAGGCTAGACACAGGCTAGACACAGGCTAGAAACAGGCGAGACACAGGCTAGACACAGGCTAGACACAGGCTAGACACAGGCTAGACGCAGGCTAGGCACAGGCTAGGCACAGGCTAGGCACATGCCAGTCACAGGCAAGGCACAGGCTAGGCACAGGCTAGACACCGGCTAGACACAGATTAGACACAGGCTAGACAGAGGCTAAACACTGGCTAGGCACAGGCAAGACACACGCTATGCACATGCCAGTCTCAGGCAAGGCACAGGCTAGAAACAGGCTAGACATTGGCTAGGCACAGGCTATGCACATGCCAGTCACAGGCAAGGCACAGGCTAGACACCGGCTAGACACCGTCAAGACACAGTCTAGACACAGGCTAGACAGAGGCTACACACTGGCTAGGCACAGGCTAGACTCTGGCTATGCACAGGCTAGACACAGGCTAGACACTGGCTGGGCACAGGCTAGACACTGGCTAGGCATAGGCTAGACACAGGCTAGACACTGGCTGGGCACAGGCTAGACACTGGCTAGGCACAGGCTAGACACAGGCTAGACACAGGCTAGACACAGACTAGACACAGGCTAGACACTGGCTTGACACAGGCTAGACACAGGCTTGACACAGGCTAGACGCAGGCTAGACACAGGCTAGACACAGGCTAGAAACAGGCGAGACACAGGCTAGACACAGGCTAGACACAGGCTAGACACAGGCTAGGCACAGGCTAGGCACAGGCTAGGCACATGCCAGTCACAGGCAAGGCACAGGCTAGGCACAGGCTAGACACCGGCTAGACACAGATTAGACACAGGCTAGACAGAGGCTAAACACTGGCTAGGCACAGGCAAGACACAAGCTATACACAGGCTAGACAAAGGCTAGACACTGGCTAGGCACAGGCTAGGCACTAGCTAGACACTGGCTAGGCACACGCTATGCACATGCCTGTCTCAGGCAAGGCACAGGCTAGACACAGGCTAGACACTGGCTAGGCACAGGCTATGCACATGCCAGTCACAGGCAAGGCACAGGCTAAACACAGGCTAGACACAGGCTAGACACAGGCTTGGCACAGGCTAGACACAGGCTAGACACTGGCTAGGCACAGGCTAGACACAGGCTAGACACTGGCTAGGCACAGGCAATGCACATGCCAGTCACAGGCAAGGCACAGGCTAGACACAGGCTAGACACTGGTAAGGCACAGGTTATGCACATGCCAGTCACAGGCAAGGCACAGGCTAGACACAGGCTAGACACAGGCTAGGCACTGGCTAGACACTGGCTAGGCACACGCTATGCACATGCCGGTCTCTGGCAAGGCACAGGCTAGACACTGGCTAGGCACACGCTATGCACATGCCAGTCTCAGGCAAGGCACAGGCTAGACACAGGCTAAACACTGGCTAGGCAAAGGCTATGCACATGCCAGTCTCAAGCAAGGCACAGGCTAGACACAGGCTAGACACAGGCTAGGCACAGGCTAGGCACAGGCTAGGTACAGGATAGGCACAGGCTAGACACAGGCTAGACACTGGCTATGCACAGGCTAGACACTGGATTGGCACAGACTAGACACTTGCTAAGCACAGGCTAGACACAAGCTAGAAACTGGCTAGGCACAGGCTACACACAGGCCAGACACTGGCTGGGCACAGGCTAGACACTGGCTAGGCACAGGCTATACGCTGGCTAGGCACAGGCTAGACACAGGCTAGACAAAGGCTGGACACTGGCCAGGCACAGGCTAGGCACTGGCTAGACACAGGCTAGGCACAGGCTAGGCACAGGCTAGGCACTGGCTAGACACTGGCTAGGCACACGCTATGCACATGCCAGTCTCAGGCAAGGCACAGGCTAGACCCAGGCTAGACACTGGCTAGGCACACGCTATGCACATGCCAGTCTCAGGCAAGGCACAGGCTAGACACAGGCCAGAAACTGGCTAGGCACAGGCTAGACACAGGCTAGACACTGGCTGGGCACAGGCTAGACACTGGCTAGACACAGGTTAGACACAGGCCAGACACAGGCTAGACACAGGCTAGACACAGGCTAGACACAGGCTAGACACAGGCTAGACACAGGCTAGACACAGGCTAGACACACGCTATGCACATGCCAGTCTCAGGCAAGGCACAGGCTAGATACAGGCTAGACACTGGCTAGGCACAGGCTATGCACATGCCAGTCTCAGGCAAGGCACAGGCTAGACATAGGCTAGACACTGGGTAGGCACAGGCTATGCACATGCCAGTCACAGGCAAGGCACAGGCTAGACACAGGCTAGAAACTGGCTGGGCACAGGCTAGACACTGGCTAGGCACAGGCTATACACTGGCTAGGCACAGGCTAGACACAGGCTATGCACCGGCTAGACAAGGCTAGACACTGGCTAGGCACACGCTATGCACATACCTGTCTCAGGCGTGACACGGGCTAGACACAGGCTAGACACAGGCTAGACACAGGCTAGACACATGCTAGACACAGGCTAGACACAGGCTTGACACAGGCTAGACAGAGGCTATACACGGTCTAGGCACAGGCTAGAATCTGGCTATGCACAGGCTAGACAAAGGCTAGACACTGGCTAGGCACAAGCTAGGCACTGGCTAGACACTGGCTAGGCACAGGCTAGGCACAGGCTAGACACAGGCTAGACACTGGCTGGGCACAGGCTAGGCACAGGCTAGGCACAGTCTATACGCTGGCTAGGCAAAGGCTAGACACAGGCTAGACAAAAGCTGGACACTGGCTAGGCACAGGCTAGGCACTGGCTAGACACTGGCTAGGCACTGGCTAGGCACACGCTATGCACATGCCAGTCTCAGGCAAGGCACAGGCTAGACACAAGCTAGACACAGGCTAGACACAGGCTAGGCACAGGCTAGGCACAGGCTAGGCACAGGCTAGGCACTGGCTAGACACTGGCTAGGCACACGCTATGCACATGCCAGTCTCAGGCAAGGCACAGGCTAGACCCAAGCTAGACACTGGCTAGGCACACGCTATGCACATGCCAGTCTCAGGCAAGGCACAGGCTAGACACAGGCTAGACACTGGCTGGGCACTGGCTGGGCACAGGCTAGACACTGGCTAGGCACAGGTTAGACACAGGCTAGACACAGGCTAGACACAGGATAGACACAGGCTAGACACAGGCTTGACACAGGCTAGACACAGGCTAGGCACTGGCTAGACACTGGCTAGGCACACGCTATGCACATGCCAGTCTCAGGCAAGGCAAAGGCTAGACACAGGCTAGACACTGGCTAGGCACAGGCTATGCACATGCCAGTCTCAGGCAAGGCACAGGCTAGACACAGGCTAGACACTGGCTAGGCACAGGCTATGCACATGCCAGTCACAGGCAAGGCACAGGCTAGACACAGGCTAGACACTGGCTAGGCACAGGCTAGACACTGGCTTGGCACAGACTAGACACTGGCTAAGCACAGGCTAGACACAGGCTAGAAACTGGCTAGGCACAGGGTAGACACAGGCTAGACACTGGCTGGGCACAGGCTAGACACAGGCTAGAAACTGGCTAGGCCCAGGCTAGACACTGGCTATGCACAGGCTAGACAAAGGCTAGACACTGGCTAGGCACAGGCTAGGCACTGGCTTGACACTGGCTAGGCACACGCTATGCACATGCCAGTCTCAGGCAAGGCACAGGCTAGACACAGGCTAGACATTGGCTAGGCACAGGCTATGCACATGCCAGTCACAGGCAAGGCACAGGCTAGACACCGGCTAGACACCGTCAAGACACAGTCTAGACACAGGCTAGACAGAGGCTACACACTGGCTAGGCACAGGCTAGACTCTGGCTATGCACAGGCTAGACAAAGGCTAGACACTGGCTAGGCACTAAATAGACACTGGCTAGGCACTAACTAGACACTGGCAAGGCACACGCTATGCACATGCCAGTCTCAGGCAAGGCACAGGCTAGACACAGGCTAGACACTGACTAGGCACAGGCTATGCACATGCCAGTCACAGGCAAGGCACAGACTAGACACACGCTAGACACTGGCTAGGCACAGGCTAGACACTGGCTTGGCACAGACTAGAAGCTGGCTTGGCAAAGACTAGACACTGGCTAAGCACAGACTAGACACAGGCTAGACACTGGCTGGGCACAGGCTAGACACTGGCTAGGCACAGGCTAGACAAAGGCTAGACACAGGCTAGACACAGGCTAGACACAGACTAGACACTGGCTAAGCACAGGCTAGACACAGGCTAGACACAGGCTAGACACTGGCTGGGCACAGGCTAGACACTGGCTAGGCACAGGCTAGACACAGGCTAGACACAGGCTAGACACAGACTAGACACAGTCTAGACACAGGCTAGACACAGGCTAGACACAGGCTAGACACAGGCTAGACACAGGCTAGACGCAGGCTAGACACAGGCTAGACACAGGCTAGACACAGGCTAGACACAGGCTAGACACAGGTTAGACACAGGCTAGACACAGGCTAGACACAGGCTAGACACAGGCTAGACACAGGCTAGGCACAGGCTAGGCACAGGCTAGGCACACGCTAGGCACAAGCTAGGCACAGGCTAGACACTGGCTAGGCACACGCTATGCACATGCCTGTCTTAGGCAAGGCACAGGCTAGACACAGGCTAGACACAGGCTAGACACAGGCTAGACACAGGCTAGACACAGGCTAGACACTGGCTAGACACAGGCTAGGCACAGGCTAGGCACAGGCTAGGCACTGGCTAGACACTGGCTAGGCACACGCTATGCACATGCCAGTCTCAGGCAAGGCACAGGCTAGACACAGGCTAGACACTGGCTAGGCACAGGCTATGCACATGGCAGTCTCAGGCAAGGCACAGGCTAGACACTGGCTAGGCCGGGCTATGCACATACCAGTCACAGGCAAGGCACAGGCTAGAAACAGGCTAGACACTGGCTAGGCACAGGCTAGACACTGGCTTGGCACAGACTAGACACTGGCAAAGCACAGGCTAGACACAGGCTAGAAACTGGCTAGGCCCAGGCTAGACACAGGCTAGACACTGGCTGGGCACAGGCTAGACACTGGCTAGGCACAGGCTATACACTGGCTAGGCACAGGCTAGACACAGGCTATGCACAGGCTAGACAAAGGCTAGACACTGGCTAGGCACAGGCTAGGCACTGGCTAGACACGGGCTAGGCACACGCTATGCACATGCCTGTCTCAGGCAAGGCACAGGCTAGACACTGGCTGGGCACAGGCTAGACACTGGCTGGGCACAGGCTAGACACTGGCTAGACACAGGTTAGACACAGGCTAGACACAGGCTGGACACAGGCTAGACACAGGCTAGACACAGGCTAGGCACACGCTATGCACATGCCAGTCTCAGGCAAGGCACAGGCTAGACATAGGCTAGACACTGGGTAGGCACAGGCTATGCACATGCCAGTCACAGGCAAGGCACAGGCTAGACACAGGCTAGACAAAAGCTAGGCACAGGCTAGGCACAGGCTAGGCACTGGCTAGACACTGGCTAGGCACAGGCCAGTCACAGGCTAGGCACAGGCTAGGCACAGGCTAGACACCGGCTAGACACCGGCTAGACATAGACTAGACACAGGCTAGACAGAGGCTTTACACTGGCTAGGCACAGGCTAGAAACAGGCTATGCACAGGCTAGACACAGGTTAGACACTGGCTAGGCACAGGCTAGGCACATGCCAGTCTCAGGCAAGACACAGGCTAGACACAGGCTAGACACTGGCTAGGCACAGGCTATGCACATGCCAGTCACAGGCAAGGCACAGGCTAGACACAGGCTAGACACAGGCTAGACAAAGGCTAGACACTGGCTAGGCACAGGCTAGGCACTGGCTAGACACTGGCTAGGCACACGCTATGCACATGCCAGTCTCAGGCAAGGCACAGGCTAGACACAGGCTAGACGCTGGCTAGGCACAGGCTATGCACATGCCAGTCACAGGCAAGGCACAGGCTAGACACATGCCTGTCTCAGGCAAGGCACAGGCTAGACACAGGCTAGACACTGGCTAGGCACAGGCTATGCACATGCCAGTCACAGGCAAGGCACAGGCCAGACACAGGCTAGACACTGGCTAGGCACAGGCCAGTCACAGGCTAGGCACAGGCAAGGCACAGGCTAGACACAGGCTAGAAACCGGCTAGACACAGGCTAGACAGAGGCTATACACTAGCTAGGCACAGGCTAGACACAGGCTATGCACAGGCTAGACAAAGGCTAGACACTGGGTAGGCACAGGCTAGGCACTGGCTAGACACTGGCTAGGCACAGGCTAGACACAGGCTAGACACTGGCTAGGCACAGGCTATGCACATGCCAGTCACAGGCAAGGCACAGGCAAGGCACAGGCTAGACACCGGCAAGACACAGATTAGACACAGGCTAGACAGAGGCTATACACTGGCTAGGCACAGGCTAGACACAGGCCATGCACAGGCTAGACAAAGGCTAGACACTGGCTAGGCACAGGCTATGCACTGGCTAGACACTGGCTAGGCATACGCTATGCACTTGCCTGTCTCAGGCAAGGCACAGGCTAGACACAGGCTAGACACTGGCTAGGCACAGGCTATGCACATGCCAGTCACAGGCAAGGCACAGGCTAAACACAAGCTAGACACAGGCTAGACACAGGCTTGGCACAGGCTAGACACAGGCTAGACACTGGCTAGGCACAGGCTAGACACTGGCTAGGCACAGGCTATGCACATGCCAGTCACAGGCAAGGCACAGGCTAGACACAGGCTAGACACTGGTAAGGCACAGGCTATGCACATGCCAACCACAGGCAAGGCACAGGCTAGACACAGGCTAGACACAGGCTAGGCACTGGCTAGACACTGGCTAGGCACACGCTATGCACATGCCAGTCTTTGGCAAGGCACAGGCTAGACACTGGCTAGGCACACGCTATGCACATGCCAGTCACAGGCAAGGCACAGGCTAGACACAGGCTAAACACTGGCTAGGCACAGGCTATGTACATGCCAGTCTCAGGCAAGGCACAGCCTAGACACAGGCTAGACACAGGCTAGGCACAGGCTAGGCACAGGCTAGGCACAGGCTAGGCACAGGCTAGGCACAGGCTAGGCACAGGCTAGGCACAGGCTAGGCACAGGCTAGGCACAGGCTAGGCACAGGCTAGGCACAGGCTAGGCACAGGCTACACACTGGCTAGGCACAGGCTAGACTCTGGCTATGCACAGGCTAGACAAAGGCTAGACACTGGCTAGGCACAGGCTAGGCAGTGGCTAGACACTGGCTAGGCACACGCTATGCACATGACAGTCTCAGGCAAGGCACAGGCTAGACACAGGCTAGACATTGGCTAGGCACAGGCCATGCACATGCCAGTCACAGGCAAGGCACAGGCTAGACACAGGCTAGACACTGGCTAGACACTGGCTAGGCACAGGCTAGACACTGGCTTGGCACAGACTAAACACTGGCTAAGCACAGGCTAGACACAGGCTAGAAACTGGATAGGCACAGGCTAGACACAGGCTAGACACTGGCTGGGAACAGGCTAGACACTGGCTAAGCACAGGCTAGACACAGGCTAGACACAGGCTAGACACAGGCTAGACACAGGCTAGACACAGGCTAGACACAGGCTAGACACAGGCTAGACACAGGCTAGAAACAGGCTAGACACAGGCTAGACACAGGCTAGAAACAGGCTAGACACAGGCTAGAAACAGGCTAGACACAGGCTAGGCACAGGCTGAACACCGGCTAGACACCGGCTAGACACCGTCAAGACACAGACTAGACTCAGGCTAGACAGAGGCTATACACTGGCTAGTCACAGGTTAGAATCTGGCTTTGCACAGGTTAGACAAAGGCTAGACACTGGCCAGGCACAGGCTAGGAACTGGCTAGACACTGGCTAGGAACACGCTATCCACATGCCAGTCTCAGGCAAGGCACAGGCTAGACACAGGCTAGACATTGGCTAGGCACAGGCCATGCACATGCCAGTCATAGGCAAGGCACAGGCTAGACACAGGCTAGACACTGGCTAGACACTGGCTAGACACTGGCTAGGCACTGGCTAGGCACAGGCTAGACACAGGCTAGACACAGGCTAGACACAGGCTAGACACAGGCTAGACACAGGCTAGACACAGGCTAGACACAGGCTAGAAACAGGCTAGACACAGGCTAGACACAGGCTAGACACAGGCTAGAAACAGGCTAGACACAGGCTAGAAACAGGCTAGACACAGGCTAGACACAGGCTAGACACAGGCTAGACACAGGCTAGACACAGGCTAGACACAGGCTAAACAGAGGCTAGACACAGGCTAGACACAGGCTAGACACAGGCTAGACACAGACTAGACACAGGCTAGAAACAGGCTAGACACAGGCTAGACACAGGCTAGACACAGGCTAGACACTGGCTAGGCAATGGCTAGGCACAGGCTAGACACAGGCTAGACACAGGCTAGACACAGGCTAGACACAGGCTAGACACAGGCTAGACACAGGCTAGACACAGGCTAGACACAGGCTAGACACAGGCTAGACAGGCTAGACACAGGCTAGACACTGGCTAGGCACAGGCTAGACACTGGCTTGGCAGAGACTAGACACTGGCTAAGCACAGGCAAGACACAGGCTAGAAACTGGCTAGGCACAGGCTAGACACAGGCTAGACACTGGCTAGGCATAGGCTATACACTGGCTAGGCACAGGCTAGACACAGGCTATGCACAGGCTAGACAAAGGCTAGACACTGGCTAGGCACAGGCTAGGCACTGGCTAGACACAGGCTAGACACAGGCTAGACACAGGGTAGACACAGGCTAGACACAGGCTAGACACAGGCTAGACACAGGCTAGACACAGGCTAGACACAGGCTAGACACAGGCTAGACACAGGCTAAGCATAGGTTAGGCACAGGCTAGGCACAGGCTAGGCACAGGCTAGGCACAGGCTAGACACAGGCTAGGCATAGGCTAGGCATAGGCTAGGCACAGGCTAGGCACAGGCTAGACACCGGCTAGACACCGGCTAGACACCGGCTAGACACAGGCTAGACACCGGCTAGACACCGGCTAGACACCGGCTAGACACCGGCTAGACACCGGCTAGACACCGGCTAGACACCGGCTAGACACCGGCTAAACACCGGCTAGACACCGGCTAGACACCGGCTAGACACCGGCTAGACACCGGCTAGACACCGGCTAGACACAGGCTAGACAGAGGCTATACACTGACTAGGCACAGGCTAGATACAGGCTATGCACAGGCTAGACAAAGGCTAGACACTGGCTAGGCACAGGCTAGGCACAGGCTAGACACCGGCTAGACACCGGCTAGACACCGGCTAGACACAGACTAGACACAGGCTAGACAGAGGCTATACACTGACTAGGCACAGGCTAGACACAGGCTATGCACAGGCTAGACAAAGGCTAGACACTGGCTAGGCACAGGCTAGGCACTGGCTAGACACAGGCTAGACACAGGCTAGACACAGGGTAGACACAGCCTAGACACAGGGTAGACACAGCCTAGACACAGGCTTGACACAGGCTAGGCATAGGCTAGGCACAGGCTAGACACCGGCAAGACACCGGCTAGACACAGACTAGACACAGGCTAGACAAAGGCTATACACTGGCTAGGCACAGGCTAGACAAAGGCTAGGCACAGGCTAGGCACAGGCTAGGCACAGGCTAGACACAGGCTAGACACTGGCTGGGAACAGGCTAGACACTGGCTAGGCACAGGCTAGACACAGACTAGACACAGGCTAGACACTGGCTAGGCACAGGCTAGGCACTGGCTAGACTCTGGCTAGGCACAAGCTAGGCACAGGCTAAGCACAGGCCAGGCACAGGCTAGGCACTGGCTAGGAACAGGCTAGGCACAGGCTAGGCACAGGCTAGGCACAGGCTGAACACCGGCTAGACACCGGCTAGACACCGGCTAGACACCGGCTAGACACCGTCAAGACACAGACTAGACTCAGGCTAGACAGAGGCTATACACTGGCTAGTTACAGGTTAGAATCTGGCTTTGCACAGGTTAGACAAAGGCTAGACACTGGCCAGGCACAGGCTAGGAACTGGCTAGACACTGGCTAGGAACACGCTATCCACATGCCAGTCTCAGGCAAGGCACAGGCTAGACACAGGCTAGACATTGGCTAGGCACAGGCCATGCACATGCCAGTCACAGGCAAGGCACAGGCTAGACACAGGCTAGACACTGGCTAGACACTGGCTAGGCACAGGCTAGACACTGGCTTGGCACAGACTAGACACTGGCTAAGCACAGGCTAGACACAGGCTAGAAACTGGCTAGGCACAGGCTAGACACAGGCTAGACAGAGGCTGGACACAGGATAGACACAGGCTAGACACAGGCTTGACCCAGGCTAGACACAGGCTAGACACAGGCTAGACACCGGCTAGGCACAGGCTAGGCACTGGCTAGACACTGGCTAGGCACACGCTATGCACATGCCTGTCTCAGGCAAGGCACAGGCTAGACACAGGCTAGGCACTGGCTAGGCACAGGCTAGGCACTGGCTAGACACTGGCTAGGCACACGCTATGCACATGCCAGTCTCAGGCAAGGCACAGGCTAGACACAGGCTAGACACTGGCTAGGCAGAGGCTATGCACATGCCAGTCACAGGCAAGGCACAGGCTAGACACAGGCTAGACACAGGCTAGACACTGGCTAGGCACAGGCTAGACACTGGCTTGGCACAGACTAGACACTGGCTAAGCACAGGCTAGACACAGGCTAGAAACTGGCTAGGCACAGGCTAGACACAGGCTAGACACTGGCTAGGCACAGGCTAGACACTGGCTAGGCACAGGCTGAGACACAGGCTAGACACAGGCTACACACTGGCTAGGCATAGGCTAGACTCTGGCTATGCACAGGCTAGACAAAGGCTAGACACTGGCTAGGCACAGGCTAGGCACTGGCTAGACACTGGCTAGGCACACGCTATGCACATGCCAGTCTCAGGCAAGGCACAGGCTAGACACAGGCTAGAAACAGGCTAGACACAGGCTAGACACAGGCTAGACACAGGCTAGACACTGGCTAGGCAATGGCTAGGCACAGGCTAGACACAGGCTAGACACAGGCTAGACACAAGCTAGACACAGGCTAGACACAGGCTAGACACCGGCAAGACACCGGCTAGACACAGACTAGACACAGGCTAGACAAAGGTTAGGCACAGGCTAGGCACAGGCTAGGCACAGGCTAGGCACAAGCTAGGCACAGGCTAGGCACAGGCCAGGCACAGGCTAGGCACAGGCTAGGCACAGGCTAGGCACAGGCCAGGCACAGGCCAGGCACAGGCTAGACACTGGCCAGGCACAGGCTAGGAACTGGCTAGACACTGGCTAGGAACACGCTATCCACATGCCAGTCTCAGGCAAGGCACAGGCTAGACACAGGCTAGACATTGGCTAGGCACAGGCCATGCACATGCCAGTCACAGGCAAGGCACAGGCTAGACACAGGCTAGACACTGGCTAGACACTGGCTAGGCACAGGCTAGACACTGGCTTGGCACAGACTAGACACTGGCTAAGCACAGGCTAGACACAGGCTAGAAACTGGCTAGGCACAGGCTAGACACAGGCTAGACAGAGGCTGGACACAGGATAGACACAGGCTAGACACAGGCTTGACCCAGGCTAGACACAGGCTAGACACAGGCTAGACACCGGCTAGGCACAGGCTAGGCACTGGCTAGACACTGGCTAGGCACACGCTATGCACATGCCTGTCTCAGGCAAGGCACAGGCTAGACACAGGCTAGGCACTGGCTAGGCACAGGCTAGGCACTGGCTAGACACTGGCTAGGCACACGCTATGCACATGCCAGTCTCAGGCAAGGCACAGGCTAGACACAGGCTAGACACTGGCTAGGCAGAGGCTATGCACATGCCAGTCACAGGCAAGGCACAGGCTAGACACAGGCTAGACACAGGCTAGACACTGGCTAGGCACAGGCTAGACACTGGCTTGGCACAGACTAGACACTGGCTAAGCACAGGCTAGACACAGGCTAGAAACTGGCTAGGCACAGGCTAGACACAGGCTAGACACTGGCTAGGCACAGGCTAGACACTGGCTAGGCACAGGCTAGACACAGGCTAGACACAGGCTACACACTGGCTAGGCATAGGCTAGACTCTGGCTATGCACAGGCTAGACAAAGGCTAGACACTGGCTAGGCACAGGCTAGGCACTGGCTAGACACTGGCTAGGCACACGCTATGCACATGCCAGTCTCAGGCAAGGCACAGGCTAGACACAGGCTAGAAACAGGCTAGACACAGGCTAGACACAGGCTAGACACAGGCTAGACACTGGCTAGGCAATGGCTAGGCACAGGCTAGACACAGGCTAGACACAGGCTAGACACAAGCTAGACACAGGCTAGACACAGGCTAGACACCGGCAAGACACCGGCTAGACACAGACTAGACACAGGCTAGACAAAGGTTAGGCACAGGCTAGGCACAGGCTAGGCACAGGCTAGGCACAAGCTAGGCACAGGCTAGGCACAGGCCAGGCACAGGCTAGGCACAGGCTAGGCACAGGCTAGGCACAGGCCAGGCACAGGCTAGGCACAGGCTAGGCACAGGCTAGGCACAGGCTCGGCACAGGCTAGGCACAGGCTAGGCACAGGCTAGGCACAGGCTAGGCACAGGCTGAACACCGGCTAGACACCGGCTAGACACAGACTAGACTCAGGCTAGACAGAGGCTATACACTGGCTAGTCACAGGTTAGAATCTGGCTATGCACAGGTTAGACAAAGGCTAGACACTGGCCAGGCACAGGCTAGGAACTGGCTAGACACTGGCTAGGAACACGCTATCCACATGCCAGTTTCAGGCAAGGCACAGGCTAGACACAGGCTAGACATTGGCTAGGCACAGGCCATGCACATGCCAGTCACAGGCAAGGGACAGGCTAGACACAGGCTAGACACTGGCTAGACACTGGCTAGGCACAGGCTAGACACTGGCTTGGCACAGACTAGACACTGGCTAAGCACAGGCTAGACACAGGCTAGAATTTGGCTAGGCACAGGCTAGACACAGGCTAGACACTGGCTGGGAACAGGCTAGACACTGGCTAGGCACAGGCTAGACACAGGCTAGACACAGGCTAGACACAGGCTAGACACAGGCTAGACACAGGCCAGACACAGGCTAGACACAGGCTAGAAACAGGCTAGACACAGGCTAGACACAGGCTAGACACAGGCTAGAAACAGGCTAGACACAGGCTAGAAACAGGCTAGAAACAGGCTAGAGACAGGCGAGACACAGGCTAGACACAGGCTAGACACAGGCTAGACACAGGCTAGACACAGGCTAGACACAGGCTAAACAGAGGCTAGACACAGGCTAGACACAGGCTAGACACAGGCTAGACACAGGCTAGACACAGGCTAGAAACAGGCTAGACACAGGCTAGACACAGGCTAGACACTGGCTGGGCAATGGCTAGGCACAGGCTTGACACAAGCTAGACACAGGCTAGACACAGGCTAGACACAGGCTTGACACAGGCTAGACACAGGCTAGACACTGGCTAGGCACAGGCTAGACACTGGCTAGAAACAGGCTAGACACAGGCTAGACACAGGCTAGACACTGGCTGGGCAATGGCTAGGCACAGGCTTGACACAAGCTAGACACAGGCTAGACACAGGCTTGACACAGGCTAGACACAGGCTAGACACTGGCTAGGCACAGGCTAGACACTGGCTTGGCACAGACTAGACACTGGCTAAGCACAGGCAAGACACAGGCTAGAAACTGGCTAGGCACAGGCTAGACACAGGCTAGACACTGGCTAGGCACAGGCTATACTCTGGCTAGGCACAGGCTAGACACAGGCTATGCACAGGCTAGACAATGGCTAGACACTGGCTAGACACAGGCTAGGCACTGGCTAGACACTGGCTAGGCACACGCTATGCACATGCCTGTCTCACGCAAGGCACAGGCTAGACACAGGCTAGGCACTTGCTAGGCACAGGCTTTGCACTGGCTAGACACTGGCTAGGCACAGGCTAGACTCTGTCTATGCACAGGCTAGACAAAGGGTAGACACTGGCTAGGCACAGGCTAGGCACTGGCTAGACACCGGCTAGGCACACGCTATGCACATGCCAGTCTCAGGCAAGGCACAGGCTAGACACAGGCTAGACATTGGCAAGGCACAGACCATGCACATGCCAGTCACAGGCAAGGCACAGGCTAGACACAGGCTAGACACTGGCTAGACACTGGCTAGGCACAGGCTAGACACTGGCGTGGCACAGACTAGACACTGGCTAAGCACAGGCTAGACACAGGCTAGACACAGGCGAGGCATAGGCTAGGCACAGGCTAGACACAGGCTAGACACAGGCTAGACACAGGCTAGACACAGGCTAGACACAGGGTAGACACAGCCTAGACACAGGCTAGACACAGGGTAGACACAGCCTAGACACAGGCTAGGCATAGGCTAGGCACAGGCTATTCACAGGCTAGACACAGGCTAGAAACAGGCTAGACACAGGCTAGACACAGGCTAGACACAGGCTAGACACAGGCTAGACACAGGCTAGACACAGGCTAGACACAGGCTAGACACAGGCTAGACACAGGCTAGACACAGGCTAGACACAGGCTAGACACAGGCTAGACACAGGCTAGACACAGGCTAGACACAGGCTAGACAAAGGCTATACACTGGCTAGGCACAGGCTAGACAAAGGCTAGGCACAGGCTAGCACAGGCTAGGCACAGGCTAGGCACAGGCTAGGACAAAGGCACAGGCTAGGCTGGGCCAGGCACAGGCTAGGCACTGCAGGCTAGGCACAGGCTAGGCACAGGCTAGGCACAGGCTAGGCAGACACAGGCTAGGCACAGGCTAGACACAGGCTAGACACAGGCTAGGCACAGGCTAGGCACAGGCAGGCCAGACACAGGCTAGAACAGGCTAGCACAGGTAGCCAGGCACAGGCTAGGCACAGGCTAGGCACAGGCCAGGCACAGGCTAGGCACAGGCTAGGCACAGGCTAGGCACAGGCTAGGCACAGGCTAGGCAAGGCACAGGCTAGACACAGGCTAGACACAGGCTAGACACAGGCTAGACACAGGCTAGACACAGGCTAGACACAGGCTAGACAAAGGCTATACACTGGCTAGGCACAGGCTAGACAAAGGCTAGGCAAAGGCTAGGCACAGGCTAGGCACAGGCTAGGCACAGGCTAGACAAAGGCTAGGCACAGGCTAGGCACAGGCTAGGCACAGGCTAGGCACAAGCTAGGCACAGGCTAGGCACAGGCTAGGCACAGGCTAGACACTGGCTTGGCACAGACTAGACACTGGCTAAGCACAGGCAAGACACAGGCTAGAAACTGGCTAGGCACAGGCTAGATACAGGCTAGACACTGGCTAGGCACAGGCTATACTCTGGCTAGGCACAGGCTAGACACAGGCTATGCACAGGCTAGACAATGGCTAGACACTGGCTAGACACAGGCTAGGCACTGGCTAGACACTGGCTAGGCACACGCTATGCACATGCCTGTCTCACGCAAGGCACAGGCTAGACACAGGCTAGGCACTGGCTAGGCACAGGCTTTGCACTGGCTAGACACTGGCTAGGCACAGGCTAGACTCTGTCTATGCACAGGCTAGACAAAGGGTAGACACTGGCTAGGCACAGGCTAGGCACTGGCTAGACACCGGCTAGGCACACGCTATGCACATGCCAGTCTCAGGCAAGGCACAGGCTAGACACAGGCTAGACATTGGCAAGGCACAGACCATGCACATGCCAGTCACAGACCATGCACATGCCAGTCACAGGCAAGGCACAAGCTAGACACAGGCTAGACACTGGCTAGACACTGGCTAGGCACAGGCTAGACACTGGCGTGGCACAGACTAGACACTGGCTAAGCACAGGCTAGACACAGGCTAGACACAGGCGAGGCATAGGCTAGGCACAGGCTAGACACAGGCTAGACACAGGCTAGACACAGGCTTGAGACAGGCTAGATACAGGCTAGACACAGGGTAGACACAGCCTAGACACAGGCTAGGCATAGGCTAGGCACAGGCTATTCACAGGCTAGACACAGGCTAGAAACAGGCTAGACACAGGCTAGACACAGGCTAGACACAGGCTAGACACTGGCTAGGCAATGGCTAGGCACAGGCTAGACACAGGCTAGACACAGGCTAGACACAGGCTAGACACAGGCTAGACACAGGCTAGATACAGGCTAGACACCAGCAAGACACCGGCTAGACACAGACTAGACACAGGCTAGACAAAGGCTATACACTGGCTAGGCACAGGCTAGACAAAGGCTAGGCACAGGCATGGCACAGGCTAGGCACAGGCTAGGCACAAGCTAGGCACAGGCTAGGCACAGGCCAGGCACAGGCTAGGCACTGGCTAGGCACAGGCTAGGCACAGGCTAGGCACAGGCTAGGCACAGGCTAGGCACAGGCTAGGCACAGGCTAGGCACAGGCTAGGCACAGGCTAGACACAGGCTAGACACAGGCTAGATACAGGGTAGCCACAGGCTAGACACAGGCTAGACACAGGCTAGAAACAGGCTAGACACAGGCTAGACACAGGCTAGACACTGGCTAGGCAATGGCTAGGCACAGGCTAGACACAGGCTAGACACAGGCTAGACTCAGGCTAGACACAGGCTAGACACAGGCTAGACACAGGCTAAACACCGGCAAGACACCGGCTAGACACAGACTAGACACAGGCTAGACAAAGGCTATACACTGGCTGGCACAGGCTAGACAAAGGCTAGGCACAGGCTAGGCACAGGCTAGGCACAGGCTAGGCAAAAGCTAGGCACAGGCTAGGCACAGGCTAGACACAGGCTAGACACAGGCTAGACACCAGCAAGACACCGGCTAGACACAGACTAGACACAGGCTAGACAAAGGCTATACACTGGCTAGGCACAGGCTAGACAAAGGCTAGGCACAGGCTAGGCACAGGCTAGGCACAGGCTAGACAAAGGCTAGGCACAGGCTAGGCACAGGCTAGGCACAGGCTAGGCACAAGCTAGGCACAGGCTAGGCACAGGCCAGGCACAGGCTAGGCACTGGCTAGGCACAGGCTAGGCACAGGCTAGGCACAGGCTAGGCACAGGCTAGGCACAGGCTAGGCTTAGCCTAGACACAGGCTAGACACAGGCTAGGCATAGGCTAGGCACAGGCTATTCACAGGCTAGACACAGGCTAGAAACAGGCTAGACACAGGCTAGACACAGGCTAGACACTGGCTAGGCAATGGCTAGGCACAGGCTAGACACAGGCTAGACACAGGCTAGACTCAGGCTAGACACAGGCTAGACACAGGCTAGACACAGGCTAGACACCGGCAAGACACCGGCTAGACACAGACTAGACACACGCTAGACAAAGGCTAGACACTGGCTGGCACAGGCTAGACAAAGGCTAGGCACAGGCTAGGCACAGGCTAGGCACAGGCTAGGCACAGGCTAGGCACAGGCTAGGCACAGGCTAGGCACAGGCTAGGCAAAAGCTAGGCACAGGCTAGGCACAGGCTAGACATAGGCTAGACACAGGCTAGACACAGGCTAGACACAGGCTAGACACAGGGTAGACACAGCCTAGACACAGGCTAGACACAGGCTAGGCATAGGCTAGGCACAGGCTAGACACTGGCCTGGCACAGACTAGACACTGGCTAAGCACAGGAAAGACACAGGCTAGAAACTGGCAAGGCACAGGCTAGACACAGGCTAGACACTGGCTAGGCACAGGCTATACACTGGCTAGGCACAGGCTAGACACAGGCTATGCACAGGCTAGACAATGGCTAGACACTGGCTAGACACAGGCTAGGCACTGGCTAGACACTGGCTAGGCACACGCTATGCACATGCCTATCTCACGCAAGGCACAGGCTAGACACATGCTAGGCACTGGCTAGGCACAGGCTTTGCACTGGCTAGACACTGGCTAGGCACAGGCTAGACTCTGGCTATGCACAGGCTAGACAAAGGCTAGACACTGGCTAGGCACAGGCTAGGCACTGGCTAGACACTGGCTAGGCACACGCTATGCACATGCCAGTCTCAGGCAAGGCACAGGCTAGACAAAGGCTACACATTGGCTAGGCACAGGCCATGCACATGCCAGTCACAGGCAAAGCACAGGCTAGACACAGGCTAGACACTGGCTAGACACTGGCTAGGCACAGGCTAGACACTGGCGTGGCACAGACTAGACACTGGCTAAGCACAGGCTAGACACAGGCTAGACACAGGCGAGGCATAGGCTAGGCACAGGCTAGACACAGGCTAGACACAGGCTAGACACAGGCTAGACACAGGCTAGATACAGGCTAGACACAGGGTAGACACAGGGTAGACACAGCCTAGACACAGACTAGACACTGGCTAAGCACAGGCAAGACACAGGCTAGAAACTGGCTAGGCACAGGCTAGACACAGGCTAGACACTGGCTAGGCACAGGCTAGGCACTGGCTAGACACTGGCTAGGCACACGCTATGCACATGCCAGTCTCAGGCAAGGCACAGGCTAGACAAAGGCTAGACACTGGCTTGGCACAGGCTATGCACATGCCAGTCACAGGCAAGGCACAGGCTAGGCACAGGCTAGGCACAGGCTAGGCACAGGCTAGGCACAGGCTAGGCACAGGCTAGGCACAGGCTAGGCACAGGCTAGACACAGGCTAGACACAGGCTAGACACAGGGTAGCCACAGGCTAGACACAGGCTAGACACAGGCTAGGCATAGGCTATTCACAGGCTAGACACAGGCTAGACACAGGCTAGAAACAGGCTAGACACAGGCTAGACACAGGCTAGACACTGGCTAGGCAATGGCTAGGCACAGGCTAGACACAGGCTAGGCACAGGCTAGGCACAAGCTAGGCACAGGCTAGGCACAGGCCAGGCACAGGCTAGGCACTGGCTAGGCACAGGCTAGGCACAGGCTAGGCACAGGCTAGGCACAGGCTAGGCACAGGCTAGGCACAGGCTAGGCACAGGCTAGGCACAGGCTAGGCACAGGCTAGACACAGGCTAGACACAGGCTAGACACAGGGTAGCCACAGGCTAGACACAGGCTAGACACAGGCTAGGCATAGGCTATTCACAGGCTAGACACAGGCTAGACACAGGCTAGAAACAGGCTAGACACAGGCTAGACACAGGCTAGACACTGGCTAGGCACAGGCTATACACTGGCTAGGCACAGGCTAGACACAGGCTATGCACAGGCTAGACAATGGCTAGACACTGGCTAGACACAGGCTAGGCACTGGCTAGACACTGGCTAGGCACACGCTATGCACATGCCTATCTCACGCAAGGCACAGGCTAGACACATGCTAGGCACTGGCTAGGCACAGGCTTTGCACTGGCTAGACACTGGCTAGGCACAGGCTAGACTCTGGCTATGCACAGGCTAGACAAAGGCTAGACACTGGCTAGGCACAGGCTAGGCACTGGCTAGACACTGGCTAGGCACACGCTATGCACATGCCAGTCTCAGGCAAGGCACAGGCTAGACAAAGGCTAGACATTGGCTAGGCACAGGCCATGCACATGCCAGTCACAGGCAAAGCACAGGCTAGACACAGGCTAGACACTGGCTAGACACTGGCTAGGCACAGGCTAGACACTGGCGTGGCACAGACTAGACACTGGCTAAGCACAGGCTAGACACAGGCTAGACACAGGCGAGGCATAGGCTAGGCACAGGCTAGACACAGGCTAGACACAGGCTAGACACAGGCTAGACACAGGCTAGATACAGGCTAGACACAGGGTAGACACAGGGTAGACACAGCCTAGACACAGACTAGACACTGGCTAAGCACAGGCAAGACACAGGCTAGAAACTGGCTAGGCACAGGCTAGACACAGGCTAGACACTGGCTAGGCACAGGCTAGGCACTGGCTAGACACTGGCTAGGCACACGCTATGCACATGCCAGTCTCAGGCAAGGCACAGGCTAGACAAAGGCTAGACACTGGCTTGGCACAGGCTATGCACATGCCAGTCACAGGCAAGGCACAGGCTAGGCACAGGCTAGACACCGGCTAGACACAGATTAGACACAGGCTAGACAGAGGCTATACACTGGCTAGTCACAGGCTAGACACAGGCTATGCACAGGCTAGACAAAGGCTAGACACTGGCTAGGCACAGGCTAGGCACTGGCTAGACACTGGCTAGGCACACGCTATGCACATGCCTGTCTAAGGCAAGGCACAGGCTAGACACAGGCTAGACACTGGCTAGGCACAGGCTATGCACATGCCAGTCACAGGCAAGGCACAGGCTAAACACAGGCTAGACACAGGCTAGACACAGGCTTGGCACAGGCTAGACATAGGCTAGACACTGGCTAGGCACAGGCTAGACACAGGCTAGACACTGGCTAGGCACAGGCTGGACACAGGCTAGACACTGGCTAGGCACAGGCTATGCACATGACAGTCACTGGCAAGGCACAGGCTAGACAAAGGGTAGACACTGGCTAGGCACAGGCTAGACACTGGATTGGCACAGACTAGCCACTGGCTAAGCACAGGCTAGACACAAGCTAGAAACTGGCTAGGCACAGGCTACACACAGGCTAGACACTGGCTGGGCACAGGCGAGACACAGGCTAGACAAAGGCTGGACACTGGCTAGGCACAGGCTAGGCACTGGCTAGACACTGGCTAGGCACTGGCTAGGCAGACGCTATGCACATGCCAGTCTCAGGCAAGGCACAGGCTAGACACAGGCTAGACACAGGCTAGACACAGGCTAGGCACAGGGTAGGCACAGGCTAGACACAGGCTAGGCACTGGCTAGACACTGGCTAAACACACGCTATGCACATGCCAGTCTCAGGCAAGGCACAGGCTAGACCCAAGCTAGACACTGGCTAGGCACACGCTATGCACATACCAGTCTCAGGCAAGGCACAGGCTAGACACAGGCTAAACACTGGCTGGGCACGGCTGGGCACAGGCTAGACACTGGCTAGGCACAGGTTAGACACAGGCTAGACACAGGCTAGACACAGGATAGACACAGGCTAGACACAGGCTAGACACAGGCTAGACACAGGCTAGACACAGGCTAGATACAGGCTAGACACAGGCTAGACACTGGCTAGGCACAGGCTATGCACATGCCAGTCTCAGGCAAGGCACAGGCTAGACACAGGCTAGACACTGGGTAGGCACAGGCTATGCACATGCCAGTCACAGGCAAGGCACAGGCTAGACACTGGCTAGACACTAGCTAGGCACAGGCTAGTCACTGGCTTGGCACAGACTAGACACTGGCTAAGCACAGGCTAGACACAGGCTAGAAACTGGCTAGGCACAGGGTAGACACAGGCTAGACACAGGCTAGACAAAGGCTAGACACTGGCTAGGCACAGGCTAGGCACTGGCTAGACTCTGGCTAGGCACACGCTATGCACATGCCTGTCACAGGCTAGACACTGGATTGGCACAGACTAGCCACTGGCTAAGCACAGGCTAGACACAAGCTAGAAACTGGCTAGGCACAGGCTACACACAGGCTAGACACTGGATTGGCACAGACTAGCCACTGGCTAAGCACAGGCTAGACACAAGCTAGAAACTGGCTAGGCACAGGCTACACACAGGCTAGACACTGGCTGGGCACAGGCGAGACACAGGCTAGACAAAGGCTGGACACTGGCTAGGCACAGGCTAGGCACTGGCTAGACACTGGCTAGGCACTGGCTAGGCAGACGCTATGCACATGCCAGTCTCAGGCAAGGCACAGGCTAGACACAGGCTAGACACAGGCTAGACACAGGCTAGGCACAGGGTAGGCACAGGCTAGACACAGGCTAGGCACTGGCTAGACACTGGCTAAACACACGCTATGCACATGCCAGTCTCAGGCAAGGCACAGGCTAGACCCAAGCTAGACACTGGCTAGGCACACGCTATGCACATACCAGTCTCAGGCAAGGCACAGGCTAGACACAGGCTAAACACTCGCTGGGCACTGGCTGGGCACAGGCTAGACACTGGCTAGGCACAGGTTAGACTCAGGCTAGACACAGGCTAGACACAGGATAGACACAGGCTAGACACAGGCTAGACACAGGCTAGACACAGGCTAGACACAGGCTAGACACAGGCTAGACACTGGCTAGGCACAGGCTATGCACATGCCAGTCTCAGGCAAGGCACAGGCTAGACACAGGCTAGACACTGGGTAGGCACAGGCTATGCACATGCCAGTCACAGGCAAGGCACAGGCTAGACACTGGCTAGACACTAGCTAGGCACAGGCTAGTCACTGGCTTGGCACAGACTAGACACTGGCTAAGCACAGGCTAGACACAGGCTAGAAACTGGCTAGGCACAGGGTAGACACAGGCTAGACACAGGCTAGACAAAGGCTAGACACTGGCTAGGCACAGGCTAGGCACTGGCTAGACTCTGGCTAGGCACACGCTATGCACATGCCTGTCACAGGTAAGGCACGGGCTAAACACAGGCTAAACACAGGCTAAACACAGGCTAGACACAGGCTAAACACATGCTAGACACAGGCAAGACACAGGCTTGACACAGGCTAGACAGAGGCTATACACGGGCTAGGCACAGGCTAGAAACTGGCTAAGCACAGACTAGACACAGGCTAGACACTGGCTGGGCACAGGCTAGACACTGGCTAAACACAGGCTAAACACAGGCTAGACACAGGCTAAACACATGCTAGACACAGGCAAGACACAGGCTTGACACAGGCTAGACAGAGGCTATACACCGGCTAGGCACAGGCTAGAAACTGGCTAGGCACAAGCTAGGAACTGGCTAGACACTGGCTAGGCACAGGCTAGGCACAGGCTAGACACAGGCTAGACACTGGCTGGGCACAGGCTAGACAATGGCTAGGCACAGTCTATACGCTGGCTAGGCACAGGCTAGACACAGGCTAGACAAAGGCTGGACACTGGCTAGGCACAGGCTAGGCACTGGCTAGACACTGGCTAAACACACGCTATGCACATGCCAGTCTCAGGCAAGGCACAGGCTAGACCCAAGCTAGACACTGGCTAGGCACACGCTATGCACATACCAGTCTCAGGCAAGGCACAGGCTAGACACAGGCTAAACACTGGCTGGGCACTGGCTGGGCACAGGCTAGACACTGGCTAGGCACAGGTTAGACACAGGCTAGACACAAGCTAGACACAGGATAGACACAGGCTAGACACAGGCTAGACACAGGCTAGACACAGGCTAGACACAGGCTAGACACAGGCTAGACACAGGCTAGACACTGGCTAGGCACAGGCTATGCACATGCCAGTCTCAGGCAAGGCACAGGCTAGACACAGGCTAGACACTGGGTAGGCACAGGCTATGCACATGCCAGTCACAGGCAAGGCACAGGCTAGACACTGGCTAGACACTAGCTAGGCACAGGCTAGTCACTGGCTTGGCACAGACTAGACACTGGCTAAGCACAGGCTAGACACAGGCTAGAAACTGGCTAGGCACAGGGTAGACACAGGCTAGACACAGGCTAGACAAAGGCTAGACACTGGCTAGGCACAGGCTAGGCACTGGCTAGACTCTGGCTAGGCACACGCTATGCACATGCCTGTCACAGGCTAGACACTGGATTGGCACAGACTAGCCACTGGCTAAGCACAGGCTAGACACAAGCTAGAAACTGGCTAGGCACAGGCTACACACAGGCTAGACACTGGCTGGGCACAGGCGAGACACAGGCTAGACAAAGGCTGGACACTGGCTAGGCACAGGCTAGGCACTGGCTAGACACTGGCTAGGCACTGGCTAGGCAGACGCTATGCACATGCCAGTCTCAGGCAAGGCACAGGCTAGACACAGGCTAGACACAGGCTAGACACAGGCTAGGCACAGGGTAGGCACAGGCTAGACACAGGCTAGGCACTGGCTAGACACTGGCTAAACACACGCTATGCACATGCCAGTCTCAGGCAAGGCACAGGCTAGACCCAAGCTAGACACTGGCTAGGCACACGCTATGCACATACCAGTCTCAGGCAAGGCACAGGCTAGACACAGGCTAAACACTCGCTGGGCACTGGCTGGGCACAGGCTAGACACTGGCTAGGCACAGGTTAGACACAGGCTAGACACAGGCTAGACACAGGATAGACACAGGCTAGACACAGGCTAGACACAGGCTAGACACAGGCTAGACACAGGCTAGACACAGGCTAGACACTGGCTAGGCACAGGCTATGCACATGCCAGTCTCAGGCAAGGCACAGGCTAGACACAGGCTAGACACTGGGTAGGCACAGGCTATGCACATGCCAGTCACAGGCAAGGCACAGGCTAGACACTGGCTAGACACTAGCTAGGCACAGGCTAGTCACTGGCTTGGCACAGTCTAGACACTGGCTAAGCACAGGCTAGACACAGGCTAGAAACTGGCTAGGCACAGGGTAGACACAGGCTAGACACAGGCTAGACAAAGGCTAGACACTGGCTAGGCACAGGCTAGGCACTGGCTAGACTCTGGCTAGGCACACGCTATGCACATGCCTGTCACAGGTAAGGCACGGGCTAAACACAGGCTAAACACAGGCTAAACACAGGCTAGACACAGGCTAAACACATGCTAGACACAGGCAAGACACAGGCTTGACACAGGCTAGACAGAGGCTATACACGGGCTAGGCACAGGCTAGAAACTGGCTAAGCACAGACTAGACACAGGCTAGACACTGGCTGGGCACAGGCTAGACACTGGCTAAACACAGGCTAAACACAGGCTAGACACAGGCTAAACACATGCTAGACACAGGCAAGACACAGGCTTGACACAGGCTAGACAGAGGCTATACACCGGCTAGGCACAGGCTAGAAACTGGCTAGGCACAAGCTAGGAACTGGCTAGACACTGGCTAGGCACAGGCTAGGCACAGGCTAGACACAGGCTAGACACTGGCTGGGCACAGGCTAGACAATGGCTAGGCACAGTCTATACGCTGGCTAGGCACAGGCTAGACACAGGCTAGACAAAGGCTGGACACTGGCTAGGCACAGGCTAGGCACTGGCTAGACACTGGCTAGGCACTGGCTAGGCACACGCTATGCACATGCCAGTCTCAGGCAAGGCACAGGCTAGGCACAGGCCAGTCTCAGGCAAGGCACAGGCTAGACCCCAGCTAGACACTGGCTAGGCACACGCTATGCACATGCCAGTCTCAGGCAAGGCACAGGCTAGACACAGGCTAGAAACTGGCTAGGCACAGGCTAGACACTGGCTGGGCACTGGCTGGGCACAGGCAAGACACTGGCTAGGCAGAGGTTAGACACAGGCAAGACACAGGCTAGACACAGGATAGACACAGGCTAGACACAGGCTTGACAAAGGCTAGACACAGGCTAGGCACACGCTATGCACATGCCAGTCTCAGGCAAGGCACAGGCTAGACACAGGCTAGACACTGGCTAGGCACAGGCTATGCACATGCCAGTCTCAGGCAAGGCACAGGCTAGACACAGGCTAGACACTGGGTAGGCACAGGCTATGCACATGCCAGTCACAGGCAAGGCACAGGCTAGACACAGGCTAGACACTGGCTAGGCACAGGCTATGCACATGCCAGTCACATGCCAGTCACAAGCAAGGCACAGGCTAGACACAGGCTAGGCACAGGCTAGGCACAGGCTAGGCACAGGCTAGGCACTAGCTAGACACTGGCTAGGCACACGCTATGCACATGACAGTCCCTGGCAAGGCACAGGCTAGACACAGGCTAGACACAGGCTATGCACAGGCTAGACAAAGGCTAGACACTGGCTAGGCACAGGCTAGGCACTGGCTAGACTCTGGCTAGGCACACGCTATGCACATGCCTGTCTCAGGCAAGGCACGGGCTAAACACAGGCTAAACACAGGCTAAACACAGGCTAGACACAAGCTAAACACATGCTAGACACAGGCTAGACACAGGCTTGACACAGGCTAGACAGAGGCTATACACGGGCTAAGCACAGGCTAGAATCTGGCTATGCACAGGCCAAACAAAGGCTAGACACTGGCTAGGCACAGGCTAGGCACTGGCTTGACACTGGCTAGGCACACGCTATGCACATGCCAGTCTCAGGCAAGGCACAGGCTAGACACAGGCTAGACATTGGCTAGGCACAGGCTATGCACATGCCAGTCACAGGGAAGGCACAGGCTAGACACCGGCTAGATACCGTCAAGACACAGTCTAGACACAGTCTAGACAGAGGCTACACACTGGCTAGGCACAGGCTAGACTCTGGCTATGCACAGGCTAGACAAAGGCTAGACACTGGCTAGGCACAGGCTAGAATCTGGCTATGTACAGGCTAGACAAAGGCTAGACACTGGCTAGGCACAGGGTAGGCACTGGCTAGACACTGGCTAGGCACACGCTATGCACATGCCAGTCTCAGGCAAGGCACAGGCTAGTCACAGGCTAGACACTGGATATTCACAGGCTATGCACATGCCAGTCACAGGCAAGGCACAGGCTAGACACCGGCTAGACACCGTCAAGACACAGTCTAGACACAGTCTAGACAGAGGCTACACACTGGCTAGGCACAGGCTAGACTCTGGCTAGACACTGGCTTGGCACAGACTAGACACTGGCTAAGCACAGGCTAGACACATGCTAGAATTTGGCTAGGCCCAGGCTAGACACAGGCTAGACACTGGCTGGGCACAGGCTAGACACTGGCTAGGCACAGGCTATACACTGGCTAGGCACAGGCTAGACACAGGCTATGCACATGCTAGACAAAGGCTAGACACTGGCAAGGCACACGCTATGCACATGCCAGTCTCAGGCAAGGCACAAGCTAGTCACAGGCTAGACACTGGATAGGCACAGGCTATGCACATGCAAGCCACAGGAAAGGCACAGGCTAGACACCGGCTAGACACCGTCAAGACACAGTCTAGACAGAGGCTACACACTGGCTAGGCACAGGCTAGACTCTGGCTAGACACTGGCTTGGCACAGACTAGACACTGGCTAAGCACAGGCTAGACACATGCTAGAATTTGGCTAGGCCCAGGCTAGACACAGGCTAGACACTGGCTGGGCACAGGCTAGACACTGGCTAGGCACAGGCTATACACTGGCTAGGCACAGGCTAGACACAGGAAAGGCACAGGCTAGACACCGGCTAGACACCGTCAAGACACAGTCTAGACACAGTCTAGACAGAGGCTACACACTGGCTAGGCACAGGCTAGACTCTGGCTATGCACAGGCTAGACAAAGGTTAGACACTGGCTAGGCACAGGCTAGAATCTGGCTATGTACAGGCTAGACAAAGGCTAGACACTGGCTAGGCACAGGATAGGCACTGGCTAGACACTGGCAAGGCACACGCTATGCACATGCCAGTCTCAGGCAAGGCACAGGCTAGTCACAGGCTAGACACTGGATATTCACAGGCTATGCACATGCCAGTCACAGGCAAGGCACAGGCTAGACACCGGCTAGACACCGTCAAGACACAGTCTAGACACAGTCTAGACAGAGGCTACACACTGGCTAGGCACAGGCTAGACTCTGGCTATGCACAGGCTAGACAAAGGCTAGACACTGGCTAGGCACAGGCTAGGCACTGGGTAGACACTGGCTAGGCACACGCTATGCACATGCCAGTCTCAGGCAAGGCACAGGCTAGACACAGGCTAGACACAGGCTACACACTGGCTAGGCACAGGCTAGATACTGGCTTGGCACAGACTAGACACTGGCTAAGCACAGGCTAGACACAGGCTAGAAACTGGCTAGGCACAGGCAAGACACAGGCTTGACACTGGCTGGGCACAGGCTAGACACTGGATAGACACCGTCAAGACACAGTCTAGACACAGGCTAGACAGAGGCTACACACTGGCTAGGCACAGGCTAGACTCTGGCTATGCACAGGCTAGACAAAGGCTAGACACTGGCTAGGCACAGGCTGGGCACTGGCTAGATACTGGCTAGGCACACGCTATGCACATGCCAGTCTCAGGCAAGGCACAGGCTAGACACAGGCTAGACACTGGCTAGGCACAGGCTAGACACTGGCTTGGCACAGACTAGACACTGGCTAAGCTCAGGCTAGACACACGCTAGAAACTGGCTAGGCACAGGCTAGAATCTGGCTTGGCACAGACTAGACACTGGCTAAGCACAGGCTAGACACATGCTAGAATTTGGCTAGGCCCAGGCTAGACACAGGCTAGACACTGGCTGGGCACAGGCTAGACACTGGCTAGGCACAGGCTATACACTGGCTAGGCACAGGCTAGACACAGGCTATGCACAGGCTAGACAAAGGCTAGACACTGGCAAGGCACACGCTATGCACATGCCAGTCTCAGGCAAGGCACAAGCTAGTCGCAGGCTAGACACTGGATAGGCACAGGCTATGCACATGCAAGCCACAGGAAAGGCACAGTCTAGACACCGGCTAGACACCGTCAAGACACAGTCTAGACACAGTCTAGACAGAGGCTACACACTGGCTAGGCACAGCCTAGACTCTGGCTATGCACAGGCTAGACAAAGGCTAGACACTGGCTAGGCACAGGCTAGAATCTGGCTATGTACAGGCTAGACAAAGGCTAGACACTGGCTAGGCACAGGATAGGCACTGGCTAGACACTGGCAAGGCACACGCTATGCACATGCCAGTCTCAGGCAAGGCACAGGCTAGTCACAGGCTAGACACTGGATATTCACAGGCTATGCACATACCAGTCACAGGCAAGGCACAGGCTAGACACCGGCTAGACACCGTCAAGACACAGTCTAGACACAGTCTAGACAGAGGCTACACACTGGCTAGGCACAGGCTAGACTCTGGCTATGCACAGGCTAGACAAAGGCTAGACACTGGCTAGGCACAGGCTAGGCACTGGGTAGACACTGGCTAGGCACACGCTATGCACATGCCAGTCTCAGGCAAGGCACAGGCTAGACACAGGCTAGACACAGGCTACACACTGGCTAGGCACAGGCTAGATACTGGCTTGGCACAGACTAGACACTGGCTAAGCACAGGCTAGACACAGGCTAGAAACTGGCTAGGCACAGGCAAGACACAGGCTAGACACTGGCTGGGCACAGGCTAGACAATGGCTAGGCACAGTCTATACGCTGGCTAGGCACAGGCTAGACACAGGCTAGACAAAGGCTGGACACTGGCTAGGCACAGGCTAGGCACTGGCTAGACACTGGCTAGGCACTGGCTAGGCACACGCTATGCACATGCCAGTCTCAGGCAAGGCACAGGCTAGGCACAGGCCAGTCTCAGGCAAGGCACAGGCTAGACCCCAGCTAGACACTGGCTAGGCACACGCTATGCACATGCCAGTCTCAGGCAAGGCACAGGCTAGACACAGGCTAGAAACTGGCTAGGCACAGGCTAGACACTGGCTGGGCACTGGCTGGGCACAGGCAAGACACTGGCTAGGCAGAGGTTAGACACAGGCAAGACACAGGCTAGACACAGGATAGACACAGGCTAGACACAGGCTTGACAAAGGCTAGACACAGGCTAGGCACACGCTATGCACATGCCAGTCTCAGGCAAGGCACAGGCTAGACACAGGCTAGACACTGGCTAGGCACAGGCTATGCACATGCCAGTCTCAGGCAAGGCACAGGCTAGACACAGGCTAGACACTGGGTAGGCACAGGCTATGCACATGCCAGTCACAGGCAAGGCACAGGCTAGACACAGGCTAGACACTGGCTAGGCACAGGCTATGCACATGCCAGTCACATGCCAGTCACAAGCAAGGCACAGGCTAGACACAGGCTAGGCACAGGCTAGGCACAGGCTAGGCACTAGCTAGACACTGGCTAGGCACACGCTATGCACATGACAGTCCCTGGCAAGGCACAGGCTAGACACAGGCTAGACACAGGCTATGCACAGGCTAGACAAAGGCTAGACACTGGCTAGGCACAGGCTAGGCACTGGCTAGACTCTGGCTAGGCACACGCTATGCACATGCCTGTCTCAGGCAAGGCACGGGCTAAACACAGGCTAAACACAGGCTAAACACAGGCTAGACACAAGCTAAACACATGCTAGACACAGGCTAGACACAGGCTTGACACAGGCTAGACAGAGGCTATACACGGGCTAAGCACAGGCTAGAATCTGGCTATGCACAGGCCAAACAAAGGCTAGACACTGGCTAGGCACAGGCTAGGCACTGGCTTGACACTGGCTAGGCACACGCTATGCACATGCCAGTCTCAGGCAAGGCACAGGCTAGACACAGGCTAGACATTGGCTAGGCACAGGCTATGCACATGCCAGTCACAGGGAAGGCACAGGCTAGACACCGGCTAGACACCGTCAAGACACAGTCTAGACACAGTCTAGACAGAGGCTACACACTGGCTAGGCACAGGCTAGACTCTGGCTATGCACAGGCTAGACAAAGGCTAGACACTGGCTAGGCACAGGCTAGAATCTGGCTATGTACAGGCTAGACAAAGGCTAGACACTGGCTAGGCACAGGGTAGGCACTGGCTAGACACTGGCTAGGCACACGCTATGCACATGCAAGTCTCAGGCAAGGCACAGGCTAGTCACAGGCTAGACACTGGATATTCACAGGCTATGCACATGCCAGTCACAGGCAAGGCACAGGCTAGACACCGGCTAGACACCGTCAAGACACAGTCTAGACACAGTCTAGACAGAGGCTACACACTGGCTAGGCACAGGCTAGACTCTGGCTAGACACTGGCTTGGCACAGACTAGACACTGGCTAAGCACAGGCTAGACACATGCTAGAATTTGGCTAGGCCCAGGCTAGACACAGGCTAGACACTGGCTGGGCACAGGCTAGACACTGGCTAGGCACAGGCTATACACTGGCTAGGCACAGGCTAGACACAGGCTATGCACATGCTAGACAAAGGCTAGACACTGGCAAGGCACACGCTATGCACATGCCAGTCTCAGGCAAGGCACAAGCTAGTCACAGGCTAGACACTGGATAGGCACAGGCTATGCACATGCAAGCCACAGGAAAGGCACAGGCTAGACACCGGCTAGACACCGTCAAGACACAGTCTAGACAGAGGCTACACACTGGCTAGGCACAGGCTAGACTCTGGCTAGACACTGGCTTGGCACAGACTAGACACTGGCTAAGCACAGGCTAGACACATGCTAGAATTTGGCTAGGCCCAGGCTAGACACAGGCTAGACACTGGCTGGGCACAGGCTAGACACTGGCTAGGCACAGGCTATACACTGGCTAGGCACAGGCTAGACACAGGCTATGCACATGCTAGACAAAGGCTAGACACTGGCAAGGCACACGCTATGCACATGCCAGTCTCAGGCAAGGCACAAGCTAGTCACAGGCTAGACACTGGATAGGCAAAGGCTATGCACATGCAAGCCACAGGAAAGGCACAGGCTAGACACCGGCTAGACACCGTCAAGACACAGTCTAGACACAGTCTAGACAGAGGCTACACACTGGCTAGGCACAGGCTAGACTCTGGCTATGCACAGGCTAGACAAAGGTTAGACACTGGCTAGGCACAGGCTAGAATCTGGCTATGTACAGGCTAGACAAAGGCTAGACACTGGCTAGGCACAGGATAGGCACTGGCTAGACACTGGCAAGGCACACGCTATGCACATGCCAGTCTCAGGCAAGGCACAGGCTAGTCACAGGCTAGACACTGGATATTCACAGGCTATGCACATGCCAGTCACAGGCAAGGCACAGGCTAGACACCGGCTAGACACCGTCAAGACACAGTCTAGACACAGTCTAGACAGAGGCTACACACCGGCTAGGCACAGGCTAGACTCTGGCTATGCACAGGCTAGACAAAGGCTAGACACTGGCTAGGCACAGGCTAGGCACTGGGCAGACACTGGCTAGGCACACGCTATGCACATGCCAGTCTCAGGCAAGGCACAGGCTAGACACAGGCTAGACACAGGCTACACACTGGCTAGGCACAGGCTAGATACTGGCTTGGCACAGACTAGACACTGGCTAAGCACAGGCTAGACACAGGCTAGAAACTGGCTAGGCACAGGCAAGACACAGGCTTGACACTGGCTGGGCACAGGCTAGACACTGGATAGACACCGTCAAGACACAGTCTAGACACAGGCTAGACAGAGGCTACACACTGGCTAGGCACAGGCTAGACTCTGGCTATGCACAGGCTAGACAAAGGCTAGACACTGGCTAGGCACAGGCTGGGCACTGGCTAGATACTGGCTAGGCACACGCTATGCACATGCCAGTCTCAGGCAAGGCACAGGCTAGACACAGGCTAGACACTGGCTAGGCACAGGCTAGACACTGGCTTGGCACAGACTAGACACTGGCTAAGCTCAGGCTAGACACACGCTAGAAACTGGCTAGGCACAGGCTAGGCACAGGCTAGACACTGGCTGGGCACAGGCTAGACACTGGCTAGGCACAGGCTAGACACTGGCTAGGCACAGACTAGACACAGGCTAGACACAGGCTAGACACAGGCTAGACACCGTCAAGACACAGTCTAGACACAGTCTAGACAGAGGCTACACACTGGCTAGGCACAGGCTAGACTCTGGCTATGCACAGGCTAGACAAAGGCTAGACACTGGCTAGGCACAGGCTAGAATCTGGCTTGGCACAGACTAGACACTGGCTAAGCACAGGCTAGACACATGCTAGAATTTGGCTAGGCCCAGGCTAGACACAGGCTAGACACTGGCTGGGCACAGGCTAGACACTGGCTAGGCACAGGCTATACACTGGCTAGGCACAGGCTAGACACAGGCTATGCACAGGCTAGACAAAGGCTAGACACTGGCAAGGCACACGCTATGCACATGCCAGTCTCAGGCAAGGCACAAGCTAGTCGCAGGCTAGACACTGGATAGGCACAGGCTATGCACATGCAAGCCACAGGAAAGGCACAGTCTAGACACCGGCTAGACACCGTCAAGACACAGTCTAGACACAGTCTAGACAGAGGCTACACACTGGCTAGGCACAGCCTAGACTCTGGCTATGCACAGGCTAGACAAAGGCTAGACACTGGCTAGGCACAGGCTAGAATCTGGCTATGTACAGGCTAGACAAAGGCTAGACACTGGCTAGGCACAGGATAGGCACTGGCTAGACACTGGCAAGGCACACGCTATGCACATGCCAGTCTCAGGCAAGGCACAGGCTAGTCACAGGCTAGACACTGGATATTCACAGGCTATGCACATACCAGTCACAGGCAAGGCACAGGCTAGACACCGGCTAGACACCGTCAAGACACAGTCTAGACACAGTCTAGACAGAGGCTACACACTGGCTAGGCACAGGCTAGACTCTGGCTATGCACAGGCTAGACAAAGGCTAGACACTGGCTAGGCACAGGCTAGGCACTGGGTAGACACTGGCTAGGCACACGCTATGCACATGCCAGTCTCAGGCAAGGCACAGGCTAGACACAGGCTAGACACAGGCTACACACTGGCTAGGCACAGGCTAGATACTGGCTTGGCACAGACTAGACACTGGCTAAGCACAGGCTAGACACAGGCTAGAAACTGGCTAGGCACAGGCAAGACACAGGCTAGACACTGGCTGGGCACAGGCTAGACACTGGATAGACACCGTCAAGACACAGTCTAGACACAGTCTAGACAGAGGCTACACACTGGCTAGGCACAGGCTAGACTCTGGCTATGCACAGGCTAGACAAAGGCTAGACACTGGCTAGGCACAGGCTGGGCACTGGCTAGATACTGGCTAGGCACACGCTATGCACATGCAAGTCTCAGGCAAGGCACAGGCTAGACACAGGCTAGACACTGGCTAGGCACAGGCTAGACACTGGCTTGGCACAGACAAGACACTGGCTAAGCTCAGGCTAGACACAGGCTAGAAACTGGCTAGGCACAGGCTAGACACAGGCTAGACACTGGCTGGGCACAGGCTAGACACTGGCTAGGCACAGGCTAGACACTGGCTAGGCACAGACTAGACACAGACTAGACACAGGCTAGACACAGGCTAGACACAGGCTAGACACAGGCTAGACACAGGCTAGACACAGGCTAGACACAGGCTAGACACAGGCTAGACAGAGGCTAGACACAGGCTAGACACAGGCTAAACACAGACTAGACACAGGCTAGACAAAGGCTAGACAAAGGCTAGACCCAGGCTAGACACAGGCTAGACACAGGCTAGACCCAGGATAGACACAGGCTAGACACATTCTAGACACAGGCTAGACACAGGCTAGACACAGGCTTGACACCGGCTAGACACCGTCAAGACACAGACTAGACACATGCTAGATAGAGGCTACACACTGGCTACACACTGGCTAGGCACAGGCTAGACTCTGGCTATGCACAGGCTAGACAAATGCTAGACACAGGCTAGACACAGGCTAGAAACTGGCTAGGCACAGGCTAGACACAGGCTAGACACTGGCTGGGCACAGGCTAGACACTGGCTAGGCACAGGCTAGACACAGGCTAGACACAGGCTAGACACAGGCTAGACACAGGCTAGACACAGGCTAGACACAGGCTAGACACAGGCTAGACACAGGCTAGACACAGGCTAGACACAGGCTAGACACAGGCTAGACACAGGCTAGACACAGGCTAGACCCAGGCTAGACACAGGCTAGACACATTCTAGACACAGGCTAGACACAGGCTAGACACAGGCTAGACACATTCTAGACACAGGCTAGACACAGGCTAGACCCAGGCTAGACACAGGCTAGACACATTCTAGACACAGGCTAGACCCAGGCTAGACACAGGCTAGACACATTCTACACACAGGCTAGACACAGGCTAGACACAGGCTAGACACCGGCTAGACACCGTCAAGACACAGACTTGACACATGCTAGACAGAGGCTACACACTGGCTAGGCACAGGCTAGACTCTGGCTATGCACAGGCTAGACAAAGGCTAGACACTGGCTGGGCACAGGCTAGACACTGGCTTGACAGCGTCAAGACACAGTCTAGAATCAGGCTAGACAGAGGCTAGACACTGGCTAGGCACAGGCTAGACTCAAGCTATGCACAGGCTAGACAAAGGCTAGGCACTGGCTAGGCACAGGCTAGGCACTGGCTAGACACTGGCTAGGCACTGGCTAGACACTGGCTAGGCACACGCTATGCACATGCCAGTCTCAGGCAAGGCACAGGCTAGACACAGGCTAGACACTGGCTAGGCACAGGCTATGCACATGCCAGTCACATGCCAGTCACAGGCAAGGCACAGGCTCGACACTGGCTAGACACAGGATAGACACTGGCTTGGCACAGACTAGACACTGGCTAAGCACAGGCTAGACACAGGCTAGAAACTGGCTAGGCACAGGCTAGACACAGGCTGGACACAGGCTAGACACAGGCTAGACACTGGCTGGGCACAGGCTAGACACTGGCTAGGCACAGGCTAGCCACTGGCTAGGCACAGGCTAGACAATGCCTATGTACAGGCTAGGCACTGGCTAGGTACAGGCTAGGTACTGGCTAGGTACAGGCTAGGCACTGGCTAGGTACAGGCTAGGCCGAGGCTAGGCACATGCTAGACACAGGCTAGACACAGGCTACACAAAGGCTAGACACAGGCTAGACACAGGCTAGACACAGGCTAGACACAGGCTAGACACAGGCTAGACACAGGCTAGACGCAGGCTAGACAAAGGATAGACCCAGGCTAGACACAGGCTAGAGACATTCTAGACACAGGCTAGACCCAGGCTAGATCCAGGCTAGACACAGGCTAGACACAGGCTTGACACAGGCTAGACACAGGCTAGACACAGGCTAGACACCGGCTAGACACCGTCAAGACACAGACTAGACACATGCTAGACAAAGGCTACACACTGGCTAGGCACAGGCTAGACTCTGGCTATGCACAGGCTAGACAAAGGCTAGACACTGGCTAGACACAGGCTAGACACTGGCTAGGCACAGGCTAGACACAGGCTAGACACAGGCTAGACACAGGCTAGACACCGGCTAGACACCGTCAAGACACAGACTTGACACATGCTAGACAGAGGCTACACACTGGCAAGGCACAGGCTAGACTCTGGCTATGCACAGGCTAGACAAAGGCTAGACACTGGCTGGGCACAGGCTAGACACTGGCTTGACAGCGTCAAGACACAGTCTAGACACAGGCTAGACAGAGGCTACACACTGGCTTGGCACAGGCTAGGCACACGCTATGCACATGCCAGTCTCAGGCAAAGCACAGGCTAGACACAGGCTAGACACTGGCTAGGCACAGGCTATGCACATGCCAGTCACATGCCAGTCACAGGCAAGGCACAGGCTCGACACTGGCTAGACACAGGATAGACACTGGCTTGGCACAGACTAGACACTGGCTAAGCACAGGCTAGACACAGGCTAGAAACTGGCTAGGCACCGGCTAGACACAGGCTGGACACAGGCTAGACACAGGCTAGACATTGGCTGGGCACAGGCTAGACACTGGCTAGGCACAGGCTAGCCACTGGCTAGGCACAGGCTAGACAATGGCTATGTACAGGCTAGGCACTGGCTAGGCACTGGCTAGGTACAGGCTAGGCAGAGGCTAGGCACATGCTAGACATAGGCTAGACACAGGCTACACAAAGGCTAGACACAGGCTAGACACGGGCTAGACACAGGCTAGACACAGGCTAGACACAGGCTAGACGCAGGCTAGACAAAGGATAGACCCAGGCTAGACACAGGCTAGAGACATTCTAGACACAGGCTAGACCCAGGCTAGACCCAGGCTAGACACAGGCTAGACACAGGCTAGACACAGGCTAGACACAGGCTAGACACAGGCTAGACACCGGCTAGACACCGTCAAGACACAGACTAGACACATGCTAGACAAAGGCTACACACTGGCTAGGCACAGGCTAGACTCTGGCTATGCACAGGCTAGACAAAGGCTAGACACTGGCTAGACACAGGCTAAACACTGGCTAGGCACAGGCTAGACACAGGCTAGACACAGGCTAGACACAGGCTAGACACAGGCTAGACACAGGCTAGACACCGGCTAGACACCGTCAAGACACAGACTAGACACATGCTAGACAAAGGCTACACACTGGCTAGGCACAGGCTAGACTCTGGCTATGCACAGGCTAGACAAAGACTAGACACTGGCTAGACACAGGCTAGACACTGGCTAGGCACAGGCCATGCACATGCCAGTCACAGGCAAGGCACAGGCTAGACACAGGCTAGGCACTGGCTAGGCACAGTCTAGACACTGGCTTGGCACAGACTAGAAACTGGCTAAGCACAGGCTAGACACAGGCTAGAAACTGGCTAGGCACAGGCTAGACAAAGGCTAGACACAGGCTAGACACTGGCTAGGCACAGGCTAGACACAGGCTAGACACAGGCTAGACACAGGCTAGACACAGGCTAGACACAGGCTAGACACAGGCTAGACACAGGCTAGACACAGGCTAGACACAGGCTAGACACTGGCTAGACACTGGCTAGACACAGGCTAGACACTGGCTAGGCACAGGCTAGACACAGGCTAGACACAGGCTAGACACAGGCTAGACACAGGCTAGACACAGGCTAGACACAGTCTAGACACAGTCTAGACAGAGGATACACACTGGCTAGGCACAGGCTAGACTCTGGCTATGCACACGCTAGACAAAGGCTAGACACTGGCTAGGCACAGGCTAGGCACTGGGTAGACACTGGCTAGGCACACGCTATGCACATGCCAGTCTCAGGCAAGGCACAGGCTAGACACAGGCTAGACACAGGCTACACATTGGCTAGGCACAGGCTAGATACTGGCTTGGCACAGACTAGACACTGGCTAAGCACAGGCTAGACACAGGCTAGAAACTGGCTAGGCACAGGCAAGACACAGGCTAGACACTGGCTATGCACAGGCTAGACACTGGATAGACACCGTCAAGACACAGCCTAGACACAGGCTAGACAGAGGCTACACACTGGCTAGGCAAAGGCTAGACTCTGGCTATGCACAGGCTAGACAAAGGCTGGACACTGGCTAGGCACAGGCTGGGCACTGGCTAGACACTGGCTAGGCACACGCTATGCACATGCCAGTCTCAGGCATGGCACAGGCTAGACACAGGCTAGACACTGGCTAGGCACAGGCTATGCACATGCCAGTCACAGGCAAGGCACAGGCTAGACACAGGCTAGACACTGGCTAGGCACAGGCTAGACACTGGCTTGGCACAGACTAGACACTGGCTAAGTTCAGGCTAGACACAGGCTAGAAACTGGCTAGGCACAGGCTAGAGACAGGCTAGACACTGGCTGGGCACAGGCTAGACTTTGGCTAGGCACAGGATAGACACTGGCTAGACACAGGCTAGACACAGGCACAGGCTAGACACAGGCTAGACACAGGCTAGACACAGGCTAGACACAGGCTAGACACAGGCTAGACACAGGCTAGACACAGGCTAGACACAGGCTAGACACAGGCTAGACACAGGCTAGACACAGGCTAGACACAGGCTAGACACAGGCTAGACACAGGCTAGACACAGGCTAGACACAGGCTAGACACAGGCTAGACACAGGCTAGACACAGGCTAGACACAGGCTAGACACAGGCTAGACACAGGCTAGACACAGGCTAGACACAGGCTAGACACAGGGTAGACATAGGCTAGACACAGGCTAGACACAGGCTAGACACAGGGTAGACATAGGCTAGACACAGGCTAGACACAGGCTAGACACATTCTAGACACAGGCTAGACACAGGCTAGACCCAGGCTAGACACAGGCTAGACACAGGCTAGACCCAGGCTAGACACAGGCTAGACACATTCTACACACAGGCTAGACACAGGCTAGACACAGGCTAGACACCGGCTAGACACCGTCAAGACACAGACTTGACACATGCTAGACAGAGGCTACACACTGGCTAGGCACAGGCTAGACTCTGGCTATGCACAGGCTAGACAAAGGCTAGACACTGGCTGGGCACAGGCTAGACACTGGCTTGACAGCGTCAAGACACAGTCTAGAATCAGGCTAGACAGAGGCTAGACACTGGCTAGGCACAGGCTAGACTCAAGCTATGCACAGGCTAGACAAAGGCTAGGCACTGGCTAGGCACAGGCTAGGCACTGGCTAGACACTGGCTAGGCACTGGCTAGACACTGGCTAGGCACACGCTATGCACATGCCAGTCTCAGGCAAGGCACAGGCTAGACACAGGCTAGACACTGGCTAGGCACAGGCTATGCACATGCCAGTCACATGCCAGTCACAGGCAAGGCACAGGCTCGACACTGGCTAGACACAGGATAGACACTGGCTTGGCACAGACTAGACACTGGCTAAGCACAGGCTAGACACAGGCTAGAAACTGGCTAGGCACAGGCTAGACACAGGCTGGACACAGGCTAGACACAGGCTAGACACTGGCTGGGCACAGGCTAGACACTGGCTAGGCACAGGCTAGCCACTGGCTAGGCACAGGCTAGACAATGGCTATGTACAGGCTAGGCACTGGCTAGGTACAGGCTAGGTACTGGCTAGGTACAGGCTAGGCACTGGCTACACAAAGGCTAGACACAGGCTAGACACAGGCTAGACACAGGCTAGACACAGGCTAGACACAGGCTAGACGCAGGCTAGACAAAGGATAGACCCAGGCTAGACACAGGCTAGAGACATTCTAGACACAGGCTAGACCCAGGCTAGATCCAGGCTAGACACAGGCTAGACACAGGCTTGACACAGGCTAGACACAGGCTAGACACAGGCTAGACACCGGCTAGACACCGTCAAGACACAGACTAGACACATGCTAGACAAAGGCTACACACTGGCTAGGCACAGGCTAGACTCTGGCTATGCACAGGCTAGACAAAGGCTAGACACTGGCTAGACACAGGCTAGACACTGGCTAGGCACAGGCTAGACACAGGCTAGACACAGGCTAGACACAGGCTAGACACCGGCTAGACACCGTCAAGACACAGACTTGACACATGCTAGACAGAGGCTACACACTGGCTAGGCACAGGCTAGACTCTGGCTATGCACAGGCTAGACAAAGGCTAGACACTGGCTGGGCACAGGCTAGACACTGGCTTGACAGCGTCAAGACACAGTCTAGACACAGGCTAGACAGAGGCTACACACTGGCTTGGCACAGGCTAGGCACACGCTATGCACATGCCAGTCTCAGGCAAAGCACAGGCTAGACACAGGCTAGACACTGGCTAGGCACAGGCTATGCACATGCCAGTCACATGCCAGTCACAGGCAAGGCACAGGCTCGACACTGGCTAGACACAGGATAGACACTGGCTTGGCACAGACTAGACACTGGCTAAGCACAGGCTAGACACAGGCTAGAAACTGGCTAGGCACAGGCTAGACACAGGCTGGACACAGGCTAGACACAGGCTAGACATTGGCTGGGCACAGGCTAGACACTGGCTAGGCACAGGCTAGCCACTGGCTAGGCACAGGCTAGACAATGGCTATGTACAGGCTAGGCACTGGCTAGGCACTGGCTAGGTACAGGCTAGGCAGAGGCTAGGCACATGCTAGACATAGGCTAGACACAGGCTACACAAAGGCTAGACACAGGCTAGACACGGGCTAGACACAGGCTAGACACAGGCTAGACACAGGCTAGACACAGGCTAGACGCAGGCTAGACAAAGGATAGACCCAGGCTAGACACAGGCTAGAGACATTCTAGACACAGGCTAGACCCAGGCTAGACCCAGGCTAGACACAGGCTAGACACAGGCTAGACACAGGCTAGACACAGGCTAGACACAGGCTAGACACCGGCTAGACACCGTCAAGACACAGACTAGACACATGCTAGACAAAGGCTACACACTGGCTAGGCACAGGTTAGACTCTGGCTATGCACAGGCTAGACAAAGGCTAGACACTGGCTAGACACAGGCTAAACACTGGCTAGGCACAGGCTAGACACAGGCTAGACACAGGCTAGACACAGGCTAGACACAGGCTAGACACAGGCTAGACACCGGCTAGACACCGTCAAGACACAGACTAGACACATGCTAGACAAAGGCTACACACTGGCTAGGCACAGGCTAGACTCTGGCTATGCACAGGCTAGACAAAGGCTAGACACTGGCTAGACACAGGCTAGACACTGGCTAGGCACAGGCCATGCACATGCCAGTCACAGGCAAGGCACAGGCTAGACACAGGCTAGGCACTGGCTAGGCACAGTCTAGACACTGGCTTGGCACAGACTAGAAACTGGCTAAGCACAGGCTAGACACAGGCTAGAAACTGGCTAGGCACAGGCTAGACAAAGGCTAGACACAGGCTAGACACTGGCTAGGCACAGGCTATGCACATGCCAGTCACATGCCAGTCACAGGCAAGGCACAGGCTCGACACTGGCTAGACACAGGATAGACACTGGCTTGGCACAGACTAGACACTGGCTAAGCACAGGCTAGACACAGGCTAGAAACTGGCTAGGCACAGGCTAGACACAGGCTAGACACAGGCTAGACACAGGCTAGACACAGGCTAGGCACAGGCTAGACACAGGCTAGACACTGGCTAGACACTGGCTAGACACAGGCTAGACACTGGCTAGGCACAGGCTAGACACAGGCTAGACACAGGCTAGACACAGGCTAGACACAGGCTAGACACAGGCTAGACACAGGCTAGACACAGGCTAGACACAGGCTAGACACTGGCTAGACACTGGCTAGACAAAGGCTAGACACTGGCTAGGCACAGGCTAGACACAGGCTAGACACAGGCTAGACACAGGCTAGACACAGGCTAGACACAGGCTAGACACAGGCTAGACACATGCTAGACACAGGCTAGACACAGGCTAGACACTGGCTAGACACTGGCTAGACACAGGCTAGACACTGGCTAGACACTGGCTAGACACAGGCTAGACACTGGCTAGGCACAGGCTAGACACAGGCTAGACACAGGCTAGACACAGGCTAGACACAGGCTAGACACAGGCTAGACACAGGCTAGACACAGTCTAGACACAGTCTAGACAGAGGATACACACTGGCTAGGCACAGGCTAGACTCTGGCTATGCACACGCTAGACAAAGGCTAGACACTGGCTAGGCACAGGCTAGGCACTGGGTAGACACTGGCTAGGCACACGCTATGCACATGCCAGTCTCAGGCAAGGCACAGGCTAGACACAGGCTAGACACAGGCTACACATTGGCTAGGCACAGGCTAGATACTGGCTTGGCACAGACTAGACACTGGCTAAGCACAGGCTAGACACAGGCTAGAAACTGGCTAGGCACAGGCAAGACACAGGCTAGACACTGGCTATGCACAGGCTAGACACTGGATAGACACCGTCAAGACACAGCCTAGACACAGGCTAGACAGAGGCTACACACTGGCTAGGCAAAGGCTAGACTCTGGCTATGCACAGGCTAGACAAAGGCTGGACACTGGCTAGGCACAGGCTGGGCACTGGCTAGACACTGGCTAGGCACACGCTATGCACATGCCAGTCTCAGGCATGGCACAGGCTAGACACAGGCTAGACACTGGCTAGGCACAGGCTATGCACATGCCAGTCACAGGCAAGGCACAGGCTAGACACAGGCTAGACACTGGCTAGGCACAGGCTAGACACTGGCTTGGCACAGACTAGACACTGGCTAAGTTCAGGCTAGACACAGGCTAGAAACTGGCTAGGCACAGGCTAGAGACAGGCTAGACACTGGCTGGGCACAGGCTAGACTTTGGCTAGGCACAGGATAGACACTGGCTAGACACAGGCTAGACACAGGCTAGACACAGGCTAGACACAGGCTAGACACAGGCTAGACACAGGCTAGACACAGGCTAGACACAGGCTAGACACAGGCTAGACACAGGCTAGACACAGGCTAGACACAGGCTAGACACAGGCTAGACACAGGCTAGACACAGGCTAGACACAGGCTAGACACAGGCTAGACACAGGCTAGACACAGGCTAGACACAGGCTAGACACAGGCTAGACACAGGCTAGACACAGGCTAGACACAGGCTAGACACAGGGTAGACATAGGCTAGACACAGGCTAGACACAGGCTAGACACAGGGTAGACATAGGCTAGACACAGGCTAGACACAGGCTAGACACAGGGTAGACACAGGCTAGGCATAAGCTAGGCACAGGCTATTCACAGGCTAGGCACAGGCTAGACACCGGCAAGACACCGGCTAGACACAGACTAGACACAGGCTAGACAGAGGCTATACACTGGCTAGGCACAGGCTAGACACAGGCTAGGCACAGGCTAGGCACAGGCTAGGCACAGGCTAGGCACAGGCTAGACACAGGCTAGGCACAGGCTAGGCACAGGCTAGGCACAAGCTAGGCACAAGCTAGGCACAGGCTAGGCACAAGCTAGGCACAGGCTAGGCACAGGCCAGGCACAGGCTAGGCATTGACTAGGCACAGGCTAGGCACCGTCAAGACACAGACTAGACTCAGGCTAGACAGAGGCTATACACTGGCTAGTCACAGGTTAGAATCTGGCTATGCACAGGTTAAACAAAGGCTAGACACTGGCCAGGCACAGGCAAGGCACAGGCTAGACACAGGCTAGACACTGGCTAGGCACAGGCTATGCACAGGCTAGACACCGGTTAGACACAGACTAGACACAGGCTAGACAGAGGCTATACACTGGCTAGGCACAGCCTAGACACAGGCTATGCACCGGCTACACACTGGCTAGGCACAGGCTAGACTCAAGCTATGCACAGGCTAGACAAAGGCTAGGCACTCGCTAGGCACAGGCTAGGCACTGGCTAGACACTGGCTAGGCACTGGCTAGACACTGGCTAGGCACACGCTATGCACATGCCAGTCTCAGGCAAAGCACAGGCTAGACACAGGCTAGACAATGGCTAGGCACAGGCTATGCACATGCCAGTCACATGCCAGTCACAGGATAGACACTGGCTTGGCACAGACTAGACACTGGCTAAGCACAGGCTAGACACAGGCTAGAAACTGGCTAGGCACAGGCTAGACACAGGCTGGACACAGGCTAGACACAGGCTAGACATTGGCTGGGCACAGGCTAGACAATGGCTATGTACAGGCTAGGCACTGGCTAGGCACTGGCTAGGTACAGGCTAGGCAGAGGCTAGCCACTGGCTAGGCACAGGCTAGACAATGGCTATGTACAGGCTAGGCACTGGCTAGGCACTGGCTAGGTGCAGGCTAGGCAGAGGCTAGGCACATGCGAGACACAGGCTAGACACAGGCTACACAAAGGCTAGACACAGGCTAGACACAGGCTAGACACAGGCTAGACACAGGCTAGACACAGGCTAGACACAGGCTAGACACAGGCTAGACGCAGGCTAGACAAAGGATAGACCCAGGCTAGACACAGGCTAGAGACATTCTAGACACAGGCTAGACCCAGGCTAGACCCAGGCTAGACACAGGCTAGACACAGGCTAGACACAGGCAAGACACAGGCTAGACACCGGCTAGACACCGTCAAGACACAGACTAGACACATGGCAAGGCACAGGCTAGGCACAGGCTAGGCACAGGCTAGGCACAGGCTAGGCACAGGCTAGGCACAGGCTAGGCACAGGCTAGGCACAGGCTAGGCACAAGCTAGGCACAGGCTAGGCACAAGCTAGGCACAGGCTAGGCACAGGCCAGGCACAGGCTAGGCACTGACTAGGCACAGGCTAGGCACCGTCAAGATACAGACTAGACTCAGGCTAGACAGAGGCTATACACTGGCTAGTCACAGGTTAGAATCTGGCTATGCACAGGTTAAACAAAGGCTAGACACTGGCCAGGCACAGGCTAGGCACTGGCTAGACACTAGCTAGGAACACGCTATCCACATGCCAGTCTCAGGCAAGGCACAGGCTAGACACAGGCTAGACACTGGCTAGGCACAGGCAATGCACAGGCTAGACACCGGTTAGACACAGACTAGACAGAGGCTAGACAGAGGCTATACACTGGCTAGGCACAGCCTAGACACAGGCTATGCACCGGCTAGGCACTGGCTAGACACTGGCTAGGCACACGCTATGCACATGCCAGTCTCAGGCAAGGCACAGGCTAGGCACAGGCTAGGCACAGGCTAGGCACAGGCTAGGCACAGGCTAGGCACAGGCTAGGCACAGGCTAGGCACAGGCTAGGCACAGGCTAGGCACAGGCTAGGCACAGGCTAGGCACAGGGTAGGCACCGGCTAGACACCGGCTAGACACCGGCTAGACACCGGCTAGACACAGACTAGACACAGGCTAGACAAAGGCTATACACTGGCTAGACACAGGCTAGACAAAGGCTAGACACACACTATGCACATGCCTGTCTCAGGCAAGGCACAGGCTAGACACAGGCTAGACACTGGCTAGGCACAGGCTATGCACATGCCAGTCACAGGCAAGGCACAGGCTAGACACAGGCTAGACACAGGCTAGTTACATGCTAGGCACTGGCTAGACACTGGCTAGGCACACGCTATGCACATGGCAGTCTCAGGCAAGGCACAGTCTAGACACAGGCTAGACACTGGCTAGGCACAGGCTATGCACATGCCAGTTACAGGCAAGGCACAGGCTAGACACAGGCTAGACACAGGCTATGCACAGGCTAGACACAGGCTAGGCACAGGCTATGCACAGGCTAGGCACTGGCTAGGCACAGGCTAGACACTGGCTAGGCACACGCTATGCACATGCCAGTCTCAGGCAAGGCACAGGCTAGACACAGGCTAGACACTGGCTAGACACTGGCTAGGCACAGGCTATGCACATGCCAGTCACAGGCAAGGCACAGGCTAGACACAGGCTAGACACAGGCTAGACACAGGCTAGGCACAGGCTAGCCACAGGCTAGACACAGGCTAGGCACAGGCTAGCCACAGGCTAGACACAGGCTAGACACAGGCTAGGCACAGGCTAGCCACAGGCTAGACACAGGCTAGACACAGGCTAGACACAGGCTAGACACAGGCTAGACACAGGCTAGACACAGTCTAGACAGAGGCTACACACTGGCTACGCAGAGGCTAGACTCTGGCTATGCACAGGCTAGACAAAGGCTAGACACTGGCTAGGCACAGGCTAGGCACTGGGTAGACACTGGCTAGGCACACGCTATGCACATGCCAGTCACAGGCAAGGCACAGGCTAGACACAGGCTAGACACAGGCTACACACTGGCTAGGCACAGGCTAGATACTGGCTTGGCACAGACTAGACACTGGCTAAGCACAGGCTAGACACAGGCTAGAAACTGGCTAGGCACAGGCAAGACACAGGCTAGACACTGGCTGGGCACAGGCTAGACACTGGATAGACACCGTCAAGACACAGGCTAGACAGAGGCTACACACTGGCTAGGCAAAGGCTAGACTCTGGCTATGCACAGGCTAGACAAAGGCTAGACACTGGCTAGACACTGGATTGACACCGTCAAGACACAGTCTAGACACAGGCTAGACAGAGGCTACACACTGGCTAGGCAAAGGCTAGACTCTGGCTATGCACAGGCTAGACAAAGGCTGGACACTGGCTAGGCACAGGCTGGGCACTGGCTAGACACTGGCTAGGCACACGCTATGCACATGCCAGTCTCAGGCATGGCACAGGCTAGACACAGGCTAGACACTGGCTAGGCACAGGCTATGCACATGCCAGTCACAGGCAAGGCACAGGCTAGACACAGGCTAGACACTGGCTAGGCACAGGCTAGACACTGGCTTGGCACAGACTAGACACTGGCTAAGTTCAGGCTAGACACAGGCTAGAAACTGGCTAGGCACAGGCTAGAGACAGGCTAGACACTGGCTGGGCACAGGCTAGACACAGGCTAGACACAGGCTAGACACAGGCTAGACACAGGCTAGACACAGGCTAGACACAGGCTAGACACAGGCTAGACACAGGCTAGACACAGGCTAGACACAGGCTAGACACAGGCTAGAAACAGGCTAGACACAGGCTAGACACAGGCTAGACACAGGCTAGACACAGGCTAGACACAGGCTAGACACAGGCTAGACACAGGCTAGACACAGGCTAGACACAGGCTAGACACAGGCTAGACACAGGCTAGGCACAGGCTAGACACAGGCTAGACACAGGCTAGGCACAGGCTAGACACAGGCTAGACACAGGCTAGACACAGGCTAGACACAGGCTAGACACAGGCTAGACACAGGCTAGACACAGGCTAGACACAGGCTAGACACAGGCTAGACACAGGCTAGACACAGGCTAGACACAGGGTAGACACAGGGTAGACATAGGCTAGACACAGGCTAGACACAGGCTAGACACAGGCTAGACACAGGGTAGACACAGCCTAGACACAGGCTAGACACAGGCTAGGCATAGGCTAGGCACAGGCTATTCACAGGCTAGGCACAGGTTAGGCACAGACTAGGCACAGGCTAGACACCGGCAAGACACCGGCTAGACACAGACTAGACACAGGCTAGACAGAGGCTATACACTGGCTAGGCACAGGCTAGACACAGGCTAGGCACAGGCTAGGCACAGGCTAGGCACAGGCTAGGCACAGGCTAGGCACAGGCTAGGCACAGGCTAGGCACAAGCTAGGCACAAGCTAGGCACAGGCTAGGCACAAGCTAGGCACAGGCTAGGCACAGGCCAGGCACAGGCTAGGCACTGACTAGGCACAGGCTAGGCACCGTCAAGACACAGACTAGACTCAGGCTAGACAGAGGCTATACACTGGCTAGTCACAGGTTAGAATCTGGCTATGCACAGGTTAAACAAAGGCTAGACACTGGCCAGGCACAGGCTAGGCACTGGCTAGACACTAGCTGGGAACACGCTATCCACATGCCAGACTCAGGAAAGGCACAGGCTAGACACAGGCTAGACACTGGCTAGGCACAGGCTATGCACAGGCTAGACACCGGTTAGACACAGACTAGACACAGGCTAGACAGAGGCTATACACTGGCTAGGCACAGCCTAGACACAGGCTATGCACCGGCTACACACTGGCTAGGCACAGGCTAGACTCAAGATATGCACAGGCTAGACAAAGGCTAGGCACTCGCTAGGCACAGGCTAGGCACTGGCTAGACACTGGCTAGGCACTGGCTAGACACTGGCTAGGCACACGCTATGCACATGCCAGTCTCAGGCAAAGCACAGGCTAGACACAGGCTAGACACTGGCTAGGCACAGGCTATGCACATGCCAGTCACATGCCAGTCACAGGCAAGGCATAGGCTCGACACTGGCTAGACACAGGATAGACACTGGCTTGGCACAGACTAGACACTGGCTAAGCACAGGCCAGACACAGGCTAGAAACTGGCTAGGCACAGGCTAGACACAGGCTGGACAGAAGCTAGACACAGGCTAGACATTGGCTGGGCACAGGCTAGACACTGGCTAGGCACAGGCTAGCCACTGGCTAGGCACAGGCTAGACAATGGCTATGTACAGGCTAGGCACTGGCTAGGCACTGGCTAGGTACAGGCTAGGCAGAGGCTAGGCACGTGCTAGACACAGGCTAGACACTGGCTAGGCACAGGCTATGCACAGGCTAGACACCGGTTAGACACAGACTAGACACAGGCTAGACAGAGGCTATACACTGGCTAGGCACAGCCTAGACACAGGCTATGCACCGGCTAGGCACTGGCTAGACACTGGCTAGGCACACGCTATGCACATGCCAGTCTCAGGCAAGGCACAGGCTAGGCACAGGCTAGGCACAGGCTAGGCACAGGCTAGGCACAGGCTAGGCACAGGCTAGGCACAGGCTAGGCACAGGCTAGGCACAGGCTAGGCACAGGCTAGGCACAGGCTAGGCACAGGCTAGGCACAGGCTAGGCACAGGCTAGGCACAGGCTAGGCACAGGGTAGGCACCGGCTAGACACCGGCTAGACACCGGCTAGACACAGACTAGACACAGGCTAGACAAAGGCTATACACTGGCTAGACACAGGCTAGACAAAGGCTAGACACACACTATGCACATGCCTGTCTCAGGCAAGGCACAGGCAAGACACAGGCTAGACACTGGCTAGGCACAGGCTATGCACATGCCAGTCACAGGCAAGGCACAGGCTAGACACAGGCTAGACACAGGCTAGGTACATGCTAGGCACTGGCTAGACACTGGCTAGGCACACGCTATGCACATGGCAGTCTCAGGCAAGGCACAGCCTAGACACAGGCTAGAAACTGGCTAGGCACAGGCTATGCACATGCCAGTTACAGGCAAGGCACAGGCTAGACACAGGCTAGACACAGGCTATGCACAGGCTAGGCACAGGCTAGGCACAGGCTATGCACAGGCTAGGCACTGGCTAGGCACTGGCTAGACACTGGCTAGGCACACGCTATGCACATGCCAGTCTCAGGCAAGGCACAGGCTAGACACAGGCTAGACACTGGCTAGACACTGGCTAGGCACAGGCTATGCACATGCCAGTCACAGGCAAGGCACAGGCTAGACACAGGCTAGACACAGGCTAGACACAGGCTAGACACAGGCTAGACACAGGCTAGGCACAGGCTAGACACAGGCTAGACACAGGCTAGGCACAGGCTAGCCACAGGCTAGACACAGGCTAGACACAGGCTAGACACAGGCTAGACACAGGCTAGACACAGGCTAGACACAGGCTAGACACAGGCTAGACACAGTCTAGACAGAGGCTACACACTGGCTACGCACAGGCTAGACACAGACTAGACACAGGCTAGACACAGGCTAGACACAGGCTAGACACAGGCTAGACACAGGCTAGGCACAGGCTAGACACAGGCTAGACACAGGCTAGGCACAGGCTAGACACAGGCTAGACACAGGCTAGACACAGGCTAGACACAGGCTAGACACAGGGTAGACACAGGGTAGACATAGGCTAGACAAAGGCTAGACACAGGCTAGACACAGGCTAGACACAGGGAAGACACAGCCTAGACACAGGCTAGACACAGGCTAGGCATAGGCTAGGCACAGGCTATTCACAGGCTAGGCACAGGTTAGGCACAGACTAGGCACAGGCTAGACACCGGCAAGACACCGGCTAGACACAGACTAGACACAGGCTAGACAGAGGCTATACACTGGCTAGGCACAGGCTAGACACAGGCTAGGCACAGGCTAGGCACAGGCTAGGCACAGGCTAGGCACAGGCTAGGCACAGGCTAGGCACAGGCTAGGCACAGGCTAGGCACAAGCTAGGCACAGGCTAGGCACAAGCTAGGCACAGGCTAGGCACAGGCCAGGCACAGGCTAGGCACTGACTAGGCACAGGCTAGGCACCGTCAAGACACAGACTAGACTCAGGCTAGACAGAGGCTATACACTGGCTAGTCACAGGTTAGAATCTGGCTATGCACAGGTTAAACAAAGGCTAGACACTGGCCAGGCACAGGCTAGGCACTGGCTAGACACTAGCTGGGAACACGCTATCCACATGCCAGTCTCAGGAAAGGCACAGGCTAGACACAGGCTAGACACTGGCTAGGCACAGGCTATGCACAGGCTAGACACCGGTTAGACACAGACTAGACACAGGCTAGACAGAGGCTATACACTGGCTAGGCACAGCCTAGACACAGGCTATGCACCGGCTACACACTGGCTAGGCACAGGCTAGACTCAAGATATGCACAGGCTAGACAAAGGCTAGGCACTCGCTAGGCACAGGCTAGGCACTGGCTAGACACTGGCTAGGCACTGGCTAGACACTGGCTAGGCACACGCTATGCACATGCCAGTCTCAGGCAAAGCACAGGCTAGACACAGGCTAGACACTGGCTAGGCACAGGCTATGCACATGCCAGTCACATGCCAGTCACAGGCAAGGCATAGGCTCGACACTGGCTAGACACAGGATAGACACTGGCTTGGCACAGACTAGACACTGGCTAAGCACAGGCTAGACACAGGCTAGAAACTGGCTAGGCACAGGCTAGACACAGGCTGGACAGAAGCTAGACACAGGCTAGACATTGGCTGGGCACAGGCTAGACACTGGCTAGGCACAGGCTAGCCACTGGCTAGGCACAGGCTAGACAATGGCTATGTACAGGCTAGGCACTGGCTAGGCACTGGCTAGGTACAGGCTAGGCAGAGGCTAGGCACGTGCTAGACACAGGCTAGACACAGGCTAGACACTGGCTAGGCACAGGCTATGCACAGGCTAGACACCGGTTAGACACAGACTAGACACAGGCTAGACAGAGGCTATACACTGGCTAGGCACAGCCTAGACACAGGCTATGCACCGGCTAGGCACTGGCTAGACACTGGCTAGGCACACGCTATGCACATGCCAGTCTCAGGCAAGGCACAGGCTAGGCACAGGCTAGGCACAGGCTAGGCACAGGCTAGGCACAGGCTAGGCACAGGCTAGGCACAGGCTAGGCACAGGCTAGGCACAGGCTAGGCACAGGCTAGGCACAGGCTAGGCACAGGCTAGGCACAGGCTAGGCACAGGCTAGGCACAGGCTAGGCACAGGCTAGGCACAGGCTAGGCACAGGCTAGGCACAGGCTAGGCACAGGGTAGGCACCGGCTAGACACCGGCTAGACACCGGCTAGACACAGACTAGACACAGGCTAGACAAAGGCTATACACTGGCTAGACACAGGCTAGACAAAGGCTAGACACACACTATGCACATGCCTGTCTCAGGCAAGGCACAGGCTAGACACAGGCTAGACACTGGCTAGGCACAGGCTATGCACATGCCAGTCACAGGCAAGGCACAGGCTAAACACAGGCTAGACACAGGCTAGGTACATGCTAGGCACTGGCTAGACACTGGCTAGGCACACGCTATGCACATGGCAGTCTCAGGCAAGGCACAGCCTAGACACAGGCTAGACACTGGCTAGGCACAGGCTATGCACATGCCAGTTACAGGCAAGGCACAGGCTAGACACAGGCTAGACACAGGCTATGCACAGGCTAGGCACAGGCTAGGCACAGGCTATGCACAGGCTAGGCACTGGCTAGGCACTGGCTAGACACTGGCTAGGCACACGCTATGCACATGCCAGTCTCAGGCAAGGCACAGGCTAGACACAGGCTAGACACTGGCTAGACACTGGCTAGGCACAGGCTATGCACATGCCAGTCACAGGCAAGGCACAGGCTAGACACAGGCTAGACACAGGCTAGACACAGGCTAGACACAGGCTAGACACAGGCTAGACACAGGCTAGGCACAGGCTAGACACAGGCTAGACACAGACTAGGCACAGGCTAGCCACAGGCTAGACACAGGCTAGACACAGGCTAGACACAGGCTAGACACAGGCTAGACACAGGCTAGACACAGGCTAGACACAGGCTAGACACAGTCTAGACAGAGGCTACACACTGGCTACGCACAGGCTAGACTCTGGCTATGCACAGGCTAGACAAAGGCTAGACACTGGCTAGGCACAGGCTAGGCACTGGGTAGACACTGGCTAGGCACACGCTATGCACATGCCAGTCACAGGCAAGGCACAGGCTAGACACAGGCTAGACACAGGCTACACACTGGCTAGGCACAGGCTAGATACTGGCTTGGCACAGACTAGACACTGGCTAAGCACAGGCTAGACACAGGCTAGAAACTGGCTAGGCACAGGCAAGACACAGGCTAGACACTGGCTGGGCACAGGCTAGACACTGGATAGACACCGCCAAGACACAGTCTAGACACAGGCTAGACAGAGGCTACACACTGGCTAGGCAAAGGCTAGACTCTGGCTATGCACAGGCTAGACAAAGGCTAGACACTGGCTAGGCACAGGCTGGGCACTGGCTAGACACTGGCTAGGCACACGCTATGCACATGCCAGTCTCAGGCATGGCACAGGCTAGACACAGGCTAGACACTGGCTAGGCACAGGCTATGCACATGCCAGTCACAGGCAAGGCACAGGCTAGACACAGGCTAGACACTGGCTAGGCACAGGCTAGACACTGGCTTGGCACAGACTAGACACTGGCTAAGTTCAGGCTAGACACAGGCTAGAAACTGGCTAGGCACAGGCTAGACACAGGCTAGACACTGGCTGGGCACAGGCTAGACACTGGCTAGGCACAGGCTAGACACTGGCTAGGCACAGGCTAGACACTGGCTAGGCACAGGCTAGACACAGGCTAGACACAGGCTAGACACAGGCTAGACACAGGCTAGACACAGGGTAGACACAGGCTAGATACAGGCTAGACACAGGCTAGACACAGGCTAGACACAGGGTAGACACAGCCTAGACACAGGCTAGACACAGGCTAGGCATAGGCTAGGCACAGGCTATTTACAGGCTAGGCACAGGCTAGGCACAGGCTAGACACCAGCAAGACACCGGCTAAACACAGACTAGACACAGGCTAGACAGAGGCTATACACTGGCTAGGCACAGGCTAGACACAGGCTAGGCACAGGCTAGGCACAGGCTAGGCACAGGCTAGGCACAGGCTAGGCACAGGCTAGGCACAGGCTAGGCACAGGCTAGGCACAGGCTACGCACAGGCTAGGCACAGGCTAGGCACAAGCTAGGCACAGGCTAGGCAAAAGCTAGGCACAGGCTAGGCATAGGCCAGGCACAGGCTAGGCACTGGCTAGGCACAGGCTAGGCACAGGCTAGGCACAGGCTAGGCACAGGCTAGGCACAGGCTAGGCACAGGCTAGGCACAGGCTAGGCACAGGCTAGGCATAGGCTAGACACCGGCTAGACACCGGCTAGACACCGTCAAGACACAGACTAGACTCAGGCTAGACAGAGGCTATACACTGGCTAGTCACAGGTTTGAATCTGGCTATGCACAGGTTAGACAAAGGCTAGACACTGGCCAGGCACAGGCTAGGCACTGGCTAGACACTGGCTACGAACACGCTATCCACATGCCAGTCTCAGGCAAGGCACAGGCTAGACACAGGCTAGACACTGGCTAGGCACAGGCTATGCACAGGCTAGACACCGGTTAGACACAAACTAGACACAGGCTAGACAGAGGCTATACACTGGCTAGGCACAGCCTAGACACAGGCTATGCACAGGCTAGGCACAGCCTAGACACAGGCTATGCACAGGCTAGGCACTGGCTAGACACTGGCTAGGCACACGCTATGCACATGCCAGTCTCAGGCAAGGCACAGGCTAGGCACAGGCTAGGCACAGGCTAGGCACAGGCTAGGCACAGGCTAGGCACAGGCTAGGCACAGGGTAGGCACAGGCTAGACACCGGCTAGACACCGGCTAGACAGCGTCAAGACACAGACTAGACAAAGGCTAGACAAAGGCTATACACTGGCTAGGCACAGGCTATGCACAGGCTAGGCACAGGCTATGCACATGCCAGTCACAGGCAAGGCACAGGCTAGACACAGGCTAGACACAGGCTAGGCACAGGCTAGGCACAGGCTAGGCACAGGCTAGACACCGGCTAGACACCGTCAAGACACAGACTAGACACAGGCTAGACAGAGGCTAAACACTGGCTAGTCACAGGTTAGAATCTGGCTATGCACAGGCTAGACAAAGGCTAGACACTGGCTAGGCACATGCTAGGCACTGGCTAGACACTGGCTAGGAACACGCTAACCACATGCCAGTCTCAGGCAAGGCACAGGCTAGACACAAGCTAGGCACTGGCTAGGCACAGGCTATGCACATACCAGTCACAGGCAAGGCACAGGCTAGACACAGGCTAGACACAGGCTAGACACTGGCTAAGCACAGACTAAACACTAGCTAAGCACAGGCTAGACACAGGCTAGAAACTGGCTAGGCACAGGCTAGACACAGGCTAGACACTGGCTGGGCACAGGATAGACACTGGCTAGGCACAGGCTAGACAATGGCTATGTACAGGCTAAACAAAGGCTATGTACAGGCTAGGCACTGGCTAGGTACAGGCTAGGTACTGGCTAGGTACAGGCTAGGCACTGGCTAGGTACAGGCTGGGCAGAGGCTAGGCACATGCTAGACACAGGCTAGACAATGGCTAGACACAGGCTAGACACAGGCTAGACACAGGCTTGACCCAGGCTAGACACAGGCTAGACACAGGCTAGACACCGGCTAGGCACAGGCTAGGCATTGGCTAGACACTGGCTAGGCACACGCTATGCACATGCCTGTCTCAGGCAAGGCACAGGCTAGACACAGGCTAGGCACTGGCTAGGCACAGGCTAGGCACTGGCTAGACACTGGCTAGGCACACGCTATGCACATGCCAGTCTCAGGCAAGGCACAGGCTAGACACAGGCTAGACACTGGCTAGGCACAGGCTATTCACATGCCAGTCACAGGCAAGGCACAGGCTAGACACAGGCTAGACACAGGCTAGACACTGGCTAGGCACAGGCTAGACACTGGCTAGGCACAGGCTAGACAAAGGCTAGACACTGGCTAGACACAGGCTAGACAAAGTCTAGACAAAGGTTAGACACAGGCTAGTAACAGGCTAGGCACAGGCTAGGCACAGGCTAGGCACAGGCTAGGCACAGGCTAGGCACAGGCTAGGCACAGGCTAGGCACAGGCTAGGCACAGGCTAGACACCGGTTAGACACCGGCTAGACACCGGCTAGACACCGGCTAGACACCGGCTAGACACCGGCTAGACACCGGCTAGACACCGGCTAGACACCGGCTAGACACCGGCTAGACACCGGCTAGACACCGGCTAGACACCGGCTAGACACCGGCTAGACACAGACTAGACACAGGCTAGACAAAGGCTATACACTGGCTAGACACAGGCTAGACAAAGGCTAGACACACACTATGCACATGCCTGTCTCAGGCTAGGCACAGGCTAGACACAGGCTAGACACTGGCTAGGCACAGGCTATGCACATGCCAGTCACAGGCAAGGCACAGGCTAGACACAGGCTAGACACAGGCTAGGTACATGCTAGGCACTGGCTAGACACTGGCAAGGCACACGCTATGCACATGGCAGTGTCAGGCAAGGCACAGTCTAGACACAGGCTAGACACTGGCTAGGCACAGGCTATGCACATGCCAGTTACAGGCAAGGCACAGGCTAGACACAGGCTAGACACAGGCTATGCACAGGCTAGGCACAGGCTAGGCACAGGCTATGCACAGGCTAGGCACTGGCTAGGCACTGGCTAGACACTGGCTAGGCACACGCTATGCACATGCCAGTCTCAGGCAAGGCACAGGCTAGACACAGGCTAGACACTGGCTAGACACTGGCTAGGCACAGGCTATGCACATGCCAGTCACAGGCAAGGCACAGGCTAGAAACAGGCTAGACACAGGCTAGACACAGGCTAGACACAGGCTAGACACTGGCTAGGCACAGGCTAGACACAGGCTAGACACAGGCTAGGCACAGGCTAGCCACAGGCTAGACACAGGCTAGACACATGCTAGACACAGGCTAGACACAGGCTAGACACAGGCTAGACACAGGCTAGACACAGTCTAGACAGAGGCTACACACTGGCTACGCACAGGCTAGACTCTGGCTATGCACAGGCTAGACAAAGGCTAGACACTGGCTAGGCACAGGCTAGGCACTGGGTAGACACTGGCTAGGCACACGCTATGCACATGCCAGTCACAGGCAAGGCACAGGCTAGACACAGGCTAGACAAAGGCTACACACTGGCTAGGCACAGGCTAGATACTGGCTTGGCACAGACTAGACACTGGCTAGGCACAGGCTAGACACAGGCTAGAAACTGGCTAGGCACAGGCAAGACACAGGCTAGACACTGGCTGGGCACAGGCTAGACACTGGATAGACACCGTCAAGACACAGTCTAGACACAGGCTAGACAGAGGCTACACACTGGCTAGGCAAAGGCTAGACACTGGCTAGGCACAGGCTGGGCACTGGCTAGACACTGGCTAGGCACAGGCTGGGCACTGGCTAGACACTGGCTAGGCACAGGCTAGACACAGGCTAGACACAGGCTAGACACAGGCTAGACACAGGCTAGACACAGGCTAGACACAGGGTAGACACAGGCTAGATACAGGCTAGACACAGGCTAGACACAGGCTAGACACAGGGTAGACACAGCCTAGACACAGGCTAGACACAGGCTAGACACAGGCTAGGCTTAGGCTAGGCACAGGCTATTCACAGGCTAGGCACAGGGTAGGCACAGGCTAGACACCGGCTAGACACCGGCTAGACACCGTCAAGACACAGACTAGACAAAGGCTAGACAAAGGCTATACACTGGCTAGGCACAGGCTATGCACAGGCTAGGCACATGCTAGGCACAGGCTATGCACATGCCAGTCACAGGCAAGGCACAGGCTAGACACAGGCTAGACACAGGCTAGGCACAGGCTAGGCACAGGCTAGGCACAGGCTAGGCACAGGCTAGGCACAGGGTAGGCACAGGCTAGACACCGGCTAGACACCGTCAAGACACAGACTAGACACAGGCTAGACAGAGGCTAAACACTGGCTAGTCACAGGTTAGAATCTGGCTATGCACAGGCTAGACAAAGGCTAGACACTGGCTAGGCACAGGCTAGGCACTGGCTAGACACTGGCTAGGAACACGCTATCCACATGCCAGTCTCAGGCAAGGCACAGGCTAGACACAAGCTAGACACTGGCTAGGCACAGGCTATGCACATACCAGTCACAGGCAAGGCACAGGCTAGACACAGGCTAGACACAGGCTAGACACAGGCTAGACACTGGCTAAGCACAGGCTAGACACTGGCATGGCACAGACTAGACACTGGCTAAGCACAGACTAAACACTAGCTAAGCACAGGCTAGACACAGGCTAGAAACTGGCTAGGCACAGGCTAGACACAGGCTAGACACTGGCTGGGCACAGGATAGACACTGGCTAGGCACAGGCTAGACAATGGCTATGTACAGGCTAAACAAAGGCTATGTACAGGCTAGGCACTGGCTAGGTACAGGCTAGGTACTGGCTAGGTACAGGCTAGGCACTGGCTAGGTACAGGCTGGGCAGAGGCTAGGCACATGCTAGACACAGGCTAGACAATGGCTAGACACAGGCTAGACACAGGCTAGACACAGGCTTGACCCAGGCTAGACACAGGCTAGACACAGGCTAGACACCGGCTAGGCACAGGCTAGGCATTGGCTAGACACTGGCTTGGCACACGCTATGCACATGCCTGTCTCAGGCAAGGCACAGGCTAGACACAGGCTAGGCACTGGCTAGGCACAAGCTAGGCACTGGCTAGACACTGGCTAGGCACACGCTATGCACATGCCAGTCTCAGGCAAGGCACAGGCTAGACACAGGCTATGCACATGCCAGTCACAGGCAAGGCACAGGCTAGACACAGGCTAGACACAGGCTAGACACAGGCTAGACACTGGCTAGGCACAGGCTAGACACTGGCTAGGCACAGGCTAGACAAAGTCTAGACACTGGCTAGACACAGGCTAGACAAAGGCTAGACAAAGGCTAGACACAGGCTAGACACAGGCTAGACACAGGCTAGACACAGGCTAGACACAGGCTAGACACAGGCTAGACACAGGCTAGACACAGGCTAGACACAGGCTAGACACAGGCTAGACACAGGCTAGACACAGGCTAGACATAGGCTAGACACAGGCTAGACACAGGCTAGACACAGGCTAGACACAGGCTAGACAGAGGCTAGACACAGGCTAGACACAGGCTAGACACAGGCTAGACACAGGCTAGAAACAGGCTAGACACAGCCTAGACACAGGCTAGACACAGGCTAGACACAGGCTAGACACAGGCTAGACACAGGCTAGACACAGGCTAGACACAGGCTAGACACAGGCTAGACACAGGCTAGACACAGGCTAGGCACAGGCTAGGCACAGGCTAGGCACAGGCTAGGCACAGGCTAGACACAGGCTAGGCACTGGCTAGGCACAGGCTAGGCACTGGCTAGACACTGGCTAGGCACACGCTATGCACATGCCAGTCTCAGGCAAGGCACAGGCTAGACACAGGCTATGCACATGCCAGTCACAGGCAAGGCACAGGCTAGACACAGGCTAGACACAGGCTAGACACAGGCTAGACACTGGCTAGGCACAGGCTAGAAACTGGCTAGGCACAGGCTAGACAAAGTCTAGACACTGGCTAGAGACAGGCTAGACAAAGGCTAGACAAAGGCTAGACACAGGCTAGACACAGGCTAGACACAGGCTAGACACAGGCTAGACACAGGCTAGACACAGGCTAGACACAGGCTAGACACAAACTAGACACAGGCTAGACACAGGCTAGACACAGGCTAGACAGAGGCTAGACACAGGCTAGACACAGGCTAGACACAGGCTAGACACAGGCTAGAAACAGGCTAGACACAGCCTAGACACAGGCTAGACACAGGCTAGACACAGGCTAGAAACAGGCTAGACACAGGCTAGACACAGGCTAGACACAGGCTAGGCACAGCCTAGGCACAGGCTAGGCACAGGCTAGACACAGGCTGGGCACTGGCTAGGCACAGGCTAGGCACAGGCTAGGCACAGGCTAGGCACAGGCTAGGCACAGGCTAGGCACAGGCTAGGCACAGGCTAGACACCGGTTAGACACCGGCTAGACACCGGCTACACACCGGCTAGACACCGGCTAGACACCGGCTAGACACCGGCTAGACACCGGCTAGACACAGACTAGACACAGGCTAGACAAAGGCTATACACTGGCTAGACACAGGCTAGACAAAGGCTAGACACACACTATGCACATGCCTGTCTCAGGCTAGGCACAGGCTAGACACAGGCTAGACACTGGCTAGGCACAGGCTATGCACATGCCAGTCACAGGCAAGGCACAGGATAGACACAGGCTAGACACAGGCTAGGTACATGCTAGGCACTGGCTAGACACTGACTAGGCACACGCTATGCACATAGCAGTCTCAGGCAAGGCACAGTCTAGACACAGGCTAGACACTGGCTAGGCACAGGCTATGCACATGCCAGTTACAGGCAAGGCACAGGCTAGACACAGGCTAGACACAGGCTATGCACAGGCTAGGCACAGGCTAGGCACAGGCTATGCACAGGCTAGGCACTGGCTAGGCACTGGCTAGACACTGGCTAGGCACACGCTATGCACATGCCAGTCTCAGGCAAGGCACAGGCTAGACACAGGCTAGACACTGGCTAGACACTGGCTAGGCACAGGCTATGCACATGCCAGTCACAGGCAAGGCACAGGCTAGACACAGGCTAGACACAGGCTAGACACAGGCTAGACACAGGCTAGACACAGGCTAGACACTGGCTAGGCACAGGCTAGACACAGGCTAGACACAGGCTAGGCACAGGCTAGCCACAGGCTAGACACAGGCTAGACACAGGCTAGACACAGGCTAGACACAGGCTAGACACAGGCTAGACACAGGCTAGACACAGGCTAGACACAGGCTAGACACAGGCTAGACACAGTCTAGACAGAGGCTACACACTGGCTACGCACAGGCTAGACTCTGGCTATGCACAGGCTAGACACAGGCTAGACACTGGCTAGGCACAGGCTAGGCACTGGGTAGACACTGGCTAGGCACACGCTATGCACATGCCAGTCACAGGCAAGGCACAGGCTAGACACAGGCTAGACACAGGCTACACACTGGCTAGGCACAGGCTAGATACTGGCTTGGCACAGACTAGACACTGGCTAAGCACAGGCTAGACACAGGCTAGAAACTGGCTAGGCACAGGCAAGACACAGGCTAGACACTGGCTGGGCACAGGCTAGACACTGGATAGACACCGTCAAGACACAGTCTAGACACAGGCTAGACAGAGGCTACACACTGGCTAGGCAAAGGCTAGACTCTGGCTATGCACAGGCTAGACAAAGGCTAGACACAGGCTAGACACAGACTAGACACAGGCTAGACACAGGCTAGACACAGGCTAGACACAGGCAAGACACAGGCTAGGCACAGGCTAGACACAGGCTAGACACAGGCTAGGCACAGGCTAGACACAGGCTAGACACAGGCTAGACACAGGCTAGACACAGGCTAGACACAGGCTAGACACAGGCTAGACACAGGCTAGACACAGGCTAGACACAGGGCAGACACAGCCTAGACACAGGCTAGACACAGGCTAGGCATAGGCTAGGCACAGGCTATTCACAGGCTAGGCACAGGTTAGGCACAGACTAGGCACAGGCTAGACACCGGCAAGACACCGGCTAGACACAGACTAGACACAGGCTAGACAGAGGCTATACACTGGCTAGGCACAGGCTAGACACAGGCTAGGCACAGGCTAGGCACAGGCTAGGCACAGGCTAGGCACAGGCTAGGCACAGGCTAGGCACAGGCTAGGCACAGGCTAGGCACAAGCTAGGCACAGGCTAGGCACAAGCTAGGCACAGGCTAGGCACAGGCCAGGCACAGGCTAGGCACTGACTAGGCACAGGCTAGGCACCGTCAAGACACAGACTAGACTCAGGCTAGACAGAGGCTATACACTGGCTAGTCACAGGTTAGAATCTGGCTATGCACAGGTTAAACAAAGGCTAGACACTGGCCAGGCACAGGCTAGGCACTGGCTAGACACTAGCTGGGAACACGCTATCCACATGCCAGTCTCAGGAAAGGCACAGGCTAGACACAGGCTAGACACTGGCTAGGCACAGGCTATGCACAGGCTAGACACCGGTTAGACACAGACTAGACACAGGCTAGACAGAGGCTATACACTGGCTAGGCACAGCCTAGACACAGGCTATGCACCGGCTACACACTGGCTAGGCACAGGCTAGACTCAAGATATGCACAGGCTAGACAAAGGCTAGGCACTCGCTAGGCACAGGCTAGGCACTGGCTAGACACTGGCTAGGCACTGGCTAGACACTGGCTAGGCACACGCTATGCACATGCCAGTCTCAGGCAAAGCACAGGCTAGACACAGGCTAGACACTGGCTAGGCACAGGCTATGCACATGCCAGTCACATGCCAGTCACAGGCAAGGCATAGGCTCGACACTGGCTAGACACAGGATAGACACTGGCTTGGCACAGACTAGACACTGGCTAAGCACAGGCTAGACACAGGCTAGAAACTGGCTAGGCACAGGCTAGACACAGGCTGGACAGAAGCTAGACACAGGCTAGACATTGGCTGGGCACAGGCTAGACACTGGCTAGGCACAGGCTAGCCACTGGCTAGGCACAGGCTAGACAATGGCTATGTACAGGCTAGGCACTGGCTAGGCACTGGCTAGGTACAGGCTAGGCAGAGGCTAGGCACGTGCTAGACACAGGCTAGACACAGGCTAGACACTGGCTAGGCACAGGCTATGCACAGGCTAGACACCGGTTAGACACAGACTAGACACAGGCTAGACAGAGGCTATACACTGGCTAGGCACAGCCTAGACACAGGCTATGCACCGGCTAGGCACTGGCTAGACACTGGCTAGGCACACGCTATGCACATGCCAGTCTCAGGCAAGGCACAGGCTAGGCACAGGCTAGGCACAGGCTAGGCACAGGCTAGGCACAGGCTAGGCACAGGCTAGGCACAGGCTAGGCACAGGCTAGGCACAGGCTAGGCACAGGCTAGGCACAGGCTAGGCACAGGCTAGGCACAGGCTAGGCACAGGCTAGGCACAGGGTAGGCACAGGGGCACCGGCTAGACACCGGCTAGACACAGACTAGACACAGGCTAGACAAAGGCTATACACTGGCTAGACACAGGCTAGACAAAGGCTAGACACACACTATGCACATGCCTGTCTCAGGCAAGGCACAGGCTAGACACAGGCTAGACACTGGCTAGGCACAGGCTATGCACATGCCAGTCACAGGCAAGGCACAGGCTAGACACAGGCTAGACACAGGCTAGGTACATGCTAGGCACTGGCTAGACACTGGCTAGGCACACGCTATGCACATGGCAGTCTCAGGCAAGGCACAGCCTAGACACAGGCTAGACACTGGCTAGGCACAGGCTATGCACATGCCAGTTACAGGCAAGGCACAGGCTAGACACAGGCTATGCACAGGCTAGGCACAGGCTAGGCACAGGCTATGCACAGGCTAGGCACTGGCTAGGCACTGGCTAGACACTGGCTAGGCACACGCTATGCACATGCCAGTCTCAGGCAAGGCACAGGCTAGACACAGGCTAGACACTGGCTAGACACTGGCTAGGCACAGGCTATGCACATGCCAGTCACAGGCAAGGCACAGGCTAGACACAGGCTAGACACAGGCTAGACACAGGCTAGAACACAGGCTAGACACAGGCTAGGCACAGGCTAGACACAGGCTAGACACAGGCTAGGCACAGGCTAGCCACAGGCTAGACACAGGCTAGACACAGGCTAGACACAGGCTAGACACAGGCTAGACACAGGCTAGACACAGGCTAGACACAGGCTAGACACAGTCTAGACAGAGGCTACACACTGGCTACGCACAGGCTAGACACAGACTAGACACAGGCTAGACACAGGCTAGACACAGGCTAGACACAGGCTAGACACAGGCTAGGCACAGGCTAGACACAGGCTAGACACAGTCTAGGCACAGGCTAGACACAGGCTAGACACAGGCTAGACACAGGCTAGACACAGGCTAGACACAGGCTAGACACAGGCTAGACACAGGCTAGACACAGGCTAGACACAGGCTAGACACAGGCTAGACACAGGGTAGACACAGGGCAGACATAGGCTAGACACAGGCTGAGACACAGGCTAGACACAGGCTAGACACAGGGGAGACACAGTCTAGACACAGGCTAGACACAGGCTAGGCATAGGCTAGGCACAGGCTATTCACAGGCTAGGCACAGGTTAGGCACAGACTAGGCACAGGCTAGACACCGGCAAGACACCGGCTAGACACAGACTAGACACAGGCTAGACAGAGGCTATACACTGGCTAGGCACAGGCTAGACACAGGCTAGGCACAGGCTAGGCACAGGCTAGGCACAGGCTAGGCACAGGCTAGGCACAGGCTAGGCACAAGCTAGGCACAGGCTAGGCACAAGCTAGGCACAGGCTAGGCACAGGCCAGGCACAGGCTAGGCACTGACTAGGCACAGGCTAGGCACCGTCAAGACACAGACTAGACTCAGGCTAGACATAGGCTATACACTGGCTAGTCACAGGTTAGAATCTGGCTATGCACAGGTTAAACAAAGGCTAGACACTGGCCAGGCACAGGCTAGGCACTGGCTAAACACTAGCTGGGAACACGCTATCCACATGCCAGTCTCAGGAAAGGCACAGGCTAGACACAGGCTAGACACTGGCTAGGCACAGGCTATGCACAGGCTAGACACCGGTTAGACACAGACTAGACACAGGCTAGACAGAGGCTATACACTGGCTAGGCACAGCCTAGACACAGGCTAGACACAAACTAGACACAGGCTAGACACAGGCTAGACACAGGCTAGACAGAGGCTAGACACAGGCTAGACACAGGCTAGACACAGGCTAGACACAGGCTAGACACAGGCTAGAAACAGGCTAGACACAGCCTAGACACAGGCTAGACACAGGCTAGACACAGGCTAGAAACAGGCTAGACACAGGCTAGACACAGGCTAGACACAGGCTAGGCACAGGCTAGGCACAGGCTAGGCACAGGCTAGACACAGGCTGGGCACTGGCTAGGCACAGGCTAGGCACAGGCTAGGCACAGGCTAGGCTGGCAGGCTAGGCACAGGCTAGGCACAGGCTAGGCACAGGCTAGGCACAGGCTAGGCACAGGCTAGACACCGGTTAGACACCGGCTAGACACCGGCTACACACCGGCTAGACACCGGCTAGACACCGGCTAGACACCGGCTAGACACCGGCTAGACACAGACTAGACACAGGCTAGACAAAGGCTATACACTGGCTAGACACAGGCTAGACAAAGGCTAGACACACACTATGCACATGCCTGTCTCAGGCTAGGCACAGGCTAGACACAGGCTAGACACTGGCTAGGCACAGGCTATGCACATGCCAGTCACAGGCAAGGCACAGGATAGACACAGGCTAGACACAGGCTAGGTACATGCTAGGCACTGGCTAGACACTGACTAGGCACACGCTATGCACATGGCAGTCTCAGGCAAGGCACAGTCTAGACACAGGCTAGACACTGGCTAGGCACAGGCTATGCACATGCCAGTTACAGGCAAGGCACAGGCTAGACACAGGCTAGACACAGGCTATGCACAGGCTAGGCACAGGCTAGGCACAGGCTATGCACAGGCTAGGCACTGGCTAGGCACTGGCTAGACACTGGCTAGGCACACGCTATGCACATGCCAGTCTCAGGCAAGGCACAGGCTAGACACAGGCTAGACACTGGCTAGACACTGGCTAGGCACAGGCTATGCACATGCCAGTCACAGGCAAGGCACAGGCTAGACACAGGCTAGACACAGGCTAGACACAGGCTAGACACAGGCTAGACACAGGCTAGACACTGGCACTGGCTAGGCACAGGCTGACACAGGCTAGACAGGCTAGACACAGGCTAGGCACAGGCTAGCCACAGGCTAGACACAGGCTAGACACAGGCTAGACACAGGCTAGACACAGGCTAGACACAGGCTAGACACAGCACAGGCTAGACACAGGCTAGACACAGGCTAGACACAGGCTAGACACAGTTAGACAGAGGCTACACACTGGCTACGCACAGGCTAGACTCTGGCTATGCACAGGCTAGACACAGGCTAGACACTGGCTAGGCACAGGCTAGGCACTGGGTAGACACTGGCTAGGCACACGCTATGCACATGCCAGTCACAGGCAAGGCACAGGCTAGACACAGGCTAGACACAGGCTACACACTGGCTAGGCACAGGCTAGATACTGGCTTGGCACAGACTAGACACTGGCTAAGCACAGGCTAGACACAGGCTAGAAACTGGCTAGGCACAGGCAAGACACAGGCTAGACACTGGCTGGGCACAGGCTAGACACTGGATAGACACCGTCAAGACACAGTCTAGACACAGGCTAGACAGAGGCTACACACTGGCTAGGCAAAGGCTAGACTCTGGCTATGCACAGGCTAGACAAAGGCTAGACACAGGCTAGACACAGACTAGACACAGGCTAGACACAGGCTAGACACAGGCTAGACACAGGCAAGACACAGGCTAGGCACAGGCTAGACACAGGCTAGACACAGGCTAGGCACAGGCTAGACACAGGCTAGACACAGGCTAGACACAGGCTAGACACAGGCTAGACACAGGCTAGACACAGGCTAGACACAGGCTAGACACAGGCTAGACACAGGCTAGACACAGGCTAGACACAGGCTAGACACAGGCTAGACACAGGGTAGACACAGGGTAGACATAGGCTAGACACAGGCTAGACACAGGCTAGACACAGGCTAGACACAGGCAGACACACCCTAGACACAGGCTAGACACAGGCTAGGCATAGGCTAGGCACAGGCTATTCACAGGCTAGGCACAGGTTAGGCACAGACTAGGCACAGGCTAGACACCGGCAAGACACCGGCTAGACACAGACTAGACACAGGCTAGACAGAGGCTATACACTGGCTAGGCACAGGCTAGACACAGGCTAGGCACAGGCTAGGCACAGGCTAGGCACAGGCTAGGCACAGGCTAGGCACAGGCTAGGCACAGGCTAGGCACAGGCTAGGCACAGGCTAGGCACAGGCTAGGCACAAGCTAGGCACAGGCTAGGCACAAGCTAGGCACAGGCTAGGCACAGGCCAGGCACAGGCTAGGCACTGACTAGGCACAGGCTAGGCACCGTCAAGACACAGATTAGACTCAGGCTAGACAGAGGCTATACACTGGCTAGTCACAGGTTAGAATCTGGCTATGCACAGGTTAAACAAAGGCTAGACACTGGCCAGGCACAGGCTAGGCACTGGCTAGACACTAGCTGGGAACACGCTATCCACATGCCAGTCTCAGGAAAGGCACAGGCTAGACACAGGCTAGACACTGGCTAGGCACAGGCTATGCACAGGCTAGACACCGGTTAGACACAGACTAGACACAGGCTAGACAGAGGCTATACACTGGCTAGGCACAGCCTAGACACAGGCTATGCACCGGCTACACACTGGCTAGGCACAGGCTAGACTCAAGATATGCACAGGCTAGACAAAGGCTAGGCACTCGCTAGGCACAGGCTAGGCACTGGCTAGACACTGGCTAGGCACTGGCTAGACACTGGCTAGGCACACGCTATGCACATGCCAGTCTCAGGCAAAGCACAGGCTAGACACAGGCTAGACACTGGCTAGGCACAGGCTATGCACATGCCAGTCACATGCCAGTCACAGGCAAGGCATAGGCTCGACACTGGCTAGACACAGGATAGACACTGGCTTGGCACAGACTAGACACTGGCTAAGCACAGGCTAGACACAGGCTAGAAACTGGCTAGGCACAGGCTAGACACAGGCTGGACAGAAGCTAGACACAGGCTAGACATTGGCTGGGCACAGGCTAGACACTGGCTAGGCACAGGCTAGCCACTGGCTAGGCACAGGCTAGACACTGGCTAGGCACAGGCTAGACAATGGCTATGTACAGGCTAGGCACTGGCTAGGCACTGGCTAGGTACAGGCTAGGCAGAGGCTAGGCACGTGCTAGACACAGGCTAGACACAGGCTAGACACTGGCTAGGCACAGGCTATGCACAGGCTAGACACCGGTTAGACACAGACTAGACACAGGCTAGACAGAGGCTATACACTGGCTAGGCACAGCCTAGACACAGGCTATGCACCGGCTAGGCACTGGCTAGACACTGGCTAGGCACACGCTATGCACATGCCAGTCTCAGGCAAGGCACAGGCTAGGCACAGGCTAGGCACAGGCTAGGCACAGGCTAGGGCACAGGCTAGGCACAGGCTAGGCACAGGCTAGGCACAGGCTAGGCACAGGCTAGGCACAGGCTAGGCACAGGCTAGGCACAGGCTAGGCACAGGCTAGGCACAGGCTAGGCACAGGCTAGGCACAGGCTAGGCACAGGCTAGGCACAGGCTAGGCACAGGCTAGGCACAGGGTAGGCACCGGCTAGACACCGGCTAGACACAGACTAGACACAGGCTAGACAAAGGCTATACACTGGCTAGACACAGGCTAGACAAAGGCTAGACACACACTATGCACATGCCTGTCTCAGGCAAGGCACAGGCTAGACACAGGCTAGACACTGGCTAGGCACAGGCTATGCACATGCCAGTCACAGGCAAGGCACAGGCTAGACACAGGCTAGACACAGGCTAGGTACATGCTAGGCACTGGCTAGACACTGGCTAGGCACACGCTATGCACATGGCAGTCTCAGGCAAGGCACAGCCTAGACACAGGCTACACACTGGCTAGGCACAGGCTATGCACATGCCAGTTACAGGCAAGGCACAGGCTAGACACAGGCTAGACACAGGCTATGCACAGGCTAGGCACAGGCTAGGCACAGGCTATGCACAGGCTAGGGACTGGCTAGGCACTGGCTAGACACTGGCTAGGCACACGCTATGCACATGCCAGTCTCAGGCAAGGCACAGGCTAGACACAGGCTAGACACTGGCTAGACACTGGCTAGGCACAGGCTATGCACATGCCAGTCACAGGCAAGGCACAGGCTAGACACAGGCTAGACACAGGCTAGACACAGGCTAGACACAGGCTAGACACAGGCTAGGCACAGGCTAGACACAGGCTAGACACAGGCTAGGCACAGGCTAGCCACAGGCTAGACACAGGCTAGACACAGGCTAGACACAGGCTAGACACAGGCTAGACACAGGCTAGACACAGGCTAGACACAGGCTAGACACAGGCTAGACACAGGCTAGACACAGTCTAGACAGAGGCTACACACTGGCTACGCACAGGCTAGACACAGACTAGACACAGGCTAGACACAGGCTAGACACAGGCTAGACACAGGCTAGACACAGGCTAGGCACAGGCTAGACACAGGCTAGACACAGGCTAGGCACAGGCTAGACACAGGCTAGACACAGGCTAGACACAGGCTAGACACAGGCTAGACACAGGCTAGACACAGGCTAGACACAGGCTAGACACAGGCTAGACACAGGGTGAGACACAGGGCAGACATAGGCTAGACACAGGCTAGACACAGGCTAGACACAGGCTAGACACAGGGTAGACACAGCCTAGACACAGGCTAGACACAGGCTAGGCATAGGCTAGGCACAGGCTATTCACAGGCTAGGCACAGGTTAGGCACAGACTAGGCACAGGCTAGACACCGGCAAGACACCGGCTAGACACAGACTAGACACAGGCTAGACAGAGGCTATACACTGGCTAGGCACAGGCTAGACACAGGCTAGGCACAGGCTAGGCACAGGCTAGGCACAGGCTAGGCACAGGCTAGCTAGGCACAGGCTAGGCACAAGCTAGGCACAGGCTAGGCACAAGCTAGGCACAGGCTAGGCACAGGCCAGGCACAGGCTAGGCACTGACTAGGCACAGGCTAGGCACCGTCAAGACACAGACTAGACTCAGGCTAGACAGAGGCTATACACTGGCTAGTCACAGGTTAGAATCTGGCTATGCACAGGTTAAACAAAGGCTAGACACTGGCCAGGCACAGGCTAGGCACTGGCTAGACACTAGCTGGGAACACGCTATCCACATGCCAGTCTCAGGAAAGGCACAGGCTAGACACAGGCTAGACACTGGCTAGGCACAGGCTATGCACAGGCTAGACACCGGTTAGACACAGACTAGACACAGGCTAGACAGAGGCTATACACTGGCTAGGCACAGCCTAGACACAGGCTATGCACCGGCTACACACTGGCTAGGCACAGGCTAGACTCAAGATATGCACAGGCTAGACAAAGGCTAGGCACTCGCTAGGCACAGGCTAGGCACTGGCTAGACACTGGCTAGGCACTGGCTAGACACTGGCTAGGCACACGCTATGCACATGCCAGTCTCAGGCAAAGCACAGGCTAGACACAGGCTAGACACTGGCTAGGCACAGGCTATGCACATGCCAGTCACATGCCAGTCACAGGCAAGGCATAGGCTCGACACTGGCTAGACACAGGATAGACACTGGCTTGGCACAGACTAGACACTGGCTAAGCACAGGCTAGACACAGGCTAGAAACTGGCTAGGCACAGGCTAGACACAGGCTGGACAGAACCTAGACACAGGCTAGACATTGGCTGGGCACAGGCTAGACACTGGCTAGGCACAGGCTAGCCACTGGCTAGGCACAGGCTAGACAATGGCTATGTACAGGCTAGGCACTGGCTAGGCACTGGCTAGGTACAGGCTAGGCAGAGGCTAGGCACGTGCTAGACACAGGCTAGACACAGGCTAGACACTGGCTAGGCACAGGCTATGCACAGGCTAGACACCGGTTAGACACAGACTAGACACAGGCTAGACAGAGGCTATACACTGGCTAGGCACAGCCTAGACACAGGCTATGCACCGGCTAGGCACTGGCTAGACACTGGCTAGGCACACGCTATGCACATGCCAGTCTCAGGCAAGGCACAGGCTAGGCACAGGCTAGGCACAGGCTTGGCACAGGCTAGGCACAGGCTAGGCACAGGCTAGGCACAGGCTAGGCACAGGCTAGGCACAGGCTAGGCACAGGCTAGGCACAGGCTAGGCACAGGCTAGGCACAGGCTTTTCACAGGCTAGGCACAGGCTAGGCACAGGCTAGGCACAGGCTAGGCACAGGCTAGGCACAGGCTAGGCACAGGCTAGGCACAGGCTAGGCACAGGCTAGGCACAGGCTAGGCACAGGCTAGGCACAGGCTAGGCACAGGCTAGGCACAGGCTAGGCACAGGCTAGGCACAGGCTAGGCACAGGCTAGGCACAGGGTAGGCACCGGCTAGACACCGGCTAGACACCGGCTAGACACAGACTAGACACAGGCTAGACAAAGGCTATACACTGGCTAGACACAGGCTAGACAAAGGCTAGACACACACTATGCACATGCCTGTCTCAGGCAAGGCACAGGCTAGACACAGGCTAGACACAGGCTAGACACTGGCTAGGCACAGGCTATGCACATGCCAGTCACAGGCAAGGCACAGGCTAGACACAGGCTAGACACAGGCTAGGTACATGCTAGGCACTGGCTAGACACTGGCTAGGCACACGCTATGCACATGGCAGTCTCAGGCAAGGCACAGCCTAGACACAGGCTAGACACTGGCTAGGCACAGGCTATGCACATGCCAGTTACAGGCAAGGCACAGGCTAGACACAGGCTAGACACAGGCTATGCACAGGCTAGGCACAGGCTAGGCACAGGCTATGCACAGGCTAGGCACTGGCTAGGCACTGGCTAGACACTGGCTAGGCACACGCTATGCACATGCCAGTCTCAGGCAAGGCACAGGCTAGACACAGGCTAGACACTGGCTAGACACTGGCTAGGCACAGGCTATGCACATGCCAGTCACAGGCAAGGCACAGGCTAGACACAGGCTAGACACAGGCTAGACACAGGCTAGACACAGGCTAGACACAGGCTAGACACAGGCTAGACACAGGCTAGACACAGGCTAGGCACAGGCTAGACACAGGCTAGACACAGGCTAGACACAGGCTAGACACAGGCTAGACACAGGCTAGACACAGGCTAGACACAGTCTAGACAGAGGCTACACACTGGCTACGCACAGGCTAGACTCTGGCTATGCACAGGCTAGACAAAGGCTAGACACTGGCTAGGCACAGGCTAGGCACTGGGTAGACACTGGCTAGGCACACGCTATGCACATGCCAGTCACAGGCAAGGCACAGGCTAGACACAGGCTAGACACAGGCTACACACTGGCTAGGCACAGGCTAGATACTGGCTTGGCACAGACTAGACACTGGCTAAGCACAGGCTAGACACAGGCTAGACACTGGCTAGGCACAGGCAAGACACAGGCTAGACACAGGCTAGACACAGGCTAGACACAGGCTAGACACAGGCTAGACACAGGCTAGACACAGTCTAGACAGAGGCTACACACTGGCTACGCACAGGCTAGACACAGACTAGACACAGGCTAGACACAGGCTAGACACAGGCTAGACACAGGCTAGACACAGGCTAGGCACAGGCTAGACACAGGCTAGACACAGGCTAGGCACAGGCTAGACACAGGCTAGACACAGGCTAGACACAGGCTAGACACAGGCTAGACACAGGCTAGACACAGGCTAGACACAGGCTAGACACAGGCTAGACACAGGCTAGACACAGGCTAGACACAGGCTAGACACAGGGTAGACATAGGCTAGACACAGGCTAGACACAGGCTAGACACAGGCTAGACACAGGCTAGACACAGGCTAGACACAGGGTAGACACAGCCTAGACACAGGCTAGACACAGGCTAGGCATAGGCTAGGCACAGGCTATTCACAGGCTAGGCACAGGTTAGGCACAGACTAGGCACAGGCTAGACACCGGCAAGACACCGGCTAGACACAGACTAGACACAGGCTAGACAGAGGCTATACACTGGCTAGGCACAGGCTAGACACAGGCTAGGCACAGGCTAGGCACAGGCTAGGCACAGGCTAGGCACAGGCTAGGCACAGGCTAGGCACAGGCTAGGCACAGGCTAGGCACAGGCTAGGCACAGGCTAGGCACAAGCTAGGCACAGGCTAGGCACAAGCTAGGCACAGGCTAGGCACAGGCCAGGCACAGGCTAGGCACTGACTAGGCACAGGCTAGGCACCGTCAAGACACAGACTAGACTCAGGCTAGACAGAGGCTATACACTGGCTAGTCACAGGTTAGAATCTGGCTATGCACAGGTTAAACAAAGGCTAGACACTGGCCAGGCACAGGCTAGGCACTGGCTAGACACTAGCTGGGAACACGCTATCCACATGCCAGTCTCAGGAAAGGCACAGGCTAGACACAGGCTAGACACTGGCTAGGCACAGGCTATGCACAGGCTAGACACCGGTTAGACACAGACTAGACACAGGCTAGACAGAGGCTATACACTGGCTAGGCACAGCCTAGACACAGGCTATGCACCGGCTACACACTGGCTAGGCACAGGCTAGACTCAAGATATGCACAGGCTAGACAAAGGCTAGGCACTCGCTAGGCACAGGCTAGGCACTGGCTAGACACTGGCTAGGCACTGGCTAGACACTGGCTAGGCACACGCTATGCACATGCCAGTCTCAGGCAAAGCACAGGTTAGACACAGGCTAGACACTGGCTAGGCACAGGCTATGCACATGCCAGTCACATGCCAGTCACAGGCAAGGCATAGGCTCGACACTGGCTAGACACAGGATAGACACTGGCTTGGCACAGACTTGACACTGGCTAAGCACAGGCTAGACACAGGCTAGAAACTGGCTAGGCACAGGCTAGACACAGGCTGGACAGAAGCTAGACACAGGCTAGACATTGGCTGGGCACAGGCTAGACACTGGCTAGGCACAGGCTAGCCACTGGCTAGGCACAGGCTAGACAATGGCTATGTACAGGCTAGGCACTGGCTAGGCACTGGCTAGGTACAGGCTAGGCAGAGGCTAGGCACGTGCTAGACACAGGCTAGACACAGGCTAGACACAGGCTAGACACTGGCTAGGCACAGGCTATGCACAGGCTAGACACCGGTTAGACACAGACTAGACACAGGCTAGACAGAGGCTATACACTGGCTAGGCACAGCCTAGACACAGGCTAGGCACAGGCTATGCACAGGCTAGGCACTGGCTAGGCACTGGCTAGACACTGGCTAGGCACACGCTATGCACATTCCAGTCTCAGGCAAGGCACAGGCTAGGCACACGCTAGGCACAGGCTTGGCACAGGCTAGGCACAGGCTAGGCACAGGCTAGGCACAGGCTAGGCACAGGCTAGGCACAGGCTAGGCACAGGCTAGGCACAGGCTAGGCACAGGCTAGGCACAGGCTAGGCACAGGCTAGGCACAGGCTAGGCACAGGCTAGGCACAGGCTAGGCACAGGCTAGGCACAGGCTAGGCACAGGCTAGGCACAGGGTAGGCAACGGCTAGACACCGGCTAGACACCGGCTAGACACAGACTAGACACAGGCTAGACAAAGGCTATACACTGGCTAGACACAGGCTAGACAAAGGCTAGACACACACTATGCACATGCCTGTCTCAGGCAAGGCACAGGCTAGACACAGGCTAGACACTGGCTAGGCACAGGCTATGCACATGCCAGTCACAGGCAAGGCACAGGCTAGACACAGGCTAGACACAGGCTAGGTACATGCTAGGCACTGGCTAGACACTGGCTAGGCACACGCTATGCACATGGCAGTCTCAGGCAAGGCACAGCCTAGACACAGGCTAGACACTGGCTAGGCACAGGCTATGCACATGCCAGTTACAGGCAAGGCACAGGCTAGACACAGGCTAGACACAGGCTATGCACAGGCTAGGCACAGGCTAGGCACAGGCTATGCACAGGCTAGGCACTGGCTAGGCACTGGCTAGACACTGGCTAGGCACACGCTATGCACATGCCAGTCTCAGGCAAGGCACAGGCTAGACACAGGCTAGACACTGGCTAGACACTGGCTAGGCACAGGCTATGCACATGCCAGTCACATGCAAGGCACAGGCTAGACACAGGCTAGACACAGGCTAGACACAGGCTAGACACAGGCTAGACACAGGCTAGGCACAGGCTAGACACAGGCTAGACACAGGCTAGGCACAGGCTAGCCACAGGCTAGACACAGGCTAGACACAGGCTAGACACAGGCTAGACACAGGCTAGACACAGTCTAGACAGAGGCTACACACTGGCTACGCACAGGCTAGACTCTGGCTATGCACAGGCTAGACAAAGGCTAGACACTGGCTAGGCACAGGCTAGGCACTGGGTAGACACTGGCTAGGCACACGCTATGCACATGCCAGTCACAGGCAAGGCACAGGCTAGACACAGGCTAGACACAGGCTACACACTGGCTAGGCACAGGCTAGATACTGGCTTGGCACAGACTAGACACTGGCTAAGCACAGGCTAGACACAGGCTAGAAACTGGCTAGGCACAGGCAAGACACAGGCTAGACACTGGCTGGGCACAGGCTAGACACTGGATAGACACAGCCAAGACACAGTCTAGACACAGGCTAGACAGAGGCTACACACTGGCTAGGCAAAGGCTAGACTCTGGCTATGCACAGGCTAGACACTGGCTTGGCACAGACTAGACCCTGGCTAAGTTCAGGCTAGACACGGGCTAGAAACTGGCTAGGCACAGGCTAGACACAGGCTAGACACTGGCTGGGCACAGGCTAGACACTGGCTAGGCACAGGCTAGACACTGGCTAGGCACAGGCTAGACACTGGCTAGGCACAGGCTAGACACTGGCTAGGCACAGGCTAGACACAGGCTAGACACAGGCTAGACACAGGCTTAGACACAGGGCAGACACAGGCTAGATACAGGCTAGACACATGCTAGACACAGGCTAGACACAGGGTAGACACAGCCTAGACACAGGCTAGACACAGGCTAGGCATAGGCTAGGCACAGGCTATTTACAGGCTAGGCACAGGCTAGACACCAGCAAGACACCGGCTAAACACAGACTAGACACAGGCTAGACAGAGGCTATACACTGGCTAGGCACAGGCTAGACACAGGCTAGGCACAGGCTAGGCACAGGCTAGGCACAGGCTAGGCACAGGCTAGGCACAGGCTAGGCACAGGCTAGGCACAGGCTAGGCACAGGCTAGGCACAGGCTAGGCACAGGCTAGGCACAGGCTAGGCACAAGCTAGGCACAGGCTAGGCAAAAGCTAGGCACAGGCTAGGCATAGGCCAGGCACAGGCTAGGCACTGGCTAGGCACAGGCTAGGCACAGGCTAGGCACAGGCTAGGCACAGGCTAGGCACAGGCTAGGCACAGGCTAGGCATAGGCTAGACACCGGCTAGACACCGGCTAGACACCGGCTAGACACCGTCAAGACACAGACTAGACTCAGGCTAGACAGAGGCTATACACTGGCTAGTCACAGGTTTGAATCTGGCTATGCACAGGTTAGACAAAGGCTAGACACTGGCCAGGCACAGGCTAGGCACTGGCTAGACACTGGCTAGGAACACGCTATCCACATGCCAGTCTCAGGCAAGGCACAGGCTAGACACAGGCTAGACACTGGCTAGGCACAGGCTATGCACAGGCTAGACACCGGTTAGACACAAACTAGACACAGGCTAGACAGAGGCTATACACTGGCTAGGCACAGCCTAGACACAGGCTATGCACAGGCTAGGCACTGGCTAGACACTGGCTAGGCACACGCTATGCACATGCCAGTCTCAGGCAAGGCACAGGCTAGACACAGGCTAGACACTGGCTAGGCACAGGCTATGCACAGGCTAGACACCGGTTAGACACAAACTAGACACAGGCTAGACAGAGGCTATACACTGGCTAGGCACAGCCTAGACACAGGCTAGGCACAGGCTAGGCACAGGCTAGGCACAGGCTAGGCACAGGCTAGGCACAGGCTAGGCACAGGCTAGGCACAGGCTAGGCACAGGCTAGGCACAGGCTAGGCACAGGCTAGGCACAGGCTAGGCACAGGCTAGGCACAGGCTAGGCACAGGCTAGGCACAGGCTAGGCACAAGCTAGGCACAGGCTAGGCAAAAGCTAGGCACAGGCTAGGCATAGGCCAGGCACAGGCTAGGCACTGGCTAGGCACAGGCCAGGCTAGGCACAGGCTAGGCACAGGCTAGGCACAGGCTAGGCACAGGCTAGGCACAGGCTAGGCATAGGCTAGACACCGGCTAGACACCGGCTAGACACCGGCTAGACACCGTCAAGACACAGACTAGACTCAGGCTAGACAGAGGCTATACACTGGCTAGTCACAGGTTTGAATCTGGCTATGCACAGGTTAGACAAAGGCTAGACACTGGCCAGGCACAGGCTAGGCACTGGCTAGACACTGGCTAGGAACACGCTATCCACATGCCAGTCTCAGGCAAGGCACAGGCTAGACACAGGCTAGACACTGGCTAGGCACAGGCTATGCACAGGCTAGACACCGGTTAGACACAAACTAGACACAGGCTAGACAGAGGCTATACACTGGCTAGGCACAGCCTAGACACAGGCTATGCACAGGCTAGGCACAGGCTAGGCACAGGCTAGGCACAGGCTAGGCACAGGCTAGGCACAGGCTAGGCACAGGGTAGGCACAGGCTAGACACCGGCTAGGCACAGGGTAGGCACAGGCTAGACACCGGCTAGACAACGGCTAGACAGCGTCAAGACACAGACTAGACAAAGGCTAGACAAAGGCTATACACTGGCTAGGCACAGGCTATGCACAGGCTAGGCACAGGCTATGCACATGCCAGTCACAGGCAAGGCACAGGCTAGACACAGGCTAGACACAGGCTAGGCACAGGCTAGGCACAGGCTAGACACCGGCTTGACACCGTCAAGACACAGACTAGACACAGGCTAGACAGAGGCTAAACACTGGCTAGTCACAGGTTAGAATCTGGCTATGCACAGGCTAGACAAAGGCTAGACACTGGCTAGGCACATGCTAGGCACTGGCTAGACACTGGCTAGGAACACGCTAACCACATGCCAGTCTCAGGCAAGGCACAGGCTAGACACAGGCTAGACACTGGCTAGGCACAGGCTATGCACATACCAGTCACAGGCAAGGCACAGGCTAGACACAGGCTAGACACAGGCTAGACACTGGCTAAGCACAGACTAAACACTAGCTAAGCACAGGCTAGACACAGGCTAGAAACTGGCTAGGCACAGGCTAGACACAGGCTAGACACTGGCTGGGCACAGGATAGACACTGGCTAGGCACAGGCTAGACAATGGCTATGTACAGGCTAAACAAAGGCTATGTACAGGCTAGGCTACAGGCTAGGTACAGGCTAGGCACTGGCTAGGTACAGGCTAGGCACTGGCTAGGTACAGGCTGGGCAGAGGCTAGGCACATGCCAGACACAGGCTAGATAATGGCTAGACACAGGCTAGACACAGGCTAGACACAGGCTTGACCCAGGCTAGACACAGGCTAGACACAGGCTAGACACCGGCTAGGCACAGGCTAGGCATTGGCTAGACACTGGCTAGGCACACGCTATGCACATGCCTGTCTCAGGCAAGGCACAGGCTAGACACAGGCTAGGCACTGGCTAGGCACAGGCTAGGCACTGGCTAGACACTGGCTAGGCACACGCTATGCACATGCCAGTCTCAGGCAAGGCACAGGCTAGACACAGGCTAGACACTGGCTAGGCACAGGCTATTCACATGCCAGTCACAGGCAAGGCACAGGCTAGACACAGGCTAGACACAGGCTAGACACTGGCTAGGCACAGGCTAGACACAGGCTAGGCACAGGCTAGACAAAGGCTAGACACAGGCTAGACACAGGCTAGACACAGGCTAGACACAGGCTAGACACAGGCTAGACACAGGCTAGACACAGGCTAGACACAGGCTAGACACAGGCTAGACACAGGCTAGACACAGGCTAGACACAGGCCAGACAGAGGCTAGACACAGGCTAGACACAGGCTAGACACAGGCTAGACACAGGCTAGACACAGGCTAGACACAGCCTAGACACAGGCTAGACACAGGCTAGACACAGGCTAGACACAGGCTAGACACAGGTTAGACACAGGCTAGTCACAGGCTAGGCACAGGCTAGGCACAGGCTAGGCACACAGGCACAGGCTAGGCACAGGCTAGGCACAGGCTAGGCACAGGCTAGGCACAGGCTAGACACAGGCTAGACACAGGCTAGGCACAGGCTAGGCACAGGCTAGACACCGGCTAGACACCGGCTAGACACCGGCTAGACACCGGCTAGACACCGGCTAGACACCGGCCAGACACAGGCTAGACACAGGCTAGACACAGGCTAGACACAGGCTAGACACCGGCCAGACACAGGCTAGACACAGGCTAGACACAGGCTAGACACAGGCTAGACACAGGCTATGCACATCTGTCTCAGGCTAGGCACAGGCTAGACACAGGCTAGACACTGGCCTAGGCACAGGCTATGCACATGCCAGTCACAGGCAAGGCACAGGCTAGACACAGGCTAGACACAGGCTAGGCACAGGCTAGGCACAGGCCAGACACAGGCTAGACACAGGCTAGACACTGGCTAGGCACAGGCTATGCACATGGCAGTCTCAGGCACAGGCACAGGCTAGACACAGGCTAGACACTGGCTAGGCACAGGCTATGCACATGCCAGTCACAGGCAAGGCACAGGCTAGACACAGGCTAGACACAGGCTATGACACAGGCTAGGCACAGGCTAGGCACAGGCTAGGCACAGGCTAGGCACAGGCTAGGCACAGGCTAGACACTGGCTAGGCACAGGCTATGCACATGCCAGTCACAGGCAAGGCACAGGCTAGACACAGGCTAGACACAGGCTAGACACAGGCTAGACACAGGCTAGACACAGGCTAGACACAGGCCAGGCACAGGCTAGACACAGGCACAGGCACAGGCTAGGCACAGGCTAGACACAGGCAGACACAGGCTAGACACAGGCTAGACACAGGCTAGGCACAGGCTAGACACAGGCCTAGACACAGGCTAGGCACAGGCTAGACACAGGCTAGACACAGGCTAGACACAGGCTAGGCACAGGCTAGACACTGGCTAGGCACAGGCTAGGACACAGGCCAGGCACAGGCTAGACACTGGCTAGGCACAGGCTAGACACAGGCTAGACACAGGCTAGACACTGGCTAGGCACAGGCTAGGCACATGCCAGTCACAGGCAAGGCACAGGCTAGACACAGGCTAGACACAGGCTACACACAGGCCAGACACAGGCTAGACACAGGCTAGGCACAGGCTAGACACAGGCTAGGCACAGGCTAGACACAGGCTAGACACAGGCTAGGCACAGGCTAGACACAGGCTAGACACAGGCTAGACACAGGCTAGACACAGGCTAGACACTGGCAAGACACAGGCTAGACACAGGCTAGACAGAGGCTAGGCACACTGGCTAGGCACAGGCTAGACACTGGCTAGGCACAGGCTAGGCACAGGCTAGACACAGGCTAGGCACAGGCTAGGCACAGGCTAGACACAGGCTAGGCACACGGCTATGCACATGCCAGTCACAGGCAAGGCACAGGCTAGACACAGGCTAGACACTGGCTAGGCACAGGCTATGCACATGCCAGTCACAGGCAAGGCACAGGCTAGACACAGGCTAGACACATGGCTAGGCACAGGCTAGACACAGGCTAGGCACAGGCTAGACACTGGCTAAGCACAGGCTAGACACAGGCTAGAAACTGGCTAGGCACAGGCTAGACACAGGCTAGACACAGGCTAGACACAGGCTAGACACTGCACAGGCACAGGCTAGACACAGGCTAGGCACAGGCCAGACACAGGCCAGGCACAGGCTAGACACAGGCTAGACACAGGCTAGACACAGGCTAGACACAGGCTAGGCACAGGCTAGACACAGGCTAGACACAGGCTAGACACAGGCTAGACACAGGCTAGACACAGGCTAGACACAGGCTAGACACAGGCTAGACACAGGCTAGACACAGGCTAGACACAGGCCAGACACAGGCTAGACACAGGCCAGACACAGGCTAGACACAGGCTAGACACAGGCTAGACACAGGCTAGACACAGGCTAGACACAGGCTAGACACAGGCTAGACACAGGCTAGACACAGGCTAGGCACAGGCTAGGCACAGGCTAGTCACAGGCTAGGCACAGGCTAGGCACAGGCTAGACACAGGCTAGACACAGGCTAGACACAGGCTAGACACAGGCTAGACACAGGCTAGACACAGGCTAGACACAGGCTAGGCACAGGCTAGGCACAGGCTAGGCACAGGCTAGGCACAGGCTAGGCACAGGCCAGTCACAGGCCAGTCACAGGCAAGGCACAGGCTAGACACAGGCTAGACACAGGCTAGGCACAGGCTAGGCACAGGCTAGGCACAGGCTAGGCACAGGCTAGGCACAGGCTAGACACAGGCTAGACACAGGCTAGACACAGGCTAGGCACAGGCTAGACACAGGCTAGACACTGGCTAGTCACAGGCTAGGCACAGGCTAGACACAGGCTAGACACAGGCTAGACACAGGCTAGGCACAGGCTAGGCACAGGCTAGACACAGGCTAGGCACAGGCTATGCACAGGCCAGTCACAGGCAAGGCACAGGCTAGACACAGGCTAGACACAGGCTAGGCACAGGCTAGACACAGGCTAGTCACAGGCTAGGCACAGGCACAGGCTAGACACAGGCTAGACACAGGCTAGACACAGGCTAGACACAGGCTAGACACAGGCTAGACACAGGCAAGGCACAGGCTAGACACTGGCTAGGCACAGGCTAGACACAGGCTAGGCACAGGCTAGACACAGGCTAGAACACAGGCTAGGCACAGGCTAGACACAGGCTAGACACTGGCTGGGCACAGGCTAGACACAGGCTAGGCACAGGCTAGACACAGGCTAGGCACAGGCTAGACACAGGCTAGACACAGGCTAGGCACTGGCTAGGCACAGGCTAGACACAGGCTAGACACAGGCCAGGCACAGGCACAGGCACAGGCTAGGCACAGGCTAGGCACAGGCTAGACACAGGCCAGACACTGGCTAGACACAGGCTAGACACAGGCTAGACACAGGCTTGACACAGGCTAGACACAGGCTAGGACACAGGCTAGACACAGGCTAGGCACAGGCTAGGCACAGGCCAGACACAGGCTTGGCACACAGGCTAGCACATGCCTGTCACAGGCAAGGCACAGGCTAGACACAGGCCAGGCACAGGCTAGGCACAGGCTAGGCACTGGCCAGACACTGGCTAGGCACAGGCTATGCACATGCCAGTCACAGGCAAGGCACAGGCTAGACACAGGCTAGACACAGGCTAGGCACAGGCCATGCACAGCCACACACAGGCTAGGCACAGGCTAGACACAGGCTAGACACAGGCTAGACACAGGCTAGACACAGGCTAGGCACAGGCTAGACACAGGCCTAGGCACAGGCCAGACACAGGCTAGACACAGGCTAGACACAGGCTAGACACAGGCTAGACACAGGCTAGACACAGGCTAGACACAGGCTAGACACAGGCTAGACACAGGCTAGACACAGGCTAGACACAGGCACAGGCACAGACACAGGCCAGACACACAGACACAGGCCAGACACAGGCTAGACACAGGCCAGACACAGGCTAGACACAGGCCAGACACAGGCTAGACACAGGCCAGACACAGGCCAGACACAGGCTAGACACAGGCTAGACACAGGCTAGACACAGGCTAGACACAGGCTAGACACAGGCCTAGACACAGGCTAGACACAGGCCAGACACAGGCTAGGCACAGGCTAGACACAGGCTAGACACAGGCCAGACACACAGGACACAGGCTAGACACAGGCCAGACACAGGCTAGACACAGGCTAGACACAGGCTAGGACACAGGCTAGGCACACAGGCACAGGCCAGACACAGGCCTAGACACAGGCCAGGCACAGGCTAGGCACACAGGCCTAGGCACAGGCTAGACACAGGCTAGGCACAGGCTATGACACAGGCCAGTCACAGGCAAGGCACAGGCTAGACACAGGCTAGACACAGGCTAGCACAGGCTAGACACAGGCTAGACACAGGCTAGACACAGGCTAGACACAGGCTAGGCACACAGGCTAGACACAGGCTAGGCACAGGCTAGACACAGGCTAGGCACAGGCTAGGCACAGGCTAGACACTGGCAGGCCAGACACAGGCTAGACACAGGCTAGACACAGGCTAGGCACAGGCCTAGACACAGGCCAGACACAGGCCAAGACACAGGCCAGACACAGGCCAGACACAGGCTGCACACAGGCCAGACACAGGCTAGGCACAGGCTAGGCACAGGCTAGACACAGGCTAGGCACAGGCTAGACACAGGCTAGACACAGGCTAGACACAGGCTAGACACAGGCAAGACACAGGCTAGACACAGGCCTAGACACAGGCTAGACACAGGCTAGACACAGGCTAGACACAGGCTAGACACAGGCTAGACACAGGCTAGACACAGGCCAGTCACAGGCACAGCACACAGGCTAGACACAGGCCAGGCACAGGCTAGACACAGGCTAGGCACAGGCTAGGCACAGGCCAGGCACAGGCTAGGCACAGGCTAGACACAGGCTAGACACAGGCTAGACACAGGCCAGACACAGGCTAGACACAGGCTAGACACAGGCTAGGCACAGGCTAGACACAGGCTAGGCACAGGCTAGACACAGGCTAGACACTGGCTAGGCACACAGGCTAGGCACAGGCTAGACACTGGCTAGGCACAGGCTATGCACATGCCAGTCACAGGCAAGGCACAGGCTAGACACAGGCTAGACACTGGCTAGGCACAGGCTAGGCACATGCCAGACACAGGCAAGGCACAGGCTAGACACAGGCCAGACACAGGCTAGACACAGGCTAGACACAGGCTAGGACACAGGCTAGACACAGGCCTAGGCACAGGCTAGACACAGGCTAGGCACAGGCCAGACACAGGCTAGACACAGGCTAGACACAGGCTAGACACAGGCTAGGCACAGGCTAGACACAGGCCAGACACAGGCCAGAGACACAGGCTAGACACAGGCTAGGCACAGGCTAGACACAGGCCAGGCACAGGCTAGACACTGCCAGCACAGACACAGGCTAGGCACAGGCTAGACACAGGCCAGACACAGGCTAGGCACAGGCTAGGCACAGGCTAGGCACAGGCTGGGCCAGACACAGGCTAGACACAGGCTAGGCACAGGCTAGACACTGGCAGGACACAGGCTAGACACAGGCTAGACACAGGCCAGACACTGGCACAGGCACAGGCTAGACACAGGCTAGACACAGGCTAGACACAGGCCAGACACAGGCCAGGCACAGGCTAGACACAGGCTAGACACTGGCTAGGCACAGGCTAGGCACATGCCAGTCACAGGCAAGGCACAGGCTAGACACAGGCTAGACACAGGCTAGGCACAGGCTAGGCACAGGCTAGACACAGGCTAGACACAGGCTAGACACAGGCTAGACACAGGCAAGACACAGGCTAGACACAGGCTAGACACAGGCCAGGCACAGGCTAGACACAGGCTAGACACAGGCTAGGCACAGGCTAGACACAGGCTAGACACAGGCTAGACACAGGCTAGGCACAGGCTAGACACAGGCTAGGCACAGGCCAGACACAGGCTAGACACAGGCTAGGCACACAGGCTAGACACAGGCCAGACACAGGCTAGGCACAGGCCAGACACAGGCCAGACACAGGCAAGGCACAGGCTAGACACAGGCTAGACACAGGCTAGGCACAGGCTAGGCACACAGGCCAGGCACAGGCTAGCACACAGGCACAGACACAGGCTAGACACAGGCTAGGCACAGGCTAGACACAGGCCAGACACAGGCTAGGCACAGGCTAGACACAGGCTAGACACAGGCCAGACACAGGCCAGGCACAGGCTAGACACAGGCTAGACACAGGCTAGACACAGGCTAGACACACAGGCCAGGCACAGGCTAGGCACAGGCTAGACACAGGCTAGACACAGGCTAGGCACAGGCTAGACACAGGCTAGACACAGGCTAGACACAGGCTAGACACAGGCTAGACACAGGCTAGGCACAGGCCAGACACACAGGCTAGACACAGGCTAGGACACAGGCTAGACACAGGCTAGACACAGGCTAGGCACAGGCTAGGCACAGGCTAGACACAGGCCAGGACACAGGCTAGACACAGGCACAGGCCAGACACAGGCTAGACACAGGCTAGACACAGGCTAGGCACAGGCTAGACACAGGCCAGGCACAGGCTAGGCACAGGCTAGACACAGGCTAGACACAGGCTAGACACAGGCCAGGACACAGGCTAGACACAGGCTAGACACAGGCTAGACACAGGCCAGACACAGGCCAGGACACAGGCTAGACACATGGCCAGACACAGGCTAGACACAGGCTAGACACAGGCTAGACACAGGCACAGGCTAGACACAGGCTAGACACAGGCCAGTCACAGGCACAGGCTAGACACAGGCTAGACACAGGCTAGGCACAGGCTAGACACAGGCCAGACACAGGCTAGGCACAGGCTAGACACAGGCCAGACACAGGCCAGACACAGGCCAGACACAGGCTAGACACAGGCTAGACACAGGCTAGACACAGGCTAGACACAGGCCAGACACAGGCTAGGCACAGGCTAGACACAGGCTAGGCACAGGCCAGACACAGGCTAGACACAGGCTAGACACAGGCTAGACACAGGCTAGACACAGGCCAGACACAGGCCAGACACAGGCTAGACACAGGCCAGACACAGGCCAGACACAGGCTAGGCACAGGCTAGACACAGGCTAGACACAGGCTAGACACAGGCCAGGCACAGGCACAGGCTAGACACAGGCTAGACACAGGCTAGACACAGGCCAGACACAGGCTAGGCACAGGCTAGGCACAGGCTAGACACAGGCCAGGACACAGGCTAGACACAGGCCAGACACAGGCTAGGCACAGGCCAGCACACAGGCCAGGCACAGGCTAGGCACAGGCTAGACACAGGCCAGGCACAGGCTAGAGGCACAGGCTAGACACAGGCTAGGCACAGGCACAGGCACAGGCTAGGCACAGGCTAGACACAGGCTAGACACAGGCTAGGCACAGGCTAGGCACAGGCCTAGGCACAGGCTAGACACAGGCTAGGCACAGGCTAGGCACAGGCCAGACACAGGCTAGGCACAGGCTAGACACAGGCTAGACACAGGCTAGGCACAGGCTAGACACAGGCCAGTCACAGGCAAGGCACAGGCTAGACACAGGCTAGACACAGGCTAGGACACAGGCTAGGCACAGGCCAGACACAGGCCAGGCACAGGCTAGACACAGGCTAGACACAGGCTAGACACAGGCTAGACACAGGCCAGGCACAGGCTAGGCACAGGCTAGACACAGGCTAGACACAGGCTAGACACAGGCTAGGCACAGGCTAGACACAGGCAAGGCACAGGCAGACACAGGCTAGACACAGGCTAGACACAGGCTAGGTCACAGGCAAGGCACAGGCTAGGACACAGGCTAGACACAGGCTAGGCACAGGCTATGACACAGGCTAGACACAGACACAGGCTAGACACAGGCCAGACACAGGCCAGACACAGGCCAGACACAGGCTAGGACACAGGCACAGGCTAGACACAGGCCAGGCACACAGGCCAGGCACAGGCCAGACACAAGGCACAGGCACAGGCGCAGACACAGGCACACAGACACAGGCACAGGCACAGGCTAGACACAGGCCAGACACAGGCCTAGACACAGGCTAGACACAGGCTAGACACAGGCCAGACACAGGCAAGGCACAGGCTAGACACAGCACACACAGGCCAGCACAGGCAAGGCACAGGCTAGGCACAGGCTAGACACAGGCTAGACACAGGCTAGGCACAGGCTAGACACAGGCTAGGCACAGGCTAGACACAGGCTAGACACAGGCTAGACACAGGCTAGACACAGGCTAGACACTGGCTAGGCACAGGCTAGGACACTGCCAGTCACAGGCTAGGCACAGGCTAGACACAGGCTAGGCACAGGCTAGGCAGTCACAGGCTAGGCACAGGCTAAGGCACAGGCTAGACACAGGCTAGACACTGGCTAGGGGCACAGGCTAGACACAGGCCAGACACAGGCAAGGCACAGGCCAGACACAGGCTAGACACAGGCTAGACACAGGCCTAGACACTGGCTAGGCACAGGCTATGCACATGCCAGTCACAGGCAAGGCACAGGCTAGACACAGGCTAGACACTGGCTAGGCACAGGCTATGCACATGCCAGTCACAGGCAAGGCACAGGCTAGACACAGGCTAGACACAGGCTAGACACAGGCCAGGCACAGGCTAGGACACAGGCCAGGCACAGGCTAGGCACAGGCTAGGCACAGGCCAGGCACAGGCTAGGCACAGGCTAGACACAGGCTAGACACAGGCTAGACACAGGCTAGGCACAGGCTAGGCACAGGCCAGACACAGGCTAGACACAGGCTAGGCACAGGCTAGACACATGGCTAGGCACAGGCTAGGCACAGGCCAGTCACATAGGCACTGGCCAGGCACAGGCTAGACACAGGCTAGACACAGGCTAGGCACAGGCTAGACACAGGCTAGACACAGGCTAGGCACAGGCCAGACACAGGCCAGGCACAGGCTAGCACACAGGCCAGACACAGGCTAGACACAGGCTAGGCACATGCCTAGACACAGGCAAGGCACAGGCTAGACACAGGCTAGACACAGGCTAGGCACAGGCTAGACACAGGCCAGACACAGGCCAGACACAGGCCAGACACAGGCCAGGCACAGGCCAGACACAGGCCAGGCACTGGCTAGACACTGGCTAGGCACACGCTATGCACATGCCAGTCTCAGGCAAGGCACAGGCTAGACACAGGCCAGACACAGGCTAGACACAGGCCAGACACAGGCTAGGCACAGGCTAGGCACAGGCTAGACACAGGCTAGACACAGGCTAGGCACAGGCTAGACACAGGCTAAAACACAGGCCAGACACAGGCCTAGACACAGGCTAGACACAGGCCAGACACAGGCTAGACACAGGCTAGGCACAGGCTAGGCACAGGCTAGACACAGGCCAGACACAGGCTAGGCACAGGCCAGGCACAGGCCTAGACACAGGCTAGACACAGGCCAGACACAGGCCAGACACAGGCAAGGCACAGGCTAGACACAGGCCAGACACAGGCTAGACACAGGCTAGACACAGGCCAGACACAGGCTAGACACAGGCTAGACACAGGCTAGGCACAGGCTAGACACAGGCTAGACACAGGCTAGACACAGGCTAGGCACAGGCTAGACACAGGCCAGACACAGGCCAGGCACAGGCTAGACACAGGCTAGGCACAGGCTAGACACAGGCACAGGCACAGGCTAGACACAGGCCAGACACAGGCTAGACACAGGCTAGACACAGGCTAGACACTGGCTAGGCACAGGCTAGGCACATGCCAGACACAGGCTAGGCACAGGCTAGACACAGGCTAGGCACAGGCTAGGCACAGGCTAGGCACAGGCTAGGCACAGGCCAGACACAGGCAAGGCACAGGCCAGACACAGGCTAGACACTGGCTAGGCACAGGCTAGACACATGCCAGTCACAGGCAAGGCACAGGCTAGACACAGGCTAGACACAGGCTAGGCACAGGCTAGCACAGGCCAGACACAGGCTGCAAGGCACAGGCTAGACACAGGCTAGGCACAGGCTAGGCACAGGCTAGGCACTGGCCAGACACAGGCTAGGCACACAGGCTATGCACATGCCAGTCTCAGGCAAGGCACAGGCTAGACACAGGCTAGACACTGGCTAGGCACAGGCTAGGCACATGCCAGTCACAGGCAAGGCACAGGCTAGACACAGGCTAGACACAGGCTAGGCACAGGCTAGACACAGGCCAGGCACAGGCTAGACACAGGCTAGACACAGGCAGAGGCACAGGCTAGGCACAGGCTAGGCACAGGCTAGGCACACGCTAGGCACATGCCAGTCTCAGGCTAGGCACAGGCTAGACACAGGCTAGACACTGGCTAGGCACAGGCTAGGCACAGGCTAGACACAGGCTAGACACAGGCTAGACACAGGCTAGACACATGCCTCAGGCACAGGCTAGGCACAGGCCAGACACAGGCTAGACACAGGCTAGACACAGGCTAGACACAGGCCAGGCACAGGCTAGACACAGGCCAGGCACAGGCTAGACACAGGCTAGACACAGGCTAGGCACAGGCTAGACACAGGCTAGGCACAGGCTAGGCACATAGGCTAGACACAGGCTAGACACAGGCTAGACACAGGCTAGACACAGGCTAGGCACAGGCTAGGCACAGGCCAGGCACAGGCTAGACACAGGCTAGGCACAGGCTAGACAAAGGCTAGACACAGGCAAGGCACAGGCTAGACACAGGCTAGACACTGGCTAGGCACAGGCTAGGCACAGGCCAGTCACAGGCAAGGCACAGGCTAGACACAGGCTAGACACTGGCTAGGCACAGGCTAGGCACAGGCCAGACACTGGCTAGGCACAGGCTAGGCACATGGCTCAGGCCAGACACAGGCTAGACACAGGCTAGGCACAGGCTAGACACAGGCTAGACACAGGCTAGGCACAGGCTAGGCACAGGCTAGACACAGGCCAGGGCACAGGCCAGACACAGGCCAGGGCACAGGCTAGGCACAGGCTAGACACAGGCTAGACACAGGCTAGACACAGGCTAGACACAGGCCAGACACAGGCTAGACACAGGCTAGGCACAGGCTAGACACTGGCTAGGCACAGGCTATGCACATGCCAGTCACAGGCAAGGCACAGGCTAGACACAGGCTAGACACAGGCTAGGCACAGGCTAGGCACTGGCCAGGCACACGGCAAGGCACAGGCTAGACACAGGCTAGACACAGGCTAGGCACAGGCTAGGCACAGGCTAGGCACAGGCTAGACACAGGCTAGACACAGGCTAGGCACAGGCTAGACACTGGCTAGGCACAGGCTAGGCACAGGCCAGTCACAGGCAAGGCACAGGCTAGACACAGGCTAGACACTGGCTAGGCACAGGCTATGCACAGGCCAGACACAGGCAAGGCACAGGCTAGACACAGGCTAGACACAGGCTAGGCACAGGCTAGGCACATGCCAGTCACAGGCTAGGCACAGGCTAGGCACAGGCTAGACACAGGCTAGACACAGGCTAGGCACAGGCTAGACACAGGCTAGACACAGGCTAGGCACAGGCTAGACACAGGCTAGACACAGGCTAGACACAGGCTAGACACAGGCTAGGCACAGGCAAGACACAGGCTAGACACAGGCTAGACACAGGCTAGACACAGGCTAGACACAGGCTAGACACAGGCTAGACACAGGCTAGACACAGGCTAGACACAGGCTAGACACAGGCTAGACAAAGGCTAGGACACAGGCTAGGCACAGGCTAGGCACAGGCTAGACACAGGCTAGACACAGGCTAGACACAGGCTAGACACAGGCTAGACACAGGCTAGACACAGGCTAGACACAGGCTAGACACAGGCTAGACACAGGCTAGACACAGGCTAGGCACAGGCCAGTCACAGGCAAGGCACAGGCTAGACACAGGCTAGACACAGGCTAGGCACAGGCTAGACACAGGCTAGACACAGGCTAGACACAGGCTAGGCACAGGCTAGACACAGGCTAGACACAGGCTAGACACAGGCTAGGCACAGGCTAGACACAGGCTAGGCACAGGCTAGACACAGGCTAGGCACAGGCCAGTCACAGGCAAGGCACAGGCTAGACACAGGCTAGACACTGGCTAGGCACAGGCTAGACACAGGCTAGACACAGGCTAGACACAGGCTAGACACAGGCTAGACACAGGCTAGACACAGGCTAGACACAGGCTAGACACAGGCTAGGCACAGGGGCACAGGCTAGACACAGGCTAGACACAGGCTAGGCACAGGCTAGGCACAGGCTATGCACAGGCCAGACACATGCACATGCCAGACACAGGCAAGGCACAGGCTAGACACAGGCTAGACACTGGCTAGGCACAGGCTAGGCACATGCCAGACACAGGCAAGGCACAGGCTAGACACAGGCTAGACACAGGCTAGGCACAGGCCAGTCACAGGCTAGGCACAGGCTAGGCACAGGCTAGGCACAGGCTAGGCACAGGCTAGGCACAGGCTAGGCACAGGCTAGACACAGGCTAGGCACAGGCTAGACACAGGCTAGACACAGGCTAGGCACAGGCTAGACACAGGCTAGACACTGGCTAGGCACAGGCTATGCACAGGCCTAGTCACAGGCAAGGCACAGGCTAGACACAGGCTAGGCACAGGCTAGACACTGGCAAGGCACAGGCTAGAGACACAGGCACAGGCTAGACACAGGCTAGACACACTGGCTAGGCACAGGCTAGGCACAGGCTAGACAGGCTGGACACAGGCTAGGCACAGGCTAGACAAAGGCTAGACACTGGCTAGGCACAGGCTGGGCACTGGCTAGACACTGGCTAGGCACACGCTAGACACATGCCAGTCTCAGGCAAGGCACAGGCTAGACACAGGCTAGACACTGGCTAGGCACAGGCTATGCACATGCCAGTCACAGGCAAGGCACAGGCTAGACACAGGCTAGACACAGGCTAGGCACAGGCTAGACACAGGCTAGGCACAGGCTAGACACTGGCTAAGGCACAGGCTAGACACAGGCTAGACACAGGCTAGGCACAGGCTAGACACAGGCTAGACAGGCCAGACACAGGCTAGGCACAGGCTAGACAGCTGTGGCACAGGCTAGACACTGGCTAGGCACAGGCTAGACACAGGCTAGACACAGGCTAGACACAGGCTAGACACAGGCTAGACACAGGCTAGACACAGGCTAGACACAGGCTAGACACAGGCAGACACAGCCTAGACACAGGCTAGACACAGGCCAGACACAGGCTAGGCACAGGCTAGGCACAGGCTATTCACAGGCTAGGCACAGGCTAGGCACAGGCTAGACACAGGCAAGGGCTAAACACAGGCTAGACACAGGCTAGGACAGAGGCTATACACAGGCTAGACACAGGCTAGGCACAGGCTAGGCACAGGCTAGGCACAGGCTAGGACACAGGCTAGGCACAGGCTAGGCACACAGGCTAGGCACAGGCTAGGCACAGGCTAGGCACAGGCTAGGCACAGGCTAGGCACAGGCTAGGCACAGGCTAGGCACAAGCTAGGCACAGGCTAGACACAGGCTAGGCACAGGCTAGGCACAGGCTAGGCACAGGCTAGGCACAGGCTAGGCACAGGCTAGGCACAGGCTAGGCACAGGTAGGCAGGCACAGGCTAGACACAGGCTAGACACAGGCTAGACACAGGCTAGACACAGGCTAGACACAGGCTAGACACTGGCTAGTCACAGGTTAGAATCTGGCTATGCACAGGCTAGACAAAGGCCAGACACTGGCCAGGCACAGGCAAGACACAGGCTAGACACTGGCTAGGCACACGCTATCAACATGCCAGTCACAGGCAAGGCACAGGCTAGACACAGGCTAGACACTGGCTAGGCACAGGCTATGCACAGGCTAGACACAGGCTAGACACAGGCTAGACACAGGCTAGACACAGGCTAGACACAGGCTAGACACAGGCTAGACACAGGCCAGACACAGGCTAGACACAGGCCAGACACAGGCTAGACACAGGCTAGACACAGGCTAGACACAGGCTAGACACAGGCTAGACACAGGCTAGAAACAGGCTAGACACAGGCTAGACACAGGCTAGACACAGGCTAGACACAGGCTAGACACAGGCTAGAAACAGGCCAGACACAGGCCAGACACAGACACAGGCCAGACACAGGCTAGACACAGGCTAGGCACAGGCTAGGCACAGGCTAGGCACAGGCTAGGCACAGGCTAGGCACAGGCTGAGACACAGGCTAGGCACAGGCTAGGCACACAGGCACAGGCACAGGCTAGGCACAGGCTAGACACAGGCACAGGCACAGGCACAGGCTAGGCACAGGCCTATGCACAGGCCAGGCACAGGACACAGGCTAGGCACAGGCTAGACACAGGCTAGACACAGGCTAGACACAGGCCAGACAAAGGCTAGACACAGGCTAGACACAGGCTAGACACAGGCTAGACACAGGCTAGACACAGGCTAGACACAGGCTAGACACAGGCCAGACACAGGCTAGCACACAGGCTAGACACAGGCTAGACACAGGCTAGACACAGGCCAGACACAGGCTAGACACAGGCTAGACACAGGCTAGACACAGGCTAGACACAGGCCAGACACAGGCCAGACACAGGCTAGACACAGGCTAGACACAGGCTAGACACAGGCTAGACACAGGCTAGACACAGGCTAGACACAGGCTAGACACAGGCTAGGCACAGGCTAGGCACAGGCTAGGCACAGGCTAGGCACAGGCTAGACACAGGCTAGGCACAGGCTAGGCACAGGGCACAGGCACAGGCTAGACACAGGCCAGACACAGGCTAGACACCAGGCTAGACACCGACTAGACACCGGCTAGACACCGGCTAGACACAGGCCAGACACAGGCTAGACACAGGCTAGACACAGGCTAGACACAGGCTAGACACAGGCTAGACACAGGCTAGACACAGGCTAGGCACAGGCTAGACACAGGCCAGGCACAGGCAGAGGCACAGGCTAGGCACTGGCTAGACACTGGCTAGGCACACGCTATGCACATGCCAGTCTCAGGCAAGGCACAGGCTAGACACAGGCTATGCACATGCCAGTCACTGGCTAGGCACAGGCTAGACAAAGTCTAGACACTGGCTAGACACAGGCTAGACAAAGGCTAGACAAAGGCTAGACACAGGCTAGACACAGGCTAGACACAGGCTAGACACAGGCTAGACACAGGCCAGACACAGGCTAGACACAGGCTAGACACAGGCTAGACACAGGCTAGACACAGGCTAGACACAGGCAGGCACAGGCACAGGCACAGACACACAGGCTAGACACAGGCTAGACACAGGCTAGACACAGGCTAGACACAGGCTAGACACAGGCTAGACACAGGCCAGACACAGGCTAGACACAGGCCAGACACAGGCTAGACACAGGCTAGACACAGGCTAGACACAGGCTAGACACAGGCTAGACACAGGCTAGACACAGGCTAGGCACAGGCTAGGCACAGGCTAGGCACAGGCTAGGCACAGGCTAGGCACAGGCTAGGCACAGGCTAGGCACAGGCTAGGCACAGGCTAGACACAGGCTAGACACCGGCTAGACACCGGCTAAGACACCGGCCAGACACAGGCTAGACACCGGCTAGACACCGGCCTAGACACGGCCAGGCCAGACACAGACTAGACACAGGCTAGACACAGGCTAGACACAGGCTAGACACAGGCTAGACACAGGCTAGACACAGGGTAGACACAGCCTAGACACAGGCTAGACACAGGCTAGACACAGGCTAGGCATAGGCTAGGCACAGGCTATTCACAGGCTAGGCACAGGCTAGGCACAGGCTAGACACAGGCTAGACACTGGCTAGGCACAGGCTATGCACATGCCAGTCACAGGCAAGGCACAGGATAGACACAGGCTAGACACAGGCTAGGTACATGCTAGGCACTGGCTAGACACTGACTAGGCACACGCTATGCACATGGCAGTCTCAGGCAAGGCACCGTCTAGACACAGGCTAGACACTGGCTAGGCACAGGCTAGACACAGGCTAGACACAGGCTAGGCACAGGCTAGCCACAGGCTAGACACAGGCTAGACACAGGCTAGACACAGGCTAGACACAGGCTAGACACAGGCTAGACACAGGCTAGACACAGGCTAGACACAGTCTAGACAGAGGCTACACACTGGCTACGCACAGGCTAGACTCTGGCTATGCACAGGCTAGACAAAGGCTAGACACTGGCTAGGCACAGGCTAGGCACTGGGTAGACACTGGCTAGGCACACGCTATGCACATGCCAGTCACAGGCAAGGCACAGGCTAGACACAGGCTAGACACAGGCTACACACTGGCTAGGCACAGGCTAGATACTGGCTTGGCACAGACTAGAAACTGGCTAAGCACAGGCTAGACACAGGCTAGAAACTGGCTAGGCACAGGCAAGACACAGGCTAGACACTGGCTGGGCACAGGCTAGACACTGGATAGACACCGTCAAGACACAGTCTAGACACAGGCTAGACAGAGGCTACACACTGGCTAGGCAAAGGCTAGACTCTGGCTATGCACAGGCTAGACAAAGGCTAGACACTGGCTAGGCACAGGCTGGGCACTGGCAAGACACTGGCTAGGCACACGCTATGCACATGCCAGTCTCAGGCATGGCACAGGCTAGACACAGGCTAGACACTGGCTAGGCACAGGCTATGCACATGCCAGTCACAGGCAAGGCACAGGCTAGACACAGGCTAGACACTGGCTAGGCACAGGCTAGACACTGGCTTGGCACAGACTAGACACTGGCTAAGTTCAGGCTAGACACAGGCTAGAAACTGGCTAGGCACAGGCTAGACACAGGCTAGACACTGGCTGGGCACAGGCTAGACACTGGCTAGGCACAGGCTAGACACTGGCTAGGCACAGGCTAGACACTGGCTAGGCACAGGCTAGAAACAGGCTAGACACAGGCTAGACACAGGCTAGACACATGATAGACACAGGCTAGACACAGGCTAGACACAGGCTAGACACAGGCTAGACACAGGCTAGACACAGGCTAGACATAGGCTAGACACAGGCTAGATACAGGCTAGACACAGGCTAGACACAGGCTAGACACAGGGTAGACACAGCCTAGACACAGGCTAGACACAGGCTAGACACAGGCTAGGCATAGGCTAGGCACAGGCTATTCACAGGCTAGGCACAGGCTAGGCACAGGCTAGACACCAGCAAGACACCGGCTAAACACAGACTAGACACAGGCTAGACAGAGGCTATACACAGGCTAGACACAGGCTAGGCACAGGCTAGGCACAGGCTAGGCACAGGCTAGGCACAGGCTAGGCACAGGCTAGGCACAGGCTAGGCACAGGCTAGGCACAGGCTAGGCACAGGCTAGGCACAGGCTAGGCACAGGCTAGACACCGTCTAGACACCGTCAAGACACAGACTAGACTCAGGCTAGACAGAGGCTATACACTGGCTAGTCACAGGTTAGAATCTGGCTATGCACAGGTTAGACAAAGGCTAGACACTGGCCAGGCACAGGCAAGGACTGGCTAGACACTGGCTAGGAACACGCTATCCACATGCCAGTCTCAGGCAAGGCACAGGCTAGACACAGGCTAGACACTGGCTAGGCACAGGCTATGCACAGGCTAGACACCGGTTAGACACAGACTAGACACAGGCTAGACTGAGGCTATACACTGGCTAGGCACAGCCTAGACACAGGCTATGCACAGGCTAGGCACTGGCTAGACACTGGCTAGGCACACGCTATGCACATGCCAGTCTCAGGCAAGGCACAGGCTAGGCACAGGCTAGGCACAGGCTAGGCACAGGCTAGGCACAGGCTAGGCACAGGGTAGGCACAGGCTAGACACCGGCTAGACACCGGCTAGACACCGTCAAGACACAGACTAGACAAAGGCTAGACAAAGGCTATACACTGGCTAGGCACAGGCTATGCACAGGCTAGGCACAGGCTATGCACATGCCAGTCACAGGCAAGGCACAGGCTAGACACAGGCTAGACACAGGCTAGGCACAGGCTAGGCACAGGCTAGGCACAGGCTAGGCACAGGCTAGGCACAGGCTAGGCACAGGGTAGGCACAGGCTAGACACCGGCTAGACACCGTCAAGACACAGACTAGACACAGGCTAGACAGAGGCTAAACACTGGCTAGTCACAGGTTAGAATCTGGCTATGCACAGGCTAGACAAAGGCTAGACACTGGCTAGGCACAGGCTAGGCACTGGCTAGACACTGGCTAGGAACACGCTATCCACATGCCAGTCTCAGGCAAGGCACAGGCTAGACACAAGCTAGACACTGGCTAGGCACAGGCTATGCACATACCAGTCACAGGCAAGGCACAGGCTAGACACAGGCTAGACATAGGCTAGACACTGGCTAAGCACAGGCTAGACACTGGCATGGCACAGACTAGACACTGGCTAAGCACAGACTAAACACTAGCTAAGCACAGGCTAGACACAGGCTAGAAACTGGCTAGGCACAGGCTAGACACAGGCTAGACACTGGCTGGGCACAGTATAGACACTGGCTAGGCACAGGCTAGACAATGGCTATGTACAGGCTAAACAAAGGCTATGTACAGGCTAGGCACTGGCTAGGTACAGGCTAGGTACTGGCTAGGTACAGGCTAGGCACTGGCTAGGTACAGGCTGGGCAGAGGCTAGGCACATGCTAGACACAGGCTAGACAATGGCTAGACACAGGCTAGACACAGGCTAGACACAGGCTTGACCCAGGCTAGACACAGGCTAGACACAGGCTAGACACCGGCTAGGCACAGGCTAGGCATTGGCTAGACACTGGCTAGGCACACGCTATGCACATGCCTGTCTCAGGCAAGGCACAGGCTAGACACAGGCTAGGCACTGGCTAGGCACAGGCTAGGCACTGGCTAGACACTGGCTAGGCACACGCTATGCACATGCCAGTCACAGGCAAGGCACAGGCTAGACACAGGCTAGACACTGGCTAGGCACAGGCTATGCACATGCCAGTCACAGGCAAGGCACAGGCTAGACACAGGCTAGACACAGGCTAGACACTGGCTAGGCACAGGCTAGACACTGGCTTGGCACAGACTAGACACTGGCTAAGCACAGGCTAGACACAGGCTAGAAACTGTCTAGGCACAGGCTAGACACAGGCTAGACACTAGCTGGGCACAGGCTAGGCACAGGCTAGACACAGGCTGGACACAGGCTACACACTGGCTAGGCACAGGCTAGACTCTGGCTATGCACAGGCTAGACAAAGGCTAGACACTGGCTAGGCACAGGCTAGGCACTGGCTAGACACTGGCTAGGCACACGCTATGCACATGCCAGTCTCAGGCAAGGCACAGGCTAGACGCAGGCTAGACATTGGCTAGGCACAGGCCATGCACATGCCAGTCTCAAGCATGGCACAGGCTAGACACAGGCTAGACACTGGCTAGGCACAGGCTATGCACATGCCAGTCACAGGCAAGGCACAGGCTAGACACAGGCTAGACACTGGCTAGGCACAGGCTAGACACTGGCTTGGCACAGACTAGACACTGGCTAAGTTCAGGCTAGACACAGGCTAGAAACTGGCTAGGCACAGGCTAGACACAGGCTAGACACTGGCTGGGCACAGGCTAGACACTGGCTAGGCACAGGCTAGACACTGGCTAGGCACAGGCTAGACACTGGCTAGGCACAGGCTAGACACAGGCTAGACACAGGCTAGACACATGATAGACACAGGCTAGACACAGGCTAGACACAGGCTAGACACAGGCTAGACACAGGCTAGACATAGGCTAGACACAGGCTAGACATAGGCTAGACACAGGCTAGATACAGGCTAGACACAGGCTAGACACAGGCTAGACACAGGGTAGACACAGCCTAGACACAGGCTAGACACAGGCTAGGCACAGGCTATTCACAGGCTAGGCACAGGCTAGGCACAGGCTAGACACCAGCAAGACACCGGCTAAACACAGACTAGACACAGGCTAGACAGAGGCTATACACAGGCTAGACACAGGCTAGGCACAGGCTAGGCACAGGCTAGGCACAGGCTAGGCACAGGCTAGGCACAGGCTAGGCACAGGCTAGGCACAGGCTAGGCACAGGCTAGGCACAGGCTAGGCACAGGCTAGGCACAGGCTAGGCACAGGCTAGGCACAGGCTAGGCACAGGCTAGGCACAGGCTAGACACAGGCTAGACACTGGCTAGGCACAGGCTATGCACAGGCTAGACACCGGTTAGACACAGGCTAGACTGAGGCTATACACTGGCTAGGCACAGCCTAGACACAGGCTATGCACAGGCTAGGCACTGGCTAGACACTGGCTAGGCACACGCTATGCACATGCCAGTCTCAGGCAAGGCACAGGCTAGGCACAGGCTAGGCACAGGCTAGGCACAGGCTAGGCACAGGCTAGGCACAGGCTAGGCACAGGCTAGGCACGGGGTAGGCACAGGCTAGACACCGGCTAGACACCGGCTAGACACCGTCAAGACACAGACTAGACAAAGGCTAGACAAAGGCTATACACTGGCTAGGCACAGGCTATGCACAGGCTAGGCACAGGCTATGCACATGCCAGTCACAGGCAAGGCACAGGCTAGACACAGGCTAGACACAGGCTAGGCACAGGCTAGGCACAGGCTAGGCACAGGCTAGGCACAGGCTAGGCACAGGGTAGGCACAGGCTAGACACCGGCTAGACACCGTCAAGACACAGACTAGACACAGGCTAGACAGAGGCTAAACACTGGCTAGTCACAGGTTAGAATCTGGCTATTCACAGGCTAGACAAAGGCTAGACAATGGCTAGGCACAGGCTAGGCACTGGCTAGACACTGGCTAGGAACACGCTATCCACATGCCAGTCTCAGGCAAGGCACAGGCTAGACACAAGCTAGACACTGGCTAGGCACAGGCTATGCACATACCAGTCACAGGCAAAGCACAGGCTAAACACAGGCTAGACATAGGCTAGACACTGGCTAAGCACAGGCTAGACACTGGCATGGCACAGACTAGACACTGGCTAAGCACAGACTAAACACTAGCTAAGCACAGGCTAGACACAGGCTAGAAACTGGCTAGGCACAGGCTAGACACAGGCTAGACACTGGCTGGGCACAGGATAGACACTGGCTAGGCACAGGCTAGACAATGGCTATGTACAGGCTAAACAAAGGCTATGTACAGGCTAGGCACTGGCTAGGTACAGGCTAGGTACTGGCTAGGTACAGGCTAGGCACTGGCTAGGTACAGGCTGGGCAGAGGCTAGGCACATGCTAGACACAGGCTAGACAATGGCTAGGCACACGCTATGCACATGCCAGTCTCAGGCAAGGCACAGGCTAGACGCAGGCTAGACATTGGCTAGGCACAGGCCATGCACATGCCAGTCACAGGCAAGGCACAGGCTAGACACAGGCTAGACACTGGCTAGACACTGGCTAGGCACAGGCTAGACACTGGCTTGGCACAGACTAGACACTGGCTAAGCACAGGCTAGACACAGGCTAGAAACTGGCTAGGCACAGGCTAGACACAGGCTAGACACTGGCTTGGAACAGGCTAGACACTGGCTAGGCACAGGCTAGACACAGGCTAGACACAGGCTAGACACAGGCTAGGCACAGGCTAGGCACAGGCTAGGCACAGGCTAGGCACAGGCTAGGCACAGGGTAGGCACAGGCTAGACACCGGCTAGACACCGGCTAGACACCGTCAAGACACAGACTAGACAAAGGCTAGACAAAGGCTATACACTGGCTAGGCACAGGCTATGCACAGGCTAGGCACAGGCTATGCACATGCCAGTCACAGGCAAGGCACAGGCTAGACACAGGCTAGACACAGGCTAGGCACAGGCTAGGCACAGGCTAGGCACAGGCTAGGCACAGGCTAGGCACAGGCTAGGCACAGGCTAGGCACAGGGTAGGCACAGGCTAGACACCGGCTAGACACCGTCAAGACACAGACTAGACACAGGCTAGACAGAGGCTAAACACTGGCTAGTCACAGGTTAGAATCTGGCTATGCACAGGCTAGACAAAGGCTAGACAATGGCTAGGCACAGGCTAGGCACTGGCTAGACACTGGCTAGGAACACGCTATCCACATGCCAGTCTCAGGCAAGGCACAGGCTAGACACAAGCTAGACACTGGCTAGGCACAGGCTATGCACATACCAGTCACAGGCAAGGCACAGGCTAGAAACAGGCTAGACATAGGCTAGACACTGGCTAAGCACAGGCTAGACACTGGCATGGCACAGACTAGACACTGGCTAAGCACAGACTAAACACTAGCTAAGCACAGGCTAGACACAGGCTAGAAACTGGCTAGGCACAGGCTAGACACAGGCTAGACACTGGCTGGGCACAGGATAGACACTGGCTAGGCACAGGCTAGACAATGGCTATGTACAGGCTAAACAAAGGCTATGTACAGGCTAGGCACTGGCTAGGTACAGGCTAGGTACTGGCTAGGTACAGGCTAGGCACTGGCTAGGTACAGGCTGGGCAGAGGCTAGGCACATGCTAGACACAGGCTAGACAATGGCTAGACACAGGCTAGACACAGGCTAGACACAGGCTTGACCCAGGCTAGACACAGGCTAGACACAGGCTAGACACCGGCTAGGCACAGGCTAGGCATTGGCTAGACACTGGCTAGGCACACGCTATGCACATGCCTGTCTCAGGCAAGGCACAGGCTAGACACAGGCTAGGCACTGGCTAGGCACAGGCTAGGCACTGGCTAGACACTGGCTAGGCACACGCTATGCACATGCCAGTCTCAGGCAAGGCACAGGCTAGACGCAGGCTAGACATTGGCTAGGCACAGGCCATGCACATGCCAGTCACAGGCAAGGCACAGGCTAGACACAGGCTAGACACTGGCTAGACACTGGCTAGGCACAGGCTAGACACTGGCTTGGCACAGACTAGACACTGGCTAAGCACAGGCTAGACACAGGCTAGAAACTGGCTAGGCACAGGCTAGACACTGGCTTGGAACAGGCTAGACACTGGCTAGGCACAGGCTAGACACAGGCTAGACACAGGCTAGACACAGGCTAGACACAGGCTAGACACAGGCTAGACACAGGCTAGACACTGGCTAGGCACAGGTTAGACACTGGCTAGGCACAGGCTAGACACTGGCTTGGCACAGACTAGACACTGGCTAAGCACAGGCAAGACACAGGCTAGAAAATGGCTAGGCACAGGCTAGACACAGGCTAGACACTGGCTAGGCACAGGCTATACACTGGCTAGGCACAGGCTAGACACAGGCTATGCACAGGCTAGACAATGGCTAGACACTGGCTAGACACAGGCTAGGCACTGGCTAGACACTGGCTAGGCACACGCTATGCACATGCCTATCTCACGCAAGGCACAGGCTAGACACAGGCTAGGCACTGGCTAGGCACAGGCTTTGCACTGGCTAGACACTGGCTAGGCACAGGCTAGGCTCTGGCTATGCACAGGCTAGACAAAGGCTAGACACTGGCTAGGCACAGGCTAGGCACTGGCTAGACACTGGCTAGGCACACGCTATGCACATGCCAGTCTCAGGCAAGGCACAGGCTAGACACAGGCTAGACATTGGCTAGGCACAGGCCATGCACATGCCAGTCACAGGCAAGGCACAGGCTAGACACAGGCTAAACACTGGCTTGGCACAGACTAGACACTGGCTAAGCACAGGCTAGACACAGGCTAGACACAGGCTAGGCATAGGCTAGGCACAGGCTAGACACAGGCTAGACACAGGCTAGACACAGGCTAGACACAGGCTAGACACAGGCTAGACACAGGCTAGACACGGGCTAGACACAGGGTAGACACAGCCTAGACACAGGCTAGGCACAGGCTAGGCACAGGCTAGGCACAGGCTAGGCACAGGCTAGGCACAGGCTAGGCACAGGCTAGGCACTGGCTAGGCACAGGCTAGGCACATGCTAGGCACAAGCTAGGCACAGGCTAGGCACAAGCTAGGCACAGGCTAGGCACAGGCCAGGCACAGGCTAGGCACTGGCTAGGCACAGGCTAGGCACAGGCTAGGCACAGGCTAGGCACAGGCTAGGCACAGGCTAGGCACAGGCTAGACACCGGCTAGACACCGGCTAGACACCGTCAAGACACAGACTAGACTCAAGCTAGACAGAGGCTATACACTGGCTAGTCACAGGTTAGAATCTGGCTATGCACAGGTTAGACAAAGGCTAGACACTGGCCAGGCACAGGCTAGGCACTGGCTAGACACTGGCTAGGAACACGCTATCCACATGCCAGTCTCAGCCAAGGCACAGGCTAGACACAGGCTAGACACTGGCTAGGCACAGGCTATGCACAGGCTAGACACCGGTTAGACACAGACTAGACACAGGCTAGACAGAGGCTATACACTGGCTAGGCACAGCCTAGACACAGGCTATGCACAGGCTAGGCACTGGCTAGACACTGGCTAGGCACACGCTATGCACATGCCAGTCTCAGGCAAGGCACAGGCTAGGCACAGGCTAGGCACAGGCTAGGCACAGGCTAGGCACTGGCTAGGCACAGGCTAGGCACAGGCTAGGCACAGGCTAGGCACAGGGTAGGCACAGGCTAGACACCGGCTAGACACCGTCAAGACACAGACTAGACAAAGGCTAGACAAAGGCTATACACTGGCTAGGCACAGGCTAGGCACAGGCTTTTCACATGCCAGTCACAGGCAAGGCACAGGCTAGACACAGGCTAGGCACAGGCTAGGCACAGGCTCGGCACAGGCTAGGCACAGGCTAGGCACAGGGTAGGCACAGGCTAGACACCGGCTAGACACCGTCAAGACACAGACTAGACACAGGCTAGACAGAGGCTAAACACTGGCTAGTCACAGGTTAGAATCTGGCTATGCACAGGCTAGACAAAGGGTAGACACTGGCTAGGCACAGGCTAGGCACTGGCTAGACACTGGCTAGGAACACGCTATCCACATGCCAATCTCAGGCAAGGCACAGGCTAGACACAAGCTAGACACTGGCTAGGCACAGGCTATGCACATACCAGTCACAGGCAAGGCACAGGCTAGACACAGGCTAGACACAGGCTAGACACTGGCTAAGCACAGGCTAGACACTGGCATGGCACAGACTAGACACTGGCTAAGCACAGACAAAACACTAGCTAAGCACAGGCTAGACACAGGCTAGAAACTGGCTAGGCACAGGCTAGACACAGGCTAGACACTGGCTGGGCACAGGATAGACACTGGCTAGGCACAGGCTAGACAATGGCTATGTACAGGCTAAACAAAGGCTATGTACAGGCTAGGCACTGGCTAGGTACAGGCTAGGTACTGGCTAGGTACAGGCTAGGCACTGGCTAGGTACAGGCTGGGCAGAGGCTAGGCACATGCTAGACACAGGCTAGACAATGGCTAGACACAGGCTAGACACAGGCTAGACACAGGCTTGACCCAGGCTAGACACAGGCTAGACACCGGCTAGGCACAGGCTAGGCACTGGCTAGACACTGGCTAGGCACACGCTATGCACATGCCTGTCTCAGGCAAGGCACAGGCTAGACACAGGCTAGGCACTGGCTAGGCACAGGCAAGGCACTGGCTAGACACTGGCTAGGCACACGCTATGCACATGCCAGTCTCAGGCAAGGCACAGGCTAGACACAGGCTAGACACTGGCTAGGCACAGGCTATGCACATGCCAGTCACAGGCAAGGCACAGGCTAGACACAGGCTAGACACAGGCTAGACACTGGCTAGGCACAGGCTCGACACTGGCTAGGCACAGGCTTGACACTGGCTTGGCACAGACTAGACACTGGCTAAGCACAGGCTAGACACAGGCTAGAAACTGGCTAGGCACAGGCTATACACTGGCTAGGCACAGGCTAGACACAGGCTAGACACATGCCAGTCACAGGCAAGGCACAGGCTAGACTCTGGCTATGCACAGGCTAGACAAAGGCTAGACACTGGGTAGGCACAGGCTAGGCACTGGCCAGACACTGGCTAGGCACACGCTATGCACATGCCAGTCTCAGGCAAGGCACAGGCTAGACACAGGCTAGACATTGGCTAGGCACAGGCAAGGCACAGGCTAGACACAGGCTAGACACTGGCTAGACACTGGCTAGGCGCAGGCTAGACACTGGCTTGGCACAGACTAGACACTGGCTAAGCACAGGCTAGACACAGGCTAGAAACTGGCTAGGCACAGGCTAGACACAGGCTAGACACTGGCTTGGAACAGGCTAGACACTGGCTAGGCACAGGCTAGACACAGGCTAGACACAGGCTAGACACAGGCTAGACACAGGCTAGACACAGGCTAGACACAGGCTAGACACAGGCTAGACACAGGCTAGACACAGGCTAGACACAGGCTAGACACAGGCTAGAAACAGGCTAGACACAGGCTAGACACAGGCTAGACACAGGCTAGAAACAGGCTAGACACAGGCTAGAAACAGGCTAGACACAGGCTAGACACAGGCTAGACACAGGCTAGACACAGGCTAGACACAGGTTAGACACAGGCTAAACAGAGGCTAGACACAGGCTAGACACAGGCTAGACACAGGCTAGACACAGGCTAGACACAGGCTAGAAACAGGCTAGACACAGGCTAGACACAGGCTAGACACTGGCTAAGCAATGGCTAGGCACAGGCTAGGCACAGGCTAGACACAGGCTAGACACAGGCTAGACACAGGCTAAACACAGGCTAGACACAGGCTAGACACAGGCTAGACACAGGCTAGACACAGGCTAGACACTGGCTAGGCACTGGCTTGGCACAGACTAGACACTGGCTAAGCACAGGCAAGACACAGGCTAGAAACTGGCTAGGCACAGGCTAGACACAGGCTAGACACTGGCTAGGCACAGGCTATACACTGGCTAGGCACAGGCTAGACACAGGCTATGCACAGGCTAGAAAATGGGTAGACACTGGCTAGACACAGGCTAGGCACTGGCTAGACACTGGCTAGGCACACGCTATGCACATGCCTGTCTCACGCAAGGCACAGGCTAGACACAGGCTAGGCACTGGCTAGGCACAGGCTTTGCACTGGCTAGACACTGGCTATGCACAGGCTAGACTCTGGCTATGCACAGGCTAGACAAAGGCTAGGCACTGGCTAGGCACAGGCTAGGCACTGGCTAGACACTGGCTAGGCACACGCTATGCACATGCCAGTCTCAGGCAAGGCACAGGCTAGACACAGGCTAGACATTGGCTAGGCACAGGCCATGCACATGCCAGTCACAGGCAAGGCACAGGCTAGACACAGGCTAGACACTGGCTAAGCACAGGCTAGACACAGCCTAGACACAGGCTAGGCATAGGCAACAAAACAACCGGTGTTTTATAAAGCTTTTATTTTAAAACGGATCTTCTTTTGATAACCCGTTCACGACGCGTGTGCATGCCTTTCAAATTAGTCAAACTAATTCATTGTTTGCTAATTTTATATATTTTGTGCATTGGTTCTGCTCCTCTGGTACTTTGTTTACATCTTTACTCTTTTCGGTAAGCAACGTTGTTGTAGTGGCTCACCGCTATTACTCTCTTTCTTATCTATTCTAATTCTTTGAGCGCTTCTTTGCCGCTCTTTCTATTGCACTTTTTTGAGCGCGCCTAAGCATCTCTCACGCTTTGCCGCTCTCTGTACTGCACTGTTGTTGCTTGAACGTTTTTGCTCTCTCTACTCTCTGCCTTAGCGCGCTAATTTCTTTTTCTTGCGCACATACCTCTTTTTCTTGTTTTTGTTTTGTTTTCTTTGCGGCTGTTTTTATTTGTTACAGTAGGTGTCCCCAATAATGGACGGTTTGATTTGTTTTAAAAAATCCTGCCTTAAGGAGGTGACGGCTGCCCAGCCAAGCATTTCGTGTTGGCTATGTGATAACGTAGTACACGCGAAGTGTGCCGGATTTTCTGGCCCGACGGCTGATGCCGTAGCCAAGCGCACTGGGTTGCGTTATTGCTGCGATATGTGTAGGGAAGTGGAGGGCGAAATTTGTTCGTTTATGCGGCAAACAAAGATCGGATTTAGGGAACTGCTTGGAAGTTTTCGCACACTATCCGACCAGTTCTCAGCGCTCGATTCATGTTTCAATAACCTTAAGTTATTGAACGAATCCCCAAAGCGAAAAAATCCACCCGCATAGAGGAGCCTATTATCGCCACCCAGCTCCCTATAATTGACCAGCCAGGTACGCCAATGACACAGCCGTTAATGTCGTTCACCAATCCCCCGATGGTAACGAGATCAGCGGCTAAATCAATTTCAATTCCCGAAAATGTCATTGAGTGTATGCAACCAGTGACGCCAAAATGTTCCGTTATGTCCGCTGTGGTCTCGTTGCCCGTGCCACAGAAAATAGTGTTACCTAAGGCGTGTTCAAGTTCTGGTTTACCAGAAGAGAACCTCTGCTCTGGAATTATACCTGAGGCGCCTAAAAAGATTGTAGGTGTTCCACTAAAGAAACAGATTTTTGTTTCTAGGCTTGCCCCTGAACTCACATCAAATGATGTTAAAGCTTATATTCAAGCTAAAACCCAAGCCGTCGACGTAAAAGTGGAAAAGTTTAAGTTTTCTTATGAGAGGGACATATCTTCCTTCAAAATAAGTGCCCCAAACGAACTTTTAGGCATTATATGTTCGGCTCAATTTTGGCCGGAACATGTAATGGTTAAAGAGTTTGAAGCAAGGAAAAAGAAAAATCGCCCACCGATTAAACTTCCTTTGCCTCCTCTAGCAGCAGCCCAAATAAAATCAAAAAAAAAAAACTAACAAGCTTCTTAACTCTTTCATATCAAAATGTTAGAGGTCTCTGTACTAAAATTTCAACTTTATACTTAAACAGTCTTTCTTTTTTTTCCCAAATTGTTGTGTTTACTGAGACTTGGTTAAAGCCGGAGATTCTGAACTCCGAAGTCTTTCCAATTAAGTACACAACCTACAGGTGTGATCGACCTGACCGACGTGGTGGTGGAGTTCTAATTGCAGTTGATTCCACCATCAACTCGGAACTCTTAGAACCGGAGATTCAAGTTGGCATTGAATTACTCTGTGTAAAATTACACTTTCCCGGTTTTTTTCATTATATAACCTGTTCCTATATTCCGCCGTCGTCGGAATTATCAGTCTATTTGCAACATTTGTCTGCAATACAGACCATATTTAATCTGTTATCAGACAGAGATCAATTTTTAGTCCTGGGTGACTTCAATATCCCCGATTGTAATTGGACAACAAGTGCTGATTCAAATTCTCTTCTGCCCTCACGGCAACACGACCTTTTTGACGGTCTGTTTGACATGTCATTGTCTCAGGTCAATCATGTCTTAAACAGTAGTAACAGATCGTTAGACTTATGCTTTGTCTCGGATCCATCTAGAGTGAGTCTAAACAAGACACAACCACTTTCTCTTCCTGAAGATCCTTACCATCCCACTCTTGAAGTTACTTTTGATTTTGGTGCATGTATGGATAATGATGAAAAACTGTGTAATCGTGTACGCTGCTTTAGGAAAGGAGATTTTAACTTATTGAATGGGATGATTTCCCAAATTGATTGGTCAGAATTGTATTCGTCTACTGATATTTTAGTAGCGACCAATATTTATTATAACACAATTAACTACTTTTTAGATATTTGTGTTCCGTGTTTTTATCCAACTTCCTCGAGTAAGCCGCCATGGTTTACAAGAGAGTTGTCACGGTTAAAAAATTTAAAATCAAACTTATTTAAAAAATATAAATGTAATAGCTCATCTTCAGCCTTTTCCCGCTACTTAAGCGCGCGGTCAGATTTTACTGTCTTGAACGCGAAATGTTATAAGAACTATTTAACTCGTTGTAAGGCTCAGTTTATTCAGAACCCCAAACAGTTTTATAGTTTCGTTAACACGAAGCATAAGTCTACCGCATTTCCAACAAAATTAACGTTTGAAAATGCTAGTGCAGATACCGACCAAGCCATGGCCGATATGTTTGCAAAGTTTTTTCAAAAGACTTTTTCTCCCTCTACACAGAAAACTCTCTTTTATCCATACAACATTCCAAGTTCAAATGGTATCTTCTCTCCCTTTTTAAACGAAAGCTCATTGGTAAAGGATCTCACTTTAGTAAAGCCAGACTTCTCACCAGGCCCGGACGGTGTTCCTGCTTGCATACTTAGATTCTGTGCTATCTCCCTAAGTAAGCCATTGCTCAAACTATTTTCGCTGTCCTTAGAAACTTCAGTCTTTCCTTCCATTTGGAAGGAATCTTTTATTATTCCCTTGCTTAAAAAGGGCAGCAAGTCTGATGCAAGCAATTATAGAGGTATCTCTAAATTGTCGGCTATACCCAAACTTTTCGAGAATGTTATATCTCCTCACTTGCAACATTTCTGTAGATCCGTTATCTCACCTTTTCAACACGGATTCATTAAAAGTCGTTCTATTACGACAAACTTGCTTGAGCTGACATCCTTCGTGGTAAAAGGATTTCAGGAAAATCTTCAAACTGATGTTATTTATACTGATTTCAGTAAAGCTTTTGACTCAGTGAATCATTCCCTTCTGGCACATAAACTTGACCTTCTAGGTTTTTCACCAAAACTACTTAGTTGGATTGTAAGCTATCTGGCTGACAGAACTCAAAGAGTCATCTTTAAAACCACCCTTTCAAACCCAATTCATGCCACATCTGGTGTTCCTCAAGGGAGTCATCTTGGTCCCCTACTTTTTACGCTTTTCATTAATGACCTTCCCTAGGTCATACGTAACTCCCGTACCCTTATGTATGCGGATGATGTAAAGCTTTGCTATCAATTTAAAGACGACCACTGTCATGCAAACTTACAAACCGACCTAAATAGTTTCAATTCTTGGTGTTGCGCCAATTTTTTAAACCTGAACAGCTCTAAATGCAAGCTGATGACATTCTCTCGAGCCAGTCCGAAGTTTGCTTCTTATACTCTTTGTGGTTGTGCCTTGGAAAGAATCGCCCTAGTTGATGATCTGGGGGTCCGTTTGGACCGAAAACTAAAGTTTACAAGTCATATTACTAATATGGTCAATAAAGCCATGGGTGTCCTAGGCTTTATCAAAAGATGGTCTAAGGAATTGCAGAATTGTAAATATTTAAAGTGGATTTCTTTAGATTTAATTAAATTATTTATTACGTGCATGTGCACTTCCATTCAATTTGACATTCTTAGAGCAAGTGGCATAATTATGTTATTTAACATTACATTACGTTATACGCGATCAGCTGATTCATTCTTATGCTAATTAACATTTCATATCAAGGCATACACATTTATTCCAACACGCCTCTTAAATTTGTTGTCTTGATTTTCTTTCATTACATTAACTTTACAGCATTTCTATTTCTTATAAATTTTTGTTTGTCCAACGCTTTGGTTAACATGTCTGCTATATTAAGTTTAGATTCTATCTTTACAATGTCTATAATACCTTTTTCATAATTTTCGTTAACATAATGATACTGCACTTCAATGTGCTTTGAATTTTTGTAAAGTTACCAAATTTAGCAATCGCTACTGCGCCTGAATTATCTTCATAGATCTTAATCGCTTTTTCATTATTAATATTAAACATTTCACATAACATGTTTTTGACAAATAATATTTCTGTAACTGCTTCTGACAAGGCAATGTACTCTGCAAACGTTGAACATTTTGTTACTGCTTGTTGTTTATGTGTTTTCCAATATACTGTATTTCCATACATTCTAATTATAAATCCCGTCGTGGATTTTCTATCAACATTATCTCCTGCATAATCGGAGTCTACCATACAATCTAGAAATTCATTATTTTTATTGTCTTCAAAAGTTAAATTTAGATCTCTTGTCTTATATAAATATTTTAATACTCTTAACGCGTATTTATAGTGTGTTGAATTGTAACAACTTTGATATCTGCTTAAATAATTTACGGAATATGATATATCTGGTCTTGTACCTGCGCTTATATATAATAATTCACCTATCAAATTTCTGTATTTAATATTCTCATCACATTCAGTTGCTTGATCTAATTTTAAGTTTGTTTCCATTGGAGTATCGTAAAGCTTTGCATTTTCGAGATTATACTTAATTGCTAGTGATTCAATATATGCTTTTTGATTTAACGTCATTTTCTTACTTTCAGTACTATAATTAATGTCTATTCCAATATAACTACCGATTTTTCCTAAATCTTTCATTGTGAATTTGTTCATTAAACAATCTTTTATTTCGATTATTTTTGTTTTGTTCTTACTGCATATCAAAATGTCATCTACAAATACTAAAATATATATTTCATCTTTATCGTTTCTTTTAACATACAAACAATTATCGTAATTGCTTCTTATAAAATTTAATTTGTCAAGATATTTATGCAAACATTCGTACCATGCTCTTGGGCTTTCTCTCAATCCATATAATGCCTTAATTAATTTATAAACTTTGTTTTCTCCTGTTTCGTACCCTTTCGGTTCATTTACATAAACTTCTGATTTAACATAGCCATTTAAAAAGGCTGTTTCGACATCCATTTGATTTATATACATGCCGTTTTTACAACAATATGATAGTAATATCTTTAATGTTTGCATTTTTCCTACTGGTGAATATACATTCTCTAGTCTTTCTTTTTGTTGGAAACCTCTTACTACTAGTCTGGCTTTATATGTTCCATCACTTTTCTTTTTATACACCCATTTAACATCTATAATCTTTTTGTTTATCGGTTTTTCTACAATTCGCCATGTATTATTTTTATTTAAGCATTGCATTTCTGTGTTCATTGCTTTGAGCCATTCTTTCTTTTCGTTACTATTCATCGCCTCTTCGTAAGTGTTTGGTACAATTGCATTTACATAATTGATATAAATAAAATGTGTTACTGGGTTACCATATAGATTTACTGGTCTTTTATCTCTATTTGATGTTCTCTGCACTGTTAAATGTTCTTTGTTCTCCTCACTCTCGCTATCATCCCTAGCTTTTGAATTATCTTCGTACATGTCATTTAGATCGTCTGTCTTAGCGTTATCTTCATCATCTTCTTCATTTTCATTTATTTCATTTTCATTATCATCCTGCTTGTTTTTCTCTAGGCAAATTAATTTTGTTTTTTCTTCCACAACTTGAACATGTCTTGCATTTATTACTCTATTATTTACTAAAACTCTATATCCGTTTGTATTATATCCAACTAAAACTCCTAATTCCGATTTGTTATCCCATTTACTCTGTCTGCGTACTTCCGGAACTCTAACAAAAACTCTACTTCCGTATATTTTTAAATTTTCTACATTTGGTTTTATACCAAAAAATATTTCGTATGGGCTTTTATTTACTGCTGTGTTTGCGATTGTTCGATTTTTTAAATAAGCTACTGTGTTCATCACTTCTGGCCAATATCGCCTATGTATGTTTGCCTCTCTCATCAAGCACCTGCCAATATCCATTGCCGACCTATTATATCTTTCTGCTACGCCGTTTAATTCGTGTACATACGGTGGGCATGTAGTTAATTGAATTCCTTTATATTTTACAAAATTTAATATCTCTCTATTCATAAATTCTTTACCGTTATCGCATTGGATTTGTTTTACTTTTTTACTGAATTGATTCTCAACATAATTTACGTATTCTTTTAAGCAGCTCGCCGTTTCAGATTTATGTTTAATACAATATATTCTCGCGCATTTACTAAAGTCGTCAACGAATGTCAAAAAATATTTTTCCCCACAATAACCTGTTGTGCTATGTGGTCCGTTTAAGTCTGTGTGTATTAACTCTAATGTTTCTTTAGTTTTCTTTCTATTGTTCTCGAATGGTTCGTTTGACATTTTACTTTGTATACAATTCGCACATTTCATTTCGGTATTCTCGATTTTATCTGGCAGACCATCTAGCATTTTATTCTTTATAATTCTATTCAAATATTGAAAATTTACGTGGCCTAGTGCCCTGTGCTATTTTTCTTTTTCAGTTAATTTAGTTACATTTGTATATATTTCATTTGTTTTATTTTTTAGCATGAAGCTTTTTACATTATACAAACTATCAATTTTATTCGCAACTGTCAACAATTCTCTTTTTTCGTTATAGATCTTTATATCATTATTTCTGGCTACGACTGTACATTTATTTTCAGTTATCTTTGATATGCTTAACAAATTTTGTTTTATTCCTTTTACAAAGTATACATTTTTAATATCGATTAAATTTTCATTGTTGTAAGTTTTAAAATATGTTTCTACATTTCCAATTTTGGTCGCTTGCAATTGTTTGCCATCGGCTACTTTAACATCAATAGGATTTTTCAAATTTACACACTTCTTAAAAAGTCTACAATCGTTTATAATGTGATCACTGCATCCACTATCTAATAACCAATTTACTGTAGTTTCGTTGCTACTTTCGCTGTTATTACAATTTATTATTTTTTCGTTTCTTATCATTCTTATTGTCCATGACTGTACTCCGTCGCTGTTTTCTTGTTGTCTTCCTTGGTTCCCGTCTCCTGAGTAATGTCCACGTCCAGTTCCACGTCCGAGACCATTTCCATGATGTTGACCTCTGCCTCGACCGCCTCTTTGATTCGTATTCTGATATCGCCTGTTGTATTGTTGTTGTTGTTTGTTTTCGCCTCTCGCATTTTGCTCAGCATGCCAGCAGTCCCTCTGAAGATGACCTGTTTTGCCACACGCATAGCATTCTTTTTTAGTTTTGGTGTTGAATGTGCTTACGTTATTTTGTCTGTCCACTGGACCTCTGTTTAGACTTTTTCTTTAACTTTTGATTTTACGTACTCTACCGTTCGTTGTGCTTCCGGAATTACATCTAAGAAGTCTCCAATATAACTGTAGCTTGTTGGTAGCGCTTTTAACAAATACCGCATTTTTTCGTTTTCGTCTATGGTGCCTCCAGCGTTTTTAAATTTATTCACTGCTTTCTCGAATTCTATAAAAAATTCTTCCACTGTTTCGTAGTCTTTTAGTTTTATTTCGTCGATTTTTCCTCTGCACAGTATTTGCAGGGCTGTTGACTTTGTCGAATACATTTCGTTTAACTTGTTCATAATTTCTAATGTTGTTTGGCACTCACTAACATATTCTAACTGCTTGTCTGATATTGTACTGATTAAAATTGTTTTAGCTTTTAAATCTGTTTTCGTCCATGTTGTTTCATTATCTTCTGTTGTTCTTGCTCGCACTGCTGGTTCTTTGCACTCTTTGTATTCAAGTATTGTCATTAGTCTGAACTTCCAGCTTCCAAAATTTACCCCATCGAATATGGGCATAACAATGTCTTCGATTTTTGCGTTTGCACTCATTTTTCCCGCTTCACTTTTAATCTGTTTGTGCACTTCTTTTATGTCTCTTTCTATGTCATTCATTTTTTGCACATTTTCTTATAGGGTCACACTTTTCTATTTCCATGTAATTTTATAAACAGCGTGCACGTGAATTTTAAATTTTAATCTGCTTCCATCGAATCCTTTAAGTTTATGTTTTTAATGTTTTTCCGTTTAATTGTTTAGCATTTGTCAAACGTCTTTTTTTCGTATTCGTATTTTTTAATAGTTTGCACTTTTAATATTGTTTTTCTCTTTTTATGTCTTATACACCTTTTCTTTGTGAAGCTTTATGTCTTATACACTTTTTCCTTTTGTCGCTTTACTTGAACAGCATTTATTTTTATACAACTTGGATTTAGTTTTACACCTTGGCTTAATTTCTTTTCAACCTTGGATTAAGTTCTTTTTAACCTTGCTCTGCTACCATGTAAATATTTAAAGTGGATTTCTTTAGATTTAATTAAATTATTTATTACGTGCATGTGCACTTCCATTCAATTTGACATTCTTAGAGCAAGTGGCATAATTATGTTATTTAACATTACATTACGTTATACGCGATCAGCTGATTCATTCTTATGCTAATTAACATTTCATATCAAGGCATACACATTTATTCCAACAGAATTCGACGATCCTTATATTACAAAGACCCTTTACGTTTCACTTGTTCGTCCCATTCTCGAATACGGTTCATGCGTATGGTGTCCCCAGTACACTATTCATAAGGAACGCATCGAATCTGTACAGAAGAACTTCTTACTTTTTGCCTTACGCGGCCTTAACTGGGATGAAAATTTGAGACTGCCTTCCTATAATAGTAGACTTCTGTTACTAAATCTGCCTTAACTAACTAACCGCAGAACCATGCTAGGGGTCTTATTTATTAACAACCTTATGCAAGGTGACATTGTGGCCTTGTTAAGGCAGCTACACTTCTCTGTTCCTTGCAGAAGAACTCGCTAATTCCTTCCACTAACACTTCCTTATTGTAGATCGAACTATGCACTGCATGATCCTTTCAGGGCATTATGTTCGGACTACAATAAGCTCCAACACATCATAGCTAGCACTAACACTATCGCTGCTATGAAGTCCTTAATTCTTGCCTATCTAGTACGTAATTAGTAATTAGTATTTGAATCTTCCTCGATTTCCTATTCTATGTTTTTTCTTTTTTCCCCTACTTGCATGCCGCGTTCTATCGCCTCGTCTTTTTAATTTAATTTTTTTCATATCGCGTTAATTTTTACTCGCGTTTCTATTCGCTTTTCTACCGCGTTTCCGTGTCGTCCGTTATGCGACGGTGCCTCTCGGTCGGTCAGGCGGGAGGTGGACTTCGTTTGGGTTCCGCGCGCAACAAGCATCGGCTTGGTGTCGTTGGACCACTTGCTAATACAGTCATTGTATTCAACGTCCAATAATAATAGACACAGGCTAGACACTGGCTAGGCAATGGCTAGGCACAGGCTAGACACAGGCTAGACACAGGCTAGACACAGGCTAGACACAGGCTAGACACAGGCTAGACACCGGCAAGACACCGGCTAGACACAGACTAGACACAGGCTAGACAAAGGCTATACACTGGCTAGGCACAGGCTAGACACTGGCTAGGCACAGGCTAGGCACAGGCTAGGCACAGGCTAGGCACAAGCTAGGCACAGGCTAAGCACAGGCCAGGCACAGGCTAGGCACTGGCTAGGCAAAGGCTAGACACAGGCTGAACACCGGCTAGACACCGGCTAGACACCGGCTAGACACCGTCAAGACACAGACTAGACTCAGGCTAGACAGAGGCTATACACTGGCTAGTCACAGGTTAGAATCTGGCTTTGCACAGGTTAGACAAAGGCTAGACACTGGCCAGGCACAGGCTAGGAACTGGCTAGACACTGGCTAGGAACACGCTATCCACATTCCAGTCTCAGGCAAGGCACAGGCTAGACACAGGCTAGACATTGGCTAGGCACAGGCCATGCACATGCCAGTCACAGGCAAGGCACAGGCTAGACACAGGCTAGACACTGGCTAGACACTGGCTAGACACTGGCTAGGCACAGGCTAGACACTGGCTTGGCACAGACTAGACACTGGCTAAGCACAGGCTAGACACAGGCTAGAAACTGGCTAGGCACAGGCTAGACACAGGCTAGACAGAGGCTGGACACAGGCTAGACACAGGCTAGACACAGGCTAGACACAGGCTTGACCCAGGCTAGACACTGGCTAGACACAGGCTAGACACCGGCTAGGCACAGGCTAGGCACTGGCTAGACACTGGCTAGGCACACGCTATGCACATGCCTGTCTCAGGCAAGGCACAGGCTAGACACAGGCTAGGCACTGGCTAGGCACAGGCTAGGCACTGGCTAGACACTGGCTAGGCACACGCTATGCACATGCCAGTCTCAGGCAAGGCACAGGCTAGACACAGGCTAGACACTGGCTAGGCAGAGGCTATGCACATGCCAGTTACAGGCAAGGCACAGGCTAGACACAGGCTAGACACAGGCTAGACACTGGCTAGACACTGGCTAGGCACAGGCTAGACACTGGCTTGGCACAGACTAGACACTGGCTAAGCACAGGCTAGACACAGGCTAGAAACTGGCTAGGCACAGGCTAGACACAGGCTAGACACTGGCTAGGCACAGGCTAGACACTGGCTAGGCACAGGCTAGACACAGGCTAGACACAGGCTAGACACTGGCTAGGCACAGGCTAGACTCTGGCTATGCACAGGCTAGACAAACGCTAGACACTGGCTAGGCACAGGCTAGGCACTGGCTAGACACTGGCTAGGCACACGCTATGCACATGACAGTCTCAGGCAAGGCACAGGCTAGACACAGGCTAGACATTGGCTAGGCACAGGCCATGCACATGCCAGTCACAGGCAAGGCACAGGCTAGACACAGGCTAGACACTGGCTAGACACTGGCTAGGCACAGGCTAGACACTGGCTTGGCACAGACTAAACACTGGCTAAGCACAGGCTAGACACAGGCTAGAAACTGGCTAGGCACAGGCTAGACACAGGCTAGACACTGGCTGGGAACAGGCTAGACACTGGCTAAGCACAGGCTAGACACAGGCTAGACACAGGCTAGACACAGGCTAGACACAGGCTAGACACAGGCTAGACACAGGCTAGAATCAGGCTAGACACAGGCTAGACACAGGCTAGAAACAGGCTAGACACAGGCTAGAAACAGGCTAGACACAGGCTAGGCACAGGCTGAACACCGGCTAGACACCGGCTAGACACCGTCAAGACACAGACTAGACTCAGGCTAGACAGAGGCTATACACTGGCTAGTCACAGGTTAGAATCTGGCTTTGCACAGGTTAGACAAATGCTAGACACTGGCCAGGCACAGGCTAGGAACTGGCTAGACACTGGCTAGGAACACGCTATCCACATGCCAGTCTCAGGCAAGGCACAGGCTAGTCACAGGCTAGACATTGGCTAGGCACAGGCCATGCACATGCCAGTCATAGGCAAGGCACAGGCTAGACACAGGCTAGACACTGGCTAGACACTGGCTAGACACTGGCTAGGCACAGGCTAGACACTGGCTTGGCACAGACTAGACACTGGCTAAGCACAGGCTAGACACAGGCTAGAAACTGGCTAGGCACAGGCTAGACACAGGCTAGACAGAGGCTGGACACAGGCTAGACACAGGCTAGACACAGGCTTGACCCAGGCTAGACACAGGCTAGACACAGGCTAGACACCGGCTAGGCACAGGCTAGGCACTGGCTAGACACTGGCTAGGCACACGCTATGCACATGCCTGTCTCAGGCAAGGCACAGGCTAGACACAGGCTAGGCACTGGCTAGGCACAGGCTAGGCACTGGCTAGACACTGGCTAGGCACACGCTATGCACATGCCAGTCTCAGGCAAGGCACAGGCTAGACACAGGCTAAACACTGGCTAGGCAGAGGCTATGCACATGCCAGTTACAGGCAAGGCACAGGCTAGACACAGGCTAGACACAGGCTAGACACTGGCTAGGCACAGGCTAGACACTGGCTTGGCACAGACTAGACACTGGCTAAGCACAGGCTAGACACAGGCTAGAAACTGGCTAGGCACAGGCTAGACACAGGCTAGACACTGGCTAGGCACAGGCTAGACACTGGCTAGGCACAGGCTAGTCACAGGCTAGACACAGGCTACACACTGGCTAGGCACAGGCTAGACTCTGGCTATGCACAGGCTAGACAAAGGCTAGACACTGGCTAGGCACAGGCTAGGCACTGGCTAGACACTGGCTAGGCACACGCTATGCACATGCCAGTCTCAGGCAAGGCACAGGCTAGACACAGGCTAGACATTGGCTAGGCAAAGGCCATGCACATGCCAGTCACAGGCAAGGCACAGGCTAGACACAGGCTAGACACTGGCTAGACACTGGCTAGACACTGGCTAGGCACAGGCTAGACACTGGCTTGGCACAGACTAGACACTGGCTAAGCACAGGCTAGACACAGGCTAGAAACTGGGTAGGCACAGGCTAGACACAGGCTAGACACTGGCTGGGAACAGGCTAGACACTGGCTAGGCACAGGCTAGACACAGGATAGACACAGGCTAGACACAGGCTAGACACAGGCTAGACACAGGCTAGACACAGGCTAGAAACAGGCTAGACACAGGCTAGACACAGGCTAGACACAGGCTAGAAACAGGCTAGACACAGGCCAGAAACAGGCTAGACACAGGCTAGACACAGGCTAGACACAGGCTAGACACAGGCTAGACACAGGCTAGACACAGGCTAGACACAGGCTAGACACAGGCTAGACACAGGCTAGACACAGGCTAGACACAGGCCAGACACAGGCTAAACAGAGGCTAGACACAGGCTAGACACAGGCTAGACACAGGCTAGACACAGACTAGACACAGGCTAGAAACAGGCTAGACACAGGCTAGACACAGGCTAGACACAGGCTAGACACTGGCTAGGCAATGGCTAGGCACAGGCTAGACACAGGCTAGACACAGGCTAGACACAGGCTAGACACAGGCTAGACACAGGCTAGACACAGGCTAGACACAGGCTAGACACAGGCTAGACAGGCTAGACACAGGCTAGACACAGGCTAGACACTGGCTAGGCACAGGCTAGACACTGGCTTGGCACAGACTAGACACTGGCTAAGCACAGGCAAGACACAGGCTAGAAACTGGCTAGGCACAGGCTAGACACAGGCTAGACACTGGCTAGGCACAGGCTATACACTGGCTAGGCACAGGCTAGAGACAGGCTGTGCACAGGCTAGACAATGGCTAGACACTGGCTAGACACAGGCTAGACACTGGCTTGGCACAGACTAGACACTGGCTAAGCACAGGCTAGACACAGGCTAGAAACTGGCTAGGCACAGGCTAGACACAGGCTAGACAGAGGCTGGACACAGGCTAGACACAGGCTAGACACAGGCTTGACCCAGGCTAGACACAGGCTAGGCATAGGCTAGGCACAGGCTAGACACCGGCAAGACACCGGCTAGACACAGACTAGACACAGGCTAGACAAAGGCTATACACTGGCTAGGCACAGGCTAGACAAAGGCTAGGCACAGGCTAGGCACAGGCTAGGCACAGGCTAGACACAGGCTAGACACTGGCTGGGAACAGGCTAGACACTGGCTAGGCCCAGGCTAGACACAGACTAGACACAGGCTAGACACTGGCTAGGCACAGGCTAGGCACTGGCTAGACACTGGCTAGGCACAAGCTAGGCACAGGCTAAGCACAGGCCAGGCACAGGCTAGGCACTGGCTAGGCACAGGCTAGGCACAGGCTAGGCACAGGCTGAACACCGGCTAGACACCGGCTAGACACCGGCTAGACACCGTCAAGACACAGACTAGACTCAGGCTAGACAGAGGCTATACACTGGCTAGTCACAGGTTAGAATCTGGCTTTGCACAGGTTAGACAAAGGCTAGACACTGGCCAGGCACAGGCTAGGAACTGGCTAGACACTGGCTAGGAACACGCTATCCACATGCCAGTCTCAGGCAAGGCACAGGCTAGACACAGGCTAGACATTGGCTAGACACAGGCCATGCACATGCCAGTCACAGGCAAGGCACAGGCTAGACACAGGCTAGACACTGGCTAGACACTGGCTAGGCACAGGCTAGACACTGGCTTGGCACAGACTAGACACTGGCTAAGCACAGGCTAGACACAGGCTAGAAACTGGCTAGGCACAGGCTAGACACAGGCTAGACAGAGGCTGGACACAGGCTAGACACAGGCTAGACACAGGCTTGACCCAGGCTAGACACAGGCTAGACACAGGCTAGACACCGGCTAGGCACAGGCTAGGCACTGGCTAGACACTGGCTAGGCACACGCTATGCACATGCCTGTCTCAGGCAAGGCACAGGCTAGACAAAGGCTAGGCACTGGCTAGGCACAGGCTAGGCACTGGCTAGACACTGGCTAGGCACACGCTATGCACATGCCAGTCTCAGGCAAGGCACAGGCTAGACACAGGCTAGACACTGGCTAGGCAGAGGCTATGCACATGCCAGTCACAGGCAAGGCACAGGCTAGACACAGGCTAGACACAGGCTAGACACTGGCTAGGCACAGGCTAGACACTGGCTTGGCACAGACTAGACACTGGCTAAGCACAGGCTAGACACAGGCTAGAAACTGGCTAGGCACAGGCTAGACACAGGCTAGACACTGGCTAGGCACAGGCTAGACACTGGCTAGGCACAGGCTAGACACAGGCTAGACACAGGCTACACACTGGCTAGGCATAGGCTAGACTCTGGCTATGCACAGGCTAGACAAAGGCTAGACACTGGCTAGGCACAGGCTAGGCACTGGCTAGACACTGGCTAGGCACACGCTATGCACATGCCAGTCTCAGGCAAGGCACAGGCTAGACACAGGCTAGAAACAGGCTAGACACAGGCTAGACACAGGCTAGACACAGGCTAGACACTGGCTAGGCACTGGCTAGGCACAGGCTAGACACAGGCTAGACACAGGCTAGACACAGGCTAGACACAGGCTAGACACAGGCTAGACACCGGCAAGACACCGGCTAGACACAGACTAGACACAGGCTAGACAAAGGTTAGGCACAGGCTAGGCACAGGCTAGGCACAGGCTAGGCACAAGCTAGGCACAGGCTAGGCACAGGCCAGGCACAGGCTAGGCAAAGGCTAGGCACAGGCTAGGCACAGGCCAGGCACAGGCTAGGCACAGGCTAGGCACAGGCTAGGCACAGGCTAGGCACAGGCTAGGCACAGCAGGCTAGGCACAGGCTAGGCACAGGCTAGGCACAGGCTAGGCACAGGCTAGGCACAGGCTAGGCACAGGCTGAACACCGGCTAGACACCGGCTAGACACCGGCTAGACACCGTCAAGACACAGACTAGACTCAGGCTAGACAGAGGCTATACACTGGCTAGTCACAGGTTAGAATCTGGCTATGCACAGGTTAGACAAAGGCTAGACACTGGCCAGGCACAGGCTAGGAACTGGCTAGACACTGGCTAGGAACACGCTATCCACATGCCAGTTTCAGGCAAGGCACAGGCTAGACACAGGCTAGAAATTGGCTAGGCACAGGCCATGCACATGCCAGTCACAGGCAAGGGACAGGCTAGACACAGGCTAGACACTGGCTAGACACTGGCTAGGCACAGGCTAGACACTGGCTTGGCACAGACTAGACACTGGCTAAGCACAGGCTAGACACAGGCTAGAATTTGGCTAGGCACAGGCTAGACACAGGCTAGACACTGGCTGGGAACAGGCTAGACACTGGCTAGGCACAGGCTAGACACAGGCTAGACACAGGCTAGACACAGGCTAGACACAGACTAGACACAGGCTAGACAAAGGCTATACACTGGCTGGCACAGGCTAGACAAAGGCTAGGCACAGGCTAGGCACAGGCTAGGCACAGGCTAGGCACAGGCTAGGCACAGGCTAGGCAAAAGCTAGGCACAGGCTAGGCACAGGCTAGACACAGGCTAGACACAGGCTAGACACAGGCTAGACACAGGGTAGACAAAGGTTAGGCACAGGCTAGGCACAGGCTAGGCACAGGCTAGGCACAAGCTAGGCACAGGCTACACACTGGCTAGGCATAGGCTAGACTCTGGCTATGCACAGGCTAGACAAAGGCTAGACACTGGCTAGGCACAGGCTAGGCACTGGCTAGACACTGGCTAGGCACACGCTATGCACATGCCAGTCTCAGGCAAGGCACAGGCTAGACACAGGCTAGAAACAGGCTAGACACAGGCTAGACACAGGCTAGACACAGGCTAGACACTGGCTAGGCAATGGCTAGGCACAGGCTAGACACAAGCTAGACACAGGCTAGACACAGGCTAGACACAGGCTAGACACAGGCTAGACACCGGCAAGACACCGGCTAGACACAGACTAGACACAGGCTAGACAAAGGTTAGGCACAGGCTAGGCACAGGCTAGGCACAGGCTAGGCACAAGCTAGGCACAGGCTAGGCACAGGCCAGGCACAGGCTAGGCAAAGGCTAGGCACAGGCTGGGCACAGGCCAGGCACAGGCTAGGCACAGGCTAGGCACAGGCTAGGCACAGGCTAGGCACAGGCTAGGCACAGGCTAGGCACAGGCTAGGCACAGGCTAGGCACAGGCTAGGCACAGGCTAGGCACAGGCTAGGCACAGGCTGAACACCGGCTAGACACCGGCTAGACACCGGCTAGACACCGTCAAGACACAGACTAGACTCAGGCTAGACAGAGGCTATACACTGGCTAGTCACAGGTTAGAATCTGGCTATGCACAGGTTAGACAAAGGCTAGACACTGGCCAGGCACAGGCTAGGAACTGGCTAGACACTGGCTAGGAAAACGCTATCCACATGCCAGTTTCAGGCAAGGCACAGGCTAGACACAGGCTAGAAATTGGCTAGGCACAGGCCATGCACATGCCAGTCACAGGCAAGGGACAGGCTAGACACAGGCTAGACACTGGCTAGACACTGGCTAGGCACAGGCTAGACACTGGCTTGGCACAGACTAGACACTGGCTAAGCACAGGCTAGACACAGGCTAGAATTTGGCTAGGCACAGGCTAGACACAGGCTAGACACTGGCTGGGAACAGGCTAGACACTGGCTAGGCACAGGCTAGACACAGGCTAGACACAGGCTAGACACAGGCTAGACACAGACTAGACACAGGCTAGACAAAGGCTATACACTGGCTGGCACAGGCTAGACAAAGGCTAGGCACAGGCTAGGCACAGGCTAGGCACAGGCTAGGCACAGGCTAGGCACAGGCTAGGCACAGGCTAGGCAAAAGCTAGGCACAGGCTAGGCACAGGCTAGACACAGGCTAGACACAGGCTAGACACAGGCTAGACACAGGGTAGACACAGCCTAGACACAGGCTAGACACAGGCTAGGCATAGGCTAGGCACAGGCTAGACACTGGCCTGGCACAGACTAGACACTGGCTAAGCACAGGCAAGACACAGGCTAGAAACTGGCTAGGCACAGGCTAGACACAGGCTAGGCACAGGCTATACACTGGCTAGGCACAGGCTAGACACAGGCTATGCACAGGCTAGACAATGGCTAGACACTGGCTAGACACTGGCTAGACACAGGCTAGGCACTGGCTAGACACTGGCTAGGCACACGCTATGCACATGCCTATCTCACGCAAGGCACAGGCTAGACACAGGCTAGGCACTGGCTAGGCACAGGCTTTGCACTGGCTAGACACTGGCTAGGCACAGGCTAGACTCTGGCTATGCACAGGCTAGACAAAGGCTAGACACTGGCTAGGCACAGGCTAGGCACTGGCTAGACACTGGCTAGGCACACGCTATGCACATGCCAGTCTCAGGCAAGGCACAGGCTAGACAAAGGCTAGACATTGGCTAGGCACAGGCCATGCACATGCCAGTCACAGGCAAGGCACAGGCTAGACACAGGCTAGACACTGGCTAGACACTGGCTAGACACTGGCTAGGCACTGGCGTGGCACAGACTAGACACTGGCTAAGCACAGGCTAGACACAGGCTAGACACAGGCGAGGCATAGGCTAGGCACAGGCTAGACACAGGCTAGACACAGGCTAGACACAGGCTAGACACAGGCTAGATACAGGCTAGACACAGGGTAGACACAGGGTAGACACAGCCTAGACACAGGCTAGACACAGGCTAGGCATAGGCTAGGCACAGGCTATTCACAGGCTAGACACAGGCTAGAAACAGGCTAGACACAGGCTAGACACAGGCTAGACACAGGCTAGACACTGGCTAGGCAATGGCTAGGCACAGGCTAGACACAGGCTAGACACAGGCTAGACACAGGCTAGACACAGGCTAGACACAGGCTAGACACAGGCTAGACACAGGCTAGACACAGGCTAGACACCAGCAAGACACCGGCTAGACACAGACTAGACACCGGCTAGACAAAGGCTATACACTGGCTAGGCACAAACTAGACAAAGGCTAGGCACAGGCTAGGCACAGGCTAGGCACAGGCTAGGCACAAGCTAGGCACAGGCTAGGCACAGGCCAGGCACAGGCTAGGCACTGGCTAGGCACAGGCTAGGCACAGGCTAGACACCGGTTAGACACAGCCTAGACACAGGCTAGACACAGGCTAGGCATAGGCTAGGCACAGGCTAGACACTGGCTTGGCACAGACTAGACACTGGCTAAGCACAGGCAAGACACAGGCTAGAAACTGGCTAGGCACAGGCTAGACACAGGCTAGACACAGGCTAGACACAGGCTAGACACAGGGTAGACACAGCCTAGACACAGGGTAGACACAGCCTAGACACAGGCTAGACACAGGCTAGGCATAGGCTAGGCACAGGCTAGACACCGGCAAGACACCGGCTAGACACAGATTAGACACAGGCTAGACAAAGGCTATACACTGGCTAGACACAGGCTAGACAAAGGCTAGGCACAGGCTAGGCACAGGCTAGGCACAGGCTAGACAAAGGCTAGGCACAGGCCAGGCACAGGCTAGGCACAGGCTAGGCACAGGCTAGGCACAGGCTAGGCACAGGCTAGGCACAGGCTAGACACAGGCTAGACACAGGCTAGACACAGGGTAGACACAGCCTAGACACAGGCTAGACACAGGCTAGGCATAGGCTAGGCACAGGCTATTCACAGGCTAGACACAGGCTAGAAACAGGCTAGACACAGGCTAGACACAGGCTAGACACTGGCTAGGCAATGGCTAGGCACAGGCTAGACACAGGTTAGACACAGGCTAGACTCAGGCTAGATACAGGCTAGACACAGGCTAGACACAGGCTAGACACCGGCAAAACACCGGCTAGACACAGACTAGACACAGGCTAGACAAAGGCTATACACTGGCTAGACAAAGGCTAGACAAAGGCTAGGCACAGGCTAGGCACAGGCTAGGCAAAAGCTAGGCACAGGCTAGGCACAGGCTAGACACAGGTTAGACACAGGGTAGACACAGCCTAGACTCAGGGTAGACACAGCCTAGACACAGGCTAGACACAGGCTAGACACAGGCTAGGCATAGGCTAGGCACAGGCTATTCACAGGCTAGACACAGGCTAGAAACAGGCTAGACACAGGCTAGACACAGGCTAGACACAGGCTAGACACTGGCTAGGCACAGGCTAGACAAAGGCTAGACACTGGCTAGGCACAGGCTAGGCACTGGCTAGACACTGGCTAGGCACACGCTATGCACATGCCAGTCTAAGGCAAGGCACAGGCTAGACAAAGGCTAGACATTGGCTAGGCACAGGCCATGCACATGCCAGCCACAGGCAAGGCACAGGCTAGACACAGGCTAGACACTGGCTAGACACTGGCTAGGCACAGGCTAGACACTGGCGTGGCACAGACTAGACACTGGCTAAGCACAGGCTAGACACAGGCTAGACACAGGCGAGGCATAGGCTAGGCACAGGCTAGACACAGGCTAGACACAGGCTAGACACAGGCTAGACACAGGCTAGATACAGGCTAGACACAGGGTAGACACAGCGTAGACACAGCCTAGACACAGGCTAGACACAGGCTAGGCATAGGCTAGGCACAGGCTATTCACAGGCTAGACACAGGCTAGAAACAGGCTAGACACAGGCTAGACACAGGCTAGACACAGGCTAGACACTGGCTAGGCAATGGCTAGGCACAGGCTAGACACAGGCTAGACACAGGCTAGACACAGGCTAGACACAGGCTAGACACAGGCTAGACACCAGCAAGACACCGGCTAGACACAGACTAGACACCGGCTAGACAAAGGCTAGGCACAGGCTAGACAAAGGCTAGGCACAGGCTAGGCACAGGCTAGGCACAGGCTAGGCACAAGCTAGGCACAGGCTAGGCACAGGCCAGGCACAGGCTAGGCACTGGCTAGGCACAGGCTAGGCACAGGCTAGGCACAGGCTAGGCACAGGCTAGGCACAGGCTAGACACAGGCTAGACACAGGCTAGACACAGGGTAGACACAGCCTAGACACAGGCTAGACACAGGCTAGGCTATGGGCTAGGCACAGGCTATTCACAGGCTAGACACAGGCTAGAAACAGGCTAGACACAGGCTAGACACAGGCTAGACACTGGCTAGGCAATGGCTAGACACTGGCTAGGCACAGGCTAGACACAGGCTAGACACAGGCTAGACTCAGGCTAGACACAGGCTAGACACAGGCTAGACACCGGCAAGACACCGGCTAGACACAGACTAGACACAGGCTAGACAAAGGCTATACACTGGCTGGCACAGGCTAGACAAAGGCTAGGCACAGGCTAGGCACAGGCTAGGCACAGGCTAGGCACAGGCTAGGCAAAAGCTAGGCACAGGCTAGGCACAGGCTAGACACAGGCTAGACACAGGCTAGACACAGGCTAGACACAGGGTAGACACAGCCTAGACACAGGCTAGACACAGGCTAGGCATAGGCTAGGCACAGGCTAGACACTGGCTTGGCACAGACTAGACACTGGCTAAGCACAGGCAAGACACAGGCTAGAAACTGGCTAGGCACAGGCTAGACACAGGCTAGACACAGGCTAGACACAGGCTAGACACAGGGTAGACACAGCCTAGACACAGGGTAGACACAGCCTAGACACAGGCTAGACACAGGCTAAGCATAGGCTAGGCACAGGCTAGACACCGGCAAGACACCGGCTAGACACAGACTAGACACAGGCTAGACAAAGGCTATACACTGGCTAGGCACAGGCTAGACAAAGGCTAGGCACAGGCTAGGCACAGGCTAGGCACAGGCTAGACAAAGGCTAGGCACAGGTCAGGCACAGGCTAGGCACAGGCTAGGCACAGGCTAGGCACAGGCTAGGCACAGGCTAGGCACAGGCTAGGCACAGGCTAGACACAGGCTAGACACAGGCTAGACACAGGGTAGACACAGCCTAGACACAGGCTAGACACAGGCTAGGCACAGGCTATTCACAGGCTAGACACAGGCTAGAAACAGGCTAGACACAGGCTAGACACAGGCTAGACACTGGCTAGGCAATGGCTAGGCACAGGCTAGACACAGGCTAGACACAGGCTAGACTCAGGCTAGACACAGGCTAGACACAGGCTAGACACAGGCTAGACACCGGCAAAACACCGGCTAGACACAGACTAGACATAGGCTAGACAAAGGCTATACACTGGCTGGCACAGGCTAGACAAAGGCTAGGCACAGGCTAGGCACAGGCTAGGCAAAAGCTAGGCACAGGCTAGGCACAGGCTAGACACAGGCTAGACACAGGCTAGACACAGGCTAGACACAGGGTAGACACAGCCTAGACACAGGCTAGACACAGGCTAGGCATAGGCTAGGCACAGGCTAGACACTGGATTGGAACAGACTAGACACTGGCTAAGCACAGGCAAGACACAGGCTAGAAACTGGCTAGGCACAGGCTAGACACAGGCTAGACACTGGCTAGGCACAGGCTATACACTGGCTAGGCACAGGCTAGACAATGGCTAGACACTGGCTAGACACAGGCTAGGCACTGGCTAGACACTGGCTAGGCACACGCTATGCACATGCCTATCTCACGCAAGGCACAGGCTAGACACAGGCTAGGCACTGGCTAGGCACAGGCTTTGCACTGGCTAGGCACAGGCTTTGCACTGGCTAGACACTGGCTAGGCACAGGCTAGACTCTGGCTATGCACAGGCTAGACAAAGGTTAGACACTGGCTAGGCACAGGCTAGGCACTGGCTAGACACTGGCTAGGCACACGCTATGCACATGCCAGTCTCAGGCAAGGCACAGGCTAGACAAAGGCTAGACATTGGCTAGGCACAGGCCATGCACATGCCAGTCACAGGCAAGGCACAGGCTAGACACAGGCTAGACACTGGCTAGACACAGGCTAGGTACAGGCTAGACACTGGCTTGGCACAGACTAGACACTGGCTAAGCACAGGCTAGACACAGGCTAGACACAGGATAGGCATACGCTAGGCACAGGCTAGACACAGGCTAGACACAGGCTAGACACAGGCTAGACACAGGCTAGACACAGGGTAGACACAGCCTAGGCACAGGGTAGACACAGCCTAGACACAGGGTAGACACAGCCTAGACACAGGCTAGACATAGGCTAGGCATAGGCTAGGCACAGGCTAGACACCGGCAAGACACCGGCTAGACACAGACTAGACACAGGCTAGACAAAGGCTATACACTGGCTAGGCACAGGCTAGACAAAGGCTAGGCACAGGCTAGGCACAGGCTAGGCACAGGCTAGGCACAGGCTAGGCACAGGCTAGGCACAAGCTAGGCACAGGCTAGGCACAGGCCAGGCACAGGCTAGGCACTGGCTAGGCACAGGCTAGGCACAGGCTAGGCACAGGCTAGGCACAGGCTGAACACCGGCTAGACACCGGCTAGACACCGGCTAGACACCGTCAAGACACAGACTAGACTCAGGCTAGACAGAGGCTATACACTGGCTAGTCACAGGTTAGAATCTGGCTATGCACAGGTTAGACAAAGGCTAGACACTGGCCAGGCACAGGCTAGGAACTGGCTAGACACTGGCTAGGAACACGCTATCCACATGCCAGTCTCAGGCAAGGCACAGGCTAGACACAGGCTAGACACTGGCTAGGCACAGTCTATGCACAGGCTAGACACCGGTTAGACACCGGTTAGACACAGACTAGACACAGGCTAGACACAGGCTATACACTGGCAAGGCACAGCCTAGACACAGGCTATGCACAGGCTAGGCACTGGCTAGACACTGGCTAGGCACACGCTATGCACATGCCAGTCTCAGGCAAGGCACAGGCTAGGCACAGGCTAGGCACAGGATAGACACCGGCTAGACACCGGCTAGACACAGACTAGACAAAGGCTAGACAGAGGCTATACACTGGCTAGGCACAGGCTATGCACAGGCTAGGCACAGGCTGTGCACATGCCAGTCACAGGCAAGGCACAGGCTAGACACAGGCTAGGCACAGGCTAGGCACAGGCTAGGCATAGGCTAGGCACAGGGTAGGCACAGGCTAGACACCGGCTAGACACCGTCAAGACACAGACTAGACACAGGCTAGACAGAGGCTATACACTGGCTAGTCACAGGTTAGAATCTGGCTATGCACAGGCTAGACAAAGGCTAGACACTGGCTAGGCACAGGCTAGGCACTGGCTATACACTGGCTAGTCACAGGTTAGAATCTGGCTATGCACAGGTTAGACAAAGGCTAGACACTGGCCAGGCACAGGCTAGGAACTGGCTAGAAACTGGCTAGGAACACGCTATCCACATGCCAGTCTCAGGCAAGGCACAGGCTAGACACCGGCTAGACACCGGTTAGACACAGACTAGACACAGGCTAGACAGAGGCTAGACACTGGCTAGGCACACGCTATGCACATGCCAGTCTCAGGCAAGGCACAGGCTAGGCACAGGCTAGGCACAGGATAGACACCGGCTAGACACCGGCTAGACACAGACTAGACAAAGGCTAGACAAAAGCTATACACTGGCTAGGCACAGGCTATGTACAGGCTAGGCACAGGCTATGCACATGCCAGTCACAGGCAAGGCACAGGCTAGACACAGGCTAGGCACAGGCTAGGCACAGGCTATTCACAGGCTAGACACAGGCTAGAAACAGGCTAGAGACAGGCTAGACACAGGCTAGACACTGGCTAGGCAATGGCTAGGCACAGGCTAGACACAGGCTAGACACAGGCTAGACTCAGGCTAGCCACAGGCTAGACACAGGCTAGACACAGGCTAGACACCGGCAAGACACCGGCTAGACACAGACTAGACACAGGCTAGACAAAGGCTTTACACTGGCTGGCACAGGCTAGACAAAGGCTAGGCACAGGCTAGGCACAGGCTAGGCACAGGCTAGGCAAAAGCTAGGCACAGGCTAGGCACAGGCTAGACACAGGCTAGACACAGGCTAGACACAGGCTAGACACAGGGTAGACACAGCCTAGACACAGGCTAGACACAGGCTAGGCATAGGCTAGGCACAGGCTAGACACTGGCCTGGCACAGACTAGACACTGGCTAAGCACAGGCAAGACACAGGCTAGAAACTGGCTAGGCACAGGCTAGACACAGGCTAGACACTGGCTAGGCACAGGCTATACACTGGCTAGGCACAGGCTAGACACAGGCTATGCACAGGCTAGACAATGGCTAGACACTGGCTAGACACTGGCTAGACACAGGCTAGGCACTGGCTAGACACTGGCTAGGCACACGCTATGCACATGCCTATCTCACGCAAGGCACAGGCTAGACACAGGCTAGGCACTGGCTAGGCACAGGCTTTGCACTGGCTAGACACTGGCTAGGCACAGGCTAGACTCTGGCTATGCACAGGCTAGACAAAGACACTGGCTAGGCACAGGCTAGGCACTGGCTAGACACTGGCTAGGCACACGCTATGCACATGCCAGTCTCAGGCAAGGCACAGGCTAGACAAAGGCTAGACATTGGCTAGGCACAGGCCATGCACATGCCAGTCACAGGCAAGGCACAGGCTAGACACAGGCTAGACACTGGCTAGACACTGGCTAGGCACAGGCTAGACACTGGCGTGGCACAGACTAGACACTGGCTAAGCACAGGCTAGACACAGGCTACACACAGGCTAGACTCAGGCTAGACACAGGCTAGACACAGGCTAGACACAGGCTAGACACCGGCAAGACACCGGCTAGACACAGACTAGACACAGGCTAGACAAAGGCTATACACTGGCTGGCACAGGCTAGACAAAGGCTAGGCACAGGCTAGACAAAGGCTAGGCACAGGCTAGGCACAGGCTAGGCACAGACTAGGCAAAAGCTAGGCACAGGCTAGGCACAGGCTAGACACAGGCTAGACACAGGCTAGACACAGGCTAGACACAGGCTAGACACAGGGTAGACACAGGCTAGACACAGGCTAGGCATAGGCTAGGCACAGGCTAGACACTGGCTTGGCACAGACTAGACACTGGCTAAGCACAGGCAAGACACAGGCTAGAAACTGGCCAGGCACAGGCTAGACACAGGCTAGACACAGGCTAGACACAGGCTAGACACAGGGTAGACACAGCCTAGACACAGGGTAGACACAGCCTAGACACAGGCTAGACACAGGCTAGGCATAGGCTAGGCACAGGCTAGACACCGGCAAGACACCGGCTAGACACAGACTAGACACAGGCTAGACAAAGGCTATACACTGGCTAGGCACAGGCTAGACAAAGGCTAGGCACAGGCTAGGCACAGGCTAGGCACAGGCTAGACAAAGGCTAGGCACAGGCCAGGCACAGGCTAGGCACAGGCTAGGCACAGGCTAGGCACAGGCTAGGCACAGGCTAGGCACAGGCTAGGCACAGGCTAGGCACAGGCTAGGCACAGGCTAGACACAGGCTAGACACAGTGTAGACACAGCCTAGACACAGGCTAGACACAGGCTAGGCATAGGCTAGGCACAGGCTATTCACAGGCTAGACACAGGCTAGAAAAAGGCTAGACACAGGCTAGACACAGGCTAGACACTGGCTAGGCAATGGCTAGGCACAGGCTAGACACAGGCTAGACACAGGCTAGACTCAGGCTAGACACAGGCTAGACACAGGCTAGACACAATCTAGACACCGGCAAAACACCGGCTAGACACAGACTAGACACAGGCTAGACAAAGGCTATACACTGGCTGGCACAGGCTAGACAAAGGCTAGGCACAGGCTAGGCACAGGCTAGGCAAAAGCTAGGCACAGGCTAGGCACAGGCTAGACACAGGCTAGACACAGGCTAGACACAGGCTAGACACAGGGTGAGACACAGCCTAGACACAGGCTAGACACAGGCTAGGCATAGGCTAGGCACAGGCTAGACACTGGCTTGGCACAGACTAGACACTGGCTAAGCACAGGCAAGACACAGGCTAGAAACTGGCTAGGCACAGGCTAGACACAGGCTAGACACTGGCTAGGCACAGGCTATACACTGGCTAGGCACAGGCTAGACACAGGCTATGCACAGGCTAGACAATGGCTAGACACTGGCTAGACACAGGCTAGGCACTGGCTAGACACTGGCTAGGCACACGCTATGTACATGCCTATCTCACGCAAGGCACAGGCTAGACACAGGCTAGGCACTGGCTAGGCACAGGCTTTGCACTGGCTAGGCAAAGGCTAGGCACAGGCTAGACTCTGGCTATGCACAGGCTAGACAAAGGCTAGACAGACACTGGCTAGGCACAGGCTAGGCACTGGCTAGACACTGGCTAGGCACACGCTATGCACATGCCAGTCTCAGGCAAGGCACAGGCTAGACAAAGGCTAGACATTGGCTAGGCACAGGCCATGCACATGCCAGTCACCAGCAAGGCACAGGCTAGACACAGGCTAGACACTGGCTAGACACAGGCTAGGCACAGGCTAGACACTGGCTTGGCACAGACTAGACACTGGCTAAGCACAGGCTAGACACAGGCTAGACACAGGATAGGCATAGGCTAGGCACAGGCTAGACACAGGCTAGACACAGGCTAGACACAGGCTAGACACAGGCTAGACACAGGCTAGACACAGGCTAGACACAGGGTAGACACAGCCTAGACACAGGGTAGACACAGCCTAGACACAGGGTAGACACAGCCTAGACACAGGCTAGACACAGGCTAGGCATAGGCTAGGCACAGGCTAGACACCGGCAAGACACCGGCTAGACACAGACTAGACACAGGCTAGACAAAGGCTATACACTGGCTAGGCACAGGCTAGACAAAGGCTAGGCACAGGCTAGGCACAGGCTAGGCACAGGCTAGGCACAAGCTAGGCACAGGCTAGGCACAGGCCAGGCACAGGCTAGGCACAGGCTGAACACCGGCTAGACACCGGCTAGACACCGTCAAGACACAGACTAGACTCAGGCTAGACAGAGGCTATACACTGGCTAGTCACAGGTTAGAATCTGGCTATGCACAGGTTAGACAAAGGCTAGACACTGGCCAGGCACAGGCTAGGAACTGGCTAGACACTGGCTAGGAACACGCTATCTACATGCCAGTCTCAGGCAAGGCACAGGCTAGACACAGGCTAGACACTGGCTAGGCACAGTCTATGCACAGGCTAGACACCGGCTAGACACCGGTTAGACACAGACTAGACACAGGCTAGACACAGGCTATACACTGGCTAGGCACAGCCTAGACACAGGCTATGCACAGGCTAGGCACTGGCTAGACACTGGCTAGGCACACGCTATGCACATGCCAGTCTCAGGCAAGGCACAGGCTAGGCACAGGCTAGGCACAGGATAGACACCGGCTAGACACCGGCTAGACACAGACTAGACAAAGGCTAGACAGAGGCTATACACTGGCTAGGCACAGGCTATGCACAGGCTAGGCACAGGCTGTGCACATGCCAGTCACAGGCAAGGCACAGGCGAGACACAGGCTAGGCACAGGCTAGGCACAGGCTAGGCATAGGCTAGGCACAGGGTAGGCACAGGCTAGACACCGGCTAGACACCTGCAAGACACAGACTAGACACAGGCTAGACAGAGGCTATACACTGGCTAGTCACAGGTTAGAATCTGGCTATGCACAGGCTAGACAAAGGCTAGACACTGGCTAGGCACAGGCTAGGCACTGGCTATACACTGGCTAGTCACAGGTTAGAATCTGGCTATGCACAGGTTAGACAAAGGCTAGACACTGGCCAGGCACAGGCTAGGAACTGGCTAGACACTGGCTAGGAACACGCTATCCACATGCCAGTCTCAGGCAAGGCACAGGCTAGACACAGGCTAGACACTGGCTAGGCACAGGCTATGCACAGGCTTAGACACCGGCTAGACACCGGTTAGACACAGACTAGACACAGGCTAGACAGAGGCTAGACACTGGCTAGGCACACGCTATGCACATGCCAGTCTCAGGCAAGGCACAGGCTAGGCACAGGCTAGGCACAGGATAGACACCGGCTAGACACCGGCTAGACACAGACTAGACAAAGGCTAGACAAAAGCTATACACTGGCTAGGCACAGGCTATGTACAGGCTAGGCACAGGCTATGCACATGCCAGTCACAGGCAAGGCACAGGCTAGACACAGGCTAGGCACAGGCTAGGCACAGGCTAGGCACAGGCTAGGCACAGGGTAGGCACAGGCTAGACACCGGCTAGACACCGTCAAGACACAGACTAGACACAGGCTAGACAGAGGCTATACACTGGCTAGTCACAGGTTAGAATCTGGCTATGCACAGGCTAGACAAAGGCTAGACACTGGCTAGGCACAGGCTAGGCACTGGCTAGACACTGGCTAGGAACACGCTATCCACATGCCAGTCTCAGGCAAGGCACAGGATAGACACAAGCTAGACACTGGCTAGGCACAGGCTATGCGCATACCAGTCACAGGCAAGGCACAGGCTAGACACAGGCTAGACACAGGCTAGACACAGGCTAGACACCGGCTAAACACAGGCTAGACACTGGCATGGCACAGACTAGAGACTGGCTAAGCACAGACTAAACACTAGCTAAGCACAGGCTAGACACAGGCTAGAAACTGGCTAGGCACAGGCTAGACACAGGCTAGACACTGGCTGGGCACAGGATAGACACTGGCTAGGCACAGCCTAGACAATGGCTATGTACAGGCTAGACAAAGGCTATGTACAGGCTAGGCACTGGCTAGGTACAGGCTAGACACAGGCTATGCACAGGCTAGACACAGGCTAGACACAGGCTAGACACTGGCTAGGCAATATCTAGGCACAGGCTAGACACAGGCTAGACACAGGCTAGACTCAGGCTAGACACAGGCTAGACACAGGCTAGACACAGGCTAGACACCGGCAAGACACCGGCTAGACACAGACTAGACACAGGCTAGGCATAGGCTAGGCACAGGCTATTCACAGGCTAGACACAGGCTAGAAACAGGCTAGACACAGGCTAGACACTGGCTAGACACAGGCTATACACTGGCTAGGCACAGGCTAGACACAGGCTATGCACAGGCTAGACAATGGCTAGACACTGGCTAGACACAGGCTAGGCACTGGCTAGACACTGGCTAGGCACACGCTATGCACATGCCTATCTCACGCAAGGCACAGGCTAGACACAGGCTAGGCACTGGCTAGGCACAGGCTTTGCACTGGCTAGGCACAGGGTAGGCACAGGCTAGACACCGGCTAGACACCGTCAAGACACAGACTAGACACAGGCTAGACAGAGGCTATACACTGGCTAGTCACAGGTTAGAATCTGGCTATGCACAGGCTAGACAAAGGCTAGACACTGGCTAGGCACAGGCTAGGCACTGGCTAGACACTGGCTAGGAACACGCTATCCACATGCCAGTCTCAGGCAAGGCACAGGATAGACACAAGCTAGACACTGGCTAGGCACAGGCTATGCGCATACCAGTCACAGGCAAGGCACAGGCTAGACAAAGGCTAGACACAGGCTAGACACCGGCAAAACACCGGCTAGACACAGACTAGACACAGGCTAGACAAAGGCTATACACTGGCTGGCACAGGCTAGACAAAGGCTAGGCACAGGCTAGGCACAGGCTAGGCAAAAGCTAGGCACAGGCTAGGCACAGGCTAGACACAGGCTAGACACAGGCTAGACACAGGCTAGACACAGGGTAGACACAGCCTAGACACAGGCTAGACACAGGCTAGGCATAGGCTAGGCACAGGCTAGACACTGGCTTGGCACAGACTAGACACTGGCTAAGCACAGGCAAGACACAGGCTAGAAACTGGCTAGGCACAGGCTAGACACAGGCTAGACACTGGCTAGGCACAGGCTATACACTGGCTAGGCACAGGCTAGACACAGGCTATGCACAGGCTAGACAATGGCTAGACACTGGCTAGACACAGGCTAGGCACTGGCTAGACACTGGCTAGGCACACGCTATGCACATGCCTATCTCACGCAAGGCACAGGCTAGACACAGGCTAGGCACTGGCTAGGCACAGGCTTTGCACTGGCTAGACACTGGCTAGGCACAGGCTAGACTCTGGCTATGCACAGGCTAGACAAAGGCTAGACACTGGCTAGGCACAGGCTAGGCACTGGCTAGACACAGGCTAGGCACACGCTATGCACATGCCAGTCTCTGGCAAGGCACAGGCTAGACAAAGGCTAGACATTGGCTAGGCACAGGCCATGCACATGCCAGTCACAGGCAAGGCACAGGCTAGACACAGGCTAGACACTGGCTAGACACAGGCTAGGCACAGGCTAGACACTGGCTTGGCACAGACTAGACACTGGCTAAGCACAGGCTAGACACAGGCTAGACACAGGATAGGCATAGGCTAGGCACAGGCTAGACACAGGCTAGACACAGGCTAGACACAGGCTAGACACAGGCTAGACACAGGGTAGACACAGCCTAGACACAGGGTAGACACAGCCTAGACACAGGGTAGACACAGCCTAGACACAGGCTAGACACAGGCTAGGCATAGGCTAGGCACAGGCTAGACACCGGCAAGACACCGGCTAGACACAGACTAGACACAGGCTAGACAAAGGCTATACACTGGCTAGGCACAGGCTAGACAAAGGCTAGGCACAGGCTAGGCACAGGCTAGGCACAGGCTAGGCACAAGCTAGGCACAGGCTAGGCACAGGCCAGGCACAGGCTAGGCACAGGCTGAACACCGGCTAGACACCGGCTAGACACCGGCTAGACACCGTCAAGACACAGACTAGACTCAGGCTAGACAGAGGCTATACACTGGCTAGTCACAGGTTAGAATCTGGCTATGCACAGGTTAGACAAAGGCTAGACACTGGCCAGGCACAGGCTAGGAACTGGCTAGACACTGGCTAGGAACACGCTATCTACATGCCAGTCTCAGGCAAGGCACAGGCTAGACACAGGCTAGACACTGGCTAGGCACAGTCTATGCACAGGCTAGACACCGGCTAGACACCGGTTAGACACAGACTAGACACAGGCTAGACACAGGCTATACACTGGCTATACACTGGCTAGGCACAGCCTAGACACAGGCTATGCACAGGCTAGGCACTGGCTAGACACTGGCTAGGCACACGCTATGCACATGCCAGTCTCAGGCAAGGCACAGGCTAGGCACAGGCTAGGCACAGGATAGACACCGGCTAGACACCGGCTAGACACCGGCTAGACACAGACTAGACAAAGGCTAGACAGAGGCTATACACTGGCTAGGCACAGGCTATGCACAGGCTAGGCACAGGCTGTGCACATGCCAGTCACAGGCAAGGCACAGGCGAGACACAGGCTAGGCAGAGGCTAGGCACAGGCTAGGCATAGGCTAGGCACAAGGTAGGCACAGGCTAGACACCGGCTAGACACCTGCAAGACACAGACTAGACACAGGCTAGACAGAGGCTATACACTGGCTAGTCACAGGTTAGAATCTGGCTATGCACAGGCTAGACAAAGGCTAGACACTGGCTAGGCACAGGCTAGGCACTGGCTATACACTGGCTAGTCACAGGTTAGAATCTGGCTATGCACAGGTTAGACAAAGGCTAGACACTGGCCAGGCACAGGCTAGGAACTGGCTAGACACTGGCTAGGAACACGCTATCCACATGCCAGTCTCAGGCAAGGCACAGGCTAGACACAGGCTAGACACTGGCTAGGCACAGGCTATGCACAGGCTAGACACCGGCTAGACACCGGTTAGACACAGACTAGACACAGGCTAGACAGAGGCTAGACACTGGCTAGGCACACGCTATGCACATGCCAGTCTCAGGCAAGGCACAGGCTAGGCACAGGCTAGGCACAGGATAGACACCGGCTAGACACCGGCTAGACACAGACTAGACAAAGGCTAGACAAAAGCTATACACTGGCTAGGCACAGGCTATGTACAGGCTAGGCACAGGCTATGCACATGCCAGTCACAGGCAAGGCACAGGCTAGACACAGGCTAGGCACAGGCTAGGCACAGGCTAGGCACAGGCTAGGCACAGGGTAGGCACAGGCTAGACACCGGCTAGACACCGTCAAGACACAGACTAGACACAGGCTAGACAGAGGCTATACACTGGCTAGTCACAGGTTAGAATCTGGCTATGCACAGGCTAGACAAAGGCTAGACACTGGCTAGGCACAGGCTAGGCACTGGCTATACACTGGCTAGTCACAGGTTAGAATCTGGCTATGCACAGGTTAGACAAAGGCTAGACACTGGCCAGGCACAGGCTAGGAACTGGCTAGACACTGGCTAGGAACACGCTATCCACATGCCAGTCTCAGGCAAGGCACAGGCTAGACACAGGCTAGACACTGGCTAGGCACAGGCTATGCACAGGCTAGACACCGGCTAGACACCGGTTAGACACAGACTAGACACAGGCTAGACAGAGGCTAGACACTGGCTAGGCACACGCTATGCACATGCCAGTCTCAGGCAAGGCACAGGCTAGGCACAGGCTAGGCACAGGATAGACACCGGCTAGACACCGGCTAGACACAGACTAGACAAAGGCTAGACAAAAGCTATACACTGGCTAGGCACAGGCTATGTACAGGCAAGGCACAGGCTATGCACATGCCAGTCACAGGCAAGGCACAGGCTAGACACAGGCTAGGCACAGGCTAGGCACAGGCTAGGCACAGGCTAGGCACAGGGTAGGCACAGGCTAGACACCGGCTAGACACCGTCAAGACACAGACTAGACACAGGCTAGACAGAGGCTATACACTGGCTAGTCACAGGTTAGAATCTGGCTATGCACAGGCTAGACAAAGGCTAGACACTGGCTAGGCACAGGCTAGGCACTGGCTAGACACTGGCTAGGAACACGCTATCCACATGCCAGTCTCAGGCAAGGCACAGGATAGACACAAGCTAGACACTGGCTAGGCACAGGCTATGCGCATACCAGTCACAGGCAAGGCACAGGCTAGACACAGGCTAGACACAGGCTAGACACCGGCTAAACACAGGCTAGACACTGGCATGGCACAGACTCGAGACTGGCTAAGCACAGACTAAACACTAGCTAAGCACAGGCTAGACACAGGCTAGAAACTGGCTAGGCACAGGCTAGACACAGGCTAGACACTGGCTGGGCACAGGATAGACACTGGCTAGGCACAGCCTAGACAATGGCTATGTACAGGCTAGACAAAGGCTATGTACAGGCTAGGCACTGGCTAGGTACAGGCTAGACACAGGCTATGCACAGGCTAGACACAGGCTAGACACAGGCTAGACACTGGCTAGGCAATATCTAGGCACAGGCTAGACACAGGCTAGACACAGGCTAGACTCAGGCTAGACACAGGCTAGACACAGGCTAGACACAGGCTAGACACCGGCAAGACACCGGCTAGACACAGACTAGACACAGGCTAGGCATAGGCTAGGCACAGGCTATTCACAGGCTAGACACAGGCTAGAAACAGGCTAGACACAGGCTAGACACAGGCTAGACACAGGCTAGACACTGGCTAGACACAGGCTATACACTGGCTAGGCACAGGCTAGACACAGGCTATGCACAGGCTAGACAATGGCTAGACACTGGCTAGACACAGGCTAGGCACTGGCTAGACACTGGCTAGGCACACGCTATGCACATGCCTATCTCACGCAAGGCACAGGCTAGACACAGGCTAGGCACTGGCTAGGCACAGGCTTTGCACTGGCTAGGCACAGGGTAGGCACAGGCTAGACACCGGCTAGACACCGTCAAGACACAGACTAGACACAGGCTAGACAGAGGCTATACACTGGCTAGTCACAGGTTAGAATCTGGCTATGCACAGGCTAGACAAAGGCTAGACACTGGCTAGGCACAGGCTAGGCACTGGCTAGACACTGGCTAGGAACACGCTATCCACATGCCAGTCTCAGGCAAGGCACAGGATAGACACAAGCTAGACACTGGCTAGGCACAGGCTATGCGCATACCAGTCACAGGCAAGGCACAGGCTAGACACAGGCTAGACACAGGCTAGACACCGGCAAAACACCGGCTAGACACAGACTAGACACAGGCTAGACAAAGGCTAGACAAAGGCTATACACTGGCTGGCACAGGCTAGACAAAGGCTAGGCACAGGCTAGGCACAGGCTAGGCAAAAGCTAGGCACAGGCTAGGCACAGGCTAGACACAGGCTAGACACAGGCTAGACACAGGCTAGACACAGGGGAGACACAGCCTAGACACAGGCTAGACACAGGCTAGGCATAGGCTAGGCACAGGCTAGACACTGGCTTGGCACAGACTAGACACTGGCTAAGCACAGGCAAGACACAGGCTAGAAACTGGCTAGGCACAGGCTAGACACAGGCTAGACACTGGCTAGGCACAGGCTATACACTGGCTAGGCACAGGCTAGACACAGGCTATGCACAGGCTAGACAATGGCTAGACACTGGCTAGACACAGGCTAGGCACTGGCTAGACACTGGCTAGGCACACGCTATGCACATGCCTATCTCACGCAAGGCACAGGCTAGACACAGGCTAGGCACTGGCTAGGCACAGGCTTTGCACTGGCTAGACACTGGCTAGGCACAGGCTAGACTCTGGCTATGCACAGGCTAGACAAAGGCTAGACACTGGCTAGGCACAGGCTAGGCACTGGCTAGACACTGGCTAGGCACACGCTATGCACATGCCAGTCTCAGGCAAGGCACAGGCTAGACAAAGGCTCGACATTGGCTAGGCACAGGCCATGCACATGCCAGTCACAGGCAAGGCACAGGCTAGACACAGGCTAGACACTGGCTAGACACAGGCTAGGCACAGGCTAGACACTGGCTTGGCACAGACTAGACACTGGCTAAGCACAGGCTAGACACAGGCTAGACACAGGATAGGCATAGGCTAGGCACAGGCTAGACACAGGCTAGACACAGGCTAGACACAGGCTAGACACAGGGTAGACACAGCCTAGACACAGGGTAGACACAGCCTAGACACAGGGTAGACACAGCCTAGACACAGGCTAGACACAGGCTACGCATAGGCTAGGCACAGGCTAGACACCGGCAAGACACCGGCTAGACACAGACTAGACACAGGCTAGACAAAGGCTATACACTGGCTAGGCACAGGCTAGACAAAGGCTAGGCACAGGCTAGGCACAGGCTAGGCACAGGCTAGGCACAAGCTAGGCACAGGCTAGGCACAGGCCAGGCACAGGCTAGGCACAGGCTGAACACCGGCTAGACACCGGCTAGACACCGGCTAGACACCGTCAAGACACAGACTAGACTCAGGCTAGACAGAGGCTATACACTGGCTAGTCACAGGTTAGAATCTGGCTATGCACAGGTTAGACAAAGGCTAGACACTGGCCAGGCACAGGCTAGGAACTGGCTAGACACTGGCTAGGAACACGCTATCTACATGCCAGTCTCAGGCAAGGCACAGGCTAGACACAGGCTAGACACTGGCTAGGCACAGTCTATGCACAGGCTAGACACCGGCTAGACACCGGTTAGACACAGACTAGACACAGGCTAGACACAGGCTATACACTGGCTATACACTGGCTAGGCACAGCCTAGACACAGGCTATGCACAGGCTAGGCACTGGCTAGACACTGGCTAGGCACACGCTATGCACATGCCAGTCTCAGGCAAGGCACAGGCTAGGCACAGGCTAGGCACAGGATAGACACCGGCTAGACACCGGCTAGACACCGGCTAGACACAGACTAGACAAAGGCTAGACAGAGGCTATACACTGGCTAGGCACAGGCTATGCACAGGCTAGGCACAGGCTGTGCACATGCCAGTCACAGGCAAGGCACAGGCGAGACACAGGCTAGGCAGAGGCTAGGCACAGGCTAGGCATAGGCTAGGCACAGGGTAGGCACAGGCTAGACACCGGCTAGACACCTGCAAGACACAGACTAGACACAGGCTAGACAGAGGCTATACACTGGCTAGTCACAGGTTAGAATCTGGCTATGCACAGGCTAGACAAAGGCTAGACACTGGCTAGGCACAGGCTAGGCACTGGCTATACACTGGCTAGTCACAGGTTAGAATCTGGCTATGCACAGTTTAGACAAAGGCTAGACACTGGCCAGGCACAGGCTAGGAACTGGCTAGACACTGGCTAGGAACACGCTATCCACATGCCAGTCTCAGGCAAGGCACAGGCTAGACACAGGCTAGACACTGGCTAGGCACAGGCTATGCACAGGCTAGACACCGGCTAGACACCGGTTAGACACAGACTAGACACAGGCTAGACAGAGGCTAGACACTGGCTAGGCACACGCTATGCACATGCCAGTCTCAGGCAAGGCACAGGCTAGGCACAGGCTAGGCACAGGATAGACACCGGCTAGACACCGGCTAGACACAGACTAGACAAAGGCTAGACAAAAGCTATACACTGGCTAGGCACAGGCTATGTACAGGCTAGGCACAGGCTATGCACATGCCAGTCACAGGCAAGGCACAGGCTAGACACAGGCTAGGCACAGGCTAGGCACAGGCTAGGCACAGGCTAGGCACAGGGTAGGCACAGGCTAGACACCGGCTAGACACCGTCAAGACACAGACTAGACACAGGCTAGACAGAGGCTATACACTGGCTAGTCACAGGTTAGAATCTGGCTATGCACAGGCTAGACAAAGGCTAGACACTGGCTAGGCACAGGCTAGGCACTGGCTAGACACTGGCTAGGAACACGCTATCCACATGCCAGTCTCAGGCAAGGCACAGGATAGACACAAGCTAGACACTGGCTTGGCACAGGCTATGCGCATACCAGTCACAGGCAAGGCACAGGCTAGACACAGGCTAGACACAGGCTAGACACCGGCTAAACACAGGCTAGACACTGGCATGGCACAGACTAGACACTGGCTAAGCACAGACTAAACACTAGCTAAGCACAGGCTAGACACAGGCTAGAAACTGGCTAGGCACAGGCTAGACACAGGCTAGACACTGGCTGGGCACAGGATAGACACTGGCTAGGCACAGCCTAGACAATGGCTATGTACAGGCTAGACAAAGGCTATGTACAGGCTAGGCACTGGCTAGGTACAGGCTAGACACAGGCTATGCACAGGCTAGACACAGGCTAGACACAGGCTATACACTGGCTATACACTGGCTAGGCACAGCCTAGACACAGGCTATGCACAGGCTAGGCACTGGCTAGACACTGGCTAGGCACACGCTATGCACATGCCAGTCTCAGGCAAGGCACAGGCTAGGCACAGGCTAGGCACAGGATAGACACCGGCTAGACACCGGCTAGACACCGGCTAGACACAGACTAGACAAAGGCTAGACAGAGGCTATACACTGGCTAGGCACAGGCTATGCACAGGCTAGGCACAGGCTGTGCACATGCCAGTCACAGGCAAGGCACAGGCGAGACACAGGCTAGGCAGAGGCTAGGCACAGGCTAGGCATAGGCTAGGCACAGGGTAGGCACAGGCTAGACACCGGCTAGACACCTGCAAGACACAGACTAGACACAGGCTAGACAGAGGCTATACACTGGCTAATCACAGGTTAGAATCTGGCTATGCACAGGCTAGACAAAGGCTAGACACTGGCTAGGCACAGGCTAGGCACTGGCTATACACTGGCTAGTCACAGGTTAGAATCTGGCTATGCACAGGTTAGACAAAGGCTAGACACTGGCCAGGCACAGGCTAGGAACTGGCTAGACACTGGCTAGGAACACGCTATCCACATGCCAGTCTCAGGCAAGGCACAGGCTAGACACAGGCTAGACACTGGCTAGGCACAGGCTATGCACAGGCTAGACACCGGCTAGACACCGGTTAGACACAGACTAGACACAGGCTAGACAGAGGCTAGACACTGGCTAGGCACACGCTATGCACATGCCAGTCTCAGGCAAGGCACAGGCTAGGCACAGGCTAGGCACAGGATAGACACCGGCTAGACACCGGCTAGACACAGACTAGACAAAGGCTAGACAAAAGCTATACACTGGCTAGGCACAGGCTATGTACAGGCTAGGCACAGGCTATGCACATGCCAGTCACAGGCAAGGCACAGGCTAGACACAGGCTAGGCACAGGCTAGGCACAGGCTAGGCACAGGCTAGGCACAGGGTAGGCACAGGCTAGACACCGGCTAGACACCGTCAAGACACAGACTAGACACAGGCTAGACAGAGGCTATACACTGGCTAGTCACAGGTTAGAATCTGGCTATGCACAGGCTAGACAAAGGCTAGACACTGGCTAGGCACAGGCTAGGCACTGGCTATACACTGGCTAGTCACAGGTTAGAATCTGGCTATGCACAGGTTAGACAAAGGCTAGACACTGGCCAGGCACAGGCTAGGAACTGGCTAGACACTGGCTAGGAACACGCTATCCACATGCCAGTCTCAGGCAAGGCACAGGCTAGACACAGGCTAGACACTGGCTAGGCACAGGCTATGCACAGGCTAGACACCGGCTAGACACCGGTTAGACACAGACTAGACACAGGCTAGACAGAGGCTAGACACTGGCTAGGCACACGCTATGCACATGCCAGTCTCAGGCAAGGCACAGGCTAGGCACAGGCTAGGCACAGGATAGACACCGGCTAGACACCGGCTAGACACAGACTAGACAAAGGCTAGACAAAAGCTATACACTGGCTAGGCACAGGCTATGTACAGGCTAGGCACAGGCTATGCACATGCCAGTCACAGGCAGCAAGGCAAGGCACAGGCTAGACACAGGCTAGGCACAGGCTAGGCACAGGCTAGGCACAGGCTAGGCACAGGGTAGGCACAGGCTAGACACCGGCTAGACACCGTCAAGACACAGACTAGACACAGGCTAGACAGAGGCTATACACTGGCTAGTCACAGGTTAGAATCTGGCTATGCACAGGCTAGACAAAGGCTAGACACTGGCTAGGCACAGGCTAGGCACTGGCTAGACACTGGCTAGGAACACGCTATCCACATGACAGTCTCAGGCAAGGCACAGGATAGACACAAGCTAGACACTGGCTAGGCACAGGCTATGCGCATACCAGACACAGGCAAGGCACAGGCTAGACACAGGCTAGACACAGGCTAGACACCGGCTAAACACAGGCTAGACACTGGCATGGCACAGACTAGAGACTGGCTAAGCACAGACTAAACACTAGCTAAGCACAGGCTAGACACAGGCTAGAAACTGGCTAGGCACAGGCTAGACACAGGCTAGACACTGGCTGGGCACAGGATAGACACTGGCTAGGCACAGCCTAGACAATGGCTATGTACAGGCTAGACAAAGGCTATGTACAGGCTAGGCACTGGCTAGGTACAGGCTAGACACAGGCTATGCACAGGCTAGACACAGGCTAGACACAGGCTAGACACTGGCTAGGCAATATCTAGGCACAGGCTAGACACAGGCTAGACACAGGCTAGACTCAGGCTAGACACAGGCTAGACACAGGCTAGACACAGGCTAGACACCGGCAAGACACCGGCTAGACACAGACTAGACACAGGCTAGGCATAGGCTAGGCACAGGCTATTCACAGGCTAGACACAGGCTAGAAACAGGCTAGACACAGGCTAGACACAGGCTAGACACAGGCTAGACACTGGCTAGACACAGGCTATACACTGGCTAGGCACAGGCTAGACACAGGCTATGCACAGGCTAGACAATGGCTAGACACAGGCTAGACACAGGCTAGGCACTGGCTAGACACTGGCTAGGCACACGCTATGCACATGCCTATCTCACGCAAGGCACAGGCTAGACACAGGCTAGGCACTGGCTAGGCACAGGCTTTGCACTGGCTAGGCACAGGGTAGGCACAGGCTAGACACCGGCTAGACACCGTCAAGACACAGACTAGACACAGGCTAGACAGAGGCTATACACTGGCTAGTCACAGGTTAGAATCTGGCTATGCACAGGCTAGACAAAGGCTAGACACTGGCTAGGCACAGGCTAGGCACTGGCTGGACACTGGCTAGGAACACGCTATCCACATGCCAGTCTCAGGCAAGGCACAGGATAGACACAAGCTAGACACTGGCTAGGCACAGGCTATGCGCATACCAGTCACAGGCAAGGCACAGGCTAGACACAGGCTAGACACAGGCTAGACACCGGCAAAACACCGGCTAGACACAGACTAGACACAGGCTAGACAAAGGCTATACACTGGCTGGCACAGGCTAGACAAAGGCTAGGCACAGGCTAGGCACAGGCTAGGCAAAAGCTAGGCACAGGCTAGGCACAGGCTAGACACAGGCTAGACACAGGCTAGACACAGGCTAGACACAGGGTAGACACAGCCTAGACACAGGCTAGACACAGGCTAGGCATAGGCTAGGCACAGGCTAGACACTGGCTTGGCACAGACTAGACACTGGCAAAGCACAGGCAAGACACAGGCTAGAAACTGGCTAGGCACAGGCTAGACACAGGCTAGACACTGGCTAGGCACAGGCTATACACTGGCTAGGCACAGGCTAGACACAGGCTATGCACAGGCTAGACAATGGCTAGACACTGGCTAGACACAGGCTAGGCACTGGCTAGACACTGGCTAGGCACACGCTATGCACATGCCTATCTCACGCAAGGCACAGGCTAGACACAGGCTAGGCACTGGCTAGGCACAGGCTTTGCACTGGCTAGACACTGGCTAGGCACAGGCTAGACTCTGGCTATGCACAGGCTAGACAAAGGCTAGACACTGGCTAGGCACAGGCTAGGCACTGGCTAGACACTGGCTAGGCACACGCTATGCACATGCCAGTCTCAGGCAAGGCACAGGCTAGACAAAGGCTAGACATTGGCTAGGCACAGGCCATGCACATGCCAGTCACAGGCAAGGCACAGGCTAGACACAGGCTAGACACTGGCTAGACACTGGCTAGACACAGGCTAGGCACAGGCTAGACACTGGCTTGGCACAGACTAGACACTGGCTAAGCACAGGCTAGACACAGGCTAGACACAGGATAGGCATAGGCTAGGCACAGGCTAGACACAGGCTAGACACAGGCTAGACACAGGCTAGACACAGGCTAGACACCGGCTAGACACCGGCAAGACACCGGCTAGACACAGACTAGACACAGGCTAGACAAAGGCTATACACTGGCTAGGCACAGGCTAGACAAAGGCTAGGCACAGGCTAGGCACAGGCTAGGCACAGGCTAGGCACACAGGCAGGCACAGGCTAGGCACAGGCTAGGCACAGGCCAGGCACAGGCTAGGCACAGGCTGAACACCGGCTAGACACCGGCTAGACACCGGCTAGACACCGTCAAGACACAGACTAGACTCAGGCTAGACAGAGGCTATACACTGGCTAGTCACAGGTTAGAATCTGGCTATGCACAGGTTAGACAAAGGCTAGACACTGGCCAGGCACAGGCTAGGAACTGGCTAGACACTGGCTAGGAACACGCTATCTACATGCCAGTCTCAGGCAAGGCACAGGCTAGACACAGGCTAGACACTGGCTAGGCACAGTCTATGCACAGGCTAGACACCGGCTAGACACCGGTTAGACACAGACTAGACACAGGCTAGACACAGGCTATACACTGGCTATACACTGGCTAGGCACAGCCTAGACACAGGCTATGCACAGGCTAGGCACTGGCTAGACACTGGCTAGGCACACGCTATGCACATGCCAGTCTCAGGCAAGGCACAGGCTAGGCACAGGCTAGGCACAGGATAGACACCGGCTAGACACCGGCTAGACACCGGCTAGACACAGACTAGACAAAGGCTAGACAGAGGCTATACACTGGCTAGGCACAGGCTATGCACAGGCTAGGCACAGGCTGTGCACATGCCAGTCACAGGCAAGGCACAGGCGAGACACAGGCTAGGCAGAGGCTAGGCACAGGCTAGGCATAGGCTAGGCACAGGGTAGGCACAGGCTAGACACCGGCTAGACACCTGCAAGACACAGACTAGACACAGGCTAGACAGAGGCTATACACTGGCTAGTCACAGGTTAGAATCTGGCTATGCACAGGCTAGACAAAGGCTAGACACTGGCTAGGCACAGGCTAGGCACTGGCTATACACTGGCTAGTCACAGGTTAGAATCTGGCTATGCACAGGTTAGACAAAGGCTAGACACTGGCCAGGCACAGGCTAGGAACTGGCTAGACACTGGCTAGGAACACGCTATCCACATGCCAGTCTCAGGCAAGGCACAGGCTAGACACAGGCTAGACACTGGCTAGGCACAGGCTATGCACAGGCTAGACACCGGCTAGACACCGGTTAGACACAGACTAGACACAGGCTAGACAGAGGCTAGACACTGGCTAGGCACACGCTATGCACATGCCAGTCTCAGGCAAGGCACAGGCTAGGCACAGGCTAGGCACAGGATAGACACCGGCTAGACACCGGCTAGACACAGACTAGACAAAGGCTAGACAAAAGCTATACACTGGCTAGGCACAGGCTATGTACAGGCTAGGCACAGGCTATGCACATGCCAGTCACAGGCAAGGCACAGGCTAGACACAGGCTAGGCACAGGCTAGGCACAGGCTAGGCACAGGCTAGGCACAGGGTAGGCACAGGCTAGACACCGGCTAGACACCGTCAAGACACAGACTAGACACAGGCTAGACAGAGGCTATACACTGGCTAGTCACAGGTTAGAATCTGGCTATGCACAGGCTAGACAAAGGCTAGACACTGGCTAGGCACAGGCTAGGCACTGGCTAGACACTGGCTAGGAACACGCTATCCACATGCCAGTCTCAGGCAAGGCACAGGATAGACACAAGCTAGACACTGGCTTGGCACAGGCTATGCGCATACCAGTCACAGGCAAGGCACAGGCTAGACACAGGCTAGACACAGGCTAGACACCGGCTAAACACAGGCTAGACACTGGCATGGCACAGACTAGACACTGGCTAAGCACAGACTAAACACTAGCTAAGCACAGGCTAGACACAGGCTAGAAACTGGCTAGGCACAGGCTAGACACAGGCTAGACACTGGCTGGGCACAGGATAGACACTGGCTAGGCACAGCCTAGACAATGGCTATGTACAGGCTAGACAAAGGCTATGTACAGGCTAGGCACTGGCTAGGTACAGGCTAGACACAGGCTATGCACAGGCTAGACACAGGCTAGACACAGGCTAGACACTGGCTAGGCAATATCTAGGCACAGGCTAGACACAGGCTAGACACAGGCTAGACTCAGGCTAGACACAGGCTGGACACAGGCTAGACACAGGCTAGACACCGGCAAGACACCGGCTAGACACAGACTAGACACAGGCTAGGCATAGGCTAGGCACAGGCTATTCACAGGCTAGACACAGGCTAGAAACAGGCTAGACACAGGCTAGACACAGGCTAGACACAGGCTAGACACTGGCTAGACACAGGCTAGACACAGGCTAGACACAGGGTAGACACAGCCTAGACACAGGCTAGACACAGGCTAGGCATAGGCTAGGCACAGGCTAGACACTGGCTTGGCACAGACTAGACACTGGCTAAGCACAGGCAAGACGCAGGCTAGAAACTGGCTAGGCACAGGCTAGACACAGGCTAGACACTGGCTAGGCACAGGCTATACACTGGCTAGGCACAGGCTAGACACAGGCTATGCACAGGCTAGACAATGGCTAGACACTGGCTAGACACAGGCTAGGCACTGGCTAGACATTGGCTAGGCACACGCTATGCACATGCCTATCTCACGCAAGGCACAGGCTAGACACAGGCCAGGCACTGGCTAGGCACAGGCTTTGCACTGGCTAGACACTGGCTAGGCACAGGCTAGACTCTGGCTATGCACAGGCTAGACAAAGGCTAGACACTGGCTAGGCACAGGCTAGGCACTGGCTAGACACTGGCTAGGCACACGCTATGCACATGCCAGTCTCAGGCAAGGCACAGGCTAGACACAGGCTAGACATTGGCTAGGCACAGGCCATGCACATGCCAGTCACAGGCAAGGCACAGGCTAGACACAGGCTAGACACTGGCTAGACACAGGCTAGACACAGGCTAGACACTGGCTTGGCACAGACTAGACACTGGCTAGACACGGCTAGGCACACAGGCTAGACACAGGCTAGACACAGGATAGGCATAGGCCAGGCACAGGCTAGACACAGGCTAGACACAGGGGTAGACACAGCCTAGACACAGGGTAGACACAGCCTAGACACAGGCTAGACACAGGCTAGGCATAGGCTAGGCACAGGCTAGACACCGGCAAGACACCGGCTAGACACAGACTAGACACAGGCTAGACAAAGGCTATACACTGGCTAGGCACAGGCTAGACAAAGGCTAGGCACAGGCTAGGCACAGGCTAGGCACAGGCTAGGCACAGGCTAGGCACAGGCTAGGCACAAGCTAGGCACAGGCTAGGCACAGCAGGCCAGGCACAGGCTAGGCACTGGCTAGGCACAGGCTAGGCACAGGCTAGGCACAGGCTAGGCACAGGCTGAACACCGGCTAGACACCGGCTAGACACCCGGCTAGACACCGTCAAGACACAGACTAGACTCAGGCTAGACAGAGGCTATACACTGGCTAGTCACAGGTTAGAATCTGGCTATGCACAGGTTAGACAAAGGCTAGGCCAGGCCAGGCACAGGCTAGGAACTGGCTAGACACTGGCTAGGAACACGCTATCCACATGCCAGTCTCAGGCAAGGCACAGGCTAGACACAGGCTAGACACTGGCTAGGCACAGGCTATGCACAGGCTAGACACCGGCTAGACACCGGTTAGACACAGACTAGACACAGGCTAGACAGAGGCTAGACACTGGCTAGGCACACGCTATGCACATGCCAGTCTCAGGCAAGGCATAGGCTAGGCACAGGCTAGGCACAGGATAGACACCGGCTAGACACCGGCTAGACACAGACTAGACAAAGGCTAGACAGAGGCTATACACTGGCTAGGCACAGGCTATGCACAGGCTAGGCACAGGCTATGCACATGCCAGTCACAGGCAAGGCACAGGCTAGACACAGGCTAGGCACAGGCTAGGCACAGGCTAGGCACAGGCTAGGCACAGGGTAGGCACAGGCTAGACACCGGCTAGACACCGTCAAGACACAGACTAGACACAGGCTAGACAGAGGCTATACACTGGCTAGTCACAGGTTAGAATCTGGCTATGCACAGGCTAGACAAAGGCTAGACACTGGCTAGGCACAGGCTAGGCACTGGCTAGACACTGGCTAGGAACACGCTATGCACATACCAGTCACAGGCATGTCACAGGCTAGACACAGGCTAGACACAGGCTAGACACCGGCTAAACACAGGCTAGACACTGGCATGGCACAGACTAGACACTGGCTAAGCACAGACTAAACACTAGCTAAGCACAGGCTAGACACAGGCTAGAAACTGGCTAGGCACAGGCTAGACACAGGCTAGACACTGGCTGGGCACAGGATAGACACTGGCTAGGCACAGCCTAGACAATGGCTATGTACAGGCTAGACAAAGGCTATGTACAGGCTAGGCACTGGCTAGGTACAGGCTAGGTACTGGCTAGGTACAGGCTAGGCACTGGCTAGTTACAGGCTGGGCAGAGGCTAGGCACATGCTAGACACAGGCTAGACACAGGCTAGACAAAGGCTAGACACAGGCTAGACAGAGGCTATACACTGGCTAGTCACAGGTTAGAATCTGGCTATGCATAGGCTAGACAAAGGCTAGACACTGGCTAGGCACAGGCTAGGCACTGGCTAGACACTGGCTAGGAACACGCTATCCACATGCCAGTCTCAGGCAAGGCACAGGATAGACACAAGCTAGACACTGGCTAGGCACAGGGTATGCGCATACCAGTCACAGGCAAGGCACAGGCTAGACACAGGCTAGACACAGGCTAGACACCGGCTAAACACAGGCTAGACACTGGCATGGCACAGACTAGACACTGGCTAAGCACAGACTAAACACTAGCTAAGCACAGGCTAGACACAGGCTAGAAACTGGCTAGGCACAGGCTAGACACAGGCTAGACACTGGCTGGGCACAGGATAGACACTGGCTAGGCACAGCCTAGACAATGGCTATGTACAGGCTAGACAAAGGCTATGTACAGGCTAGGCACTGGCTAGGTACAGGCTAGACACAGGCTATGCACAGGCTAGACACAGGCTAGACACAGGCTAGACACTGGCTAGGCAATATCTAGGCACAGGTTAGACACAGGCTAGACACAGGCTAGACTCAGGCTAGACACAGGCTAGACACAGGCTAGACACAGGCTAGACACCGGCAAGACACCGGCTAGACACAGACTAGACACAGGCTAGGCATAGGCTAGGCACAGGCTATTCACAGGCTAGAAACAGGCTAGACACAGGCTAGACACAGGCTAGACACAGGCTAGACACTGGCTAGACACAGGCTAGACACAGGCTAGACACAGGGCTAGACACAGCCTAGACACAGGCTAGACACAGGCTAGGCATAGGCTAGGCACAGGCTAGACACTGGCTTGGCACAGACTAGACACTGGCTAAGCACAGGCAAGACACAGGCTAGAAACTGGCTAGGCACAGGCTAGACACAGGCTAGACACTGGCTAGGCACAGGCTATACACTGGCTAGGCACAGGCTAGACACAGGCTATGCACAGGCTAGACAATGGCTAGACACTGGCTAGACACAGGCTGGGCACTGGCTAGACATTGGCTAGGCACACGCTATGCACATGCCTATCTCACGCAAGGCACAGGCTAGACACAGGCCAGGCACTGGCTAGGCACAGGCTTTGCACTGGCTAGACACTGGCTAGGCACAGGCTAGACTCTGGCTATGCACAGGCTAGACAAAGGCTAGACACTGGCTAGGCACAGGCTAGGCACTGGCTAGACACTGGCTAGGCACACGCTATGCACATGCCAGTCTCAGGCAAGGCACAGGCTAGACACAGGCTAGACATTGGCTAGGCACAGGCCATGCACATGCCAGTCACAGGCAAGGCACAGGCTAGACACAGGCTAGACACTGGCTAGACACAGGCTAGGCACAGGCTAGACACTGGCTTGGCACAGACTAGACACTGGCTAAGCACAGGCTAGACACAGGCTAGACACAGGATAGGCATAGGCTAGGCACAGGCTAGACACAGGCTAGACACAGGGTAGACACAGCCTAGACACAGGGTAGACACAGCCTAGACACAGGCTAGACACAGGCTAGGCATAGGCTAGGCACAGGCTAGACACCGGCAAGACACCGGCTAGACACAGACTAGACACAGGCTAGACAAAGGCTATACACTGGCTAGGCACAGGCTAGACAAAGGCTAGGCACAGGCTAGGCACAGGCTAGGCACAGGCTAGGCCCAGGCTAGGCACAAGCTAGGCACAGGCTAGGCACAGGCCAGGCACAGGCTAGGCACTGGCTAGGCACAGGCTAGGCACAGGCTAGGCACAGGCTAGGCACAGGCTGAACACCGGCTAGACACCGGCTAGACACCGGCTAGACACCGTCAAGACACAGACTAGACTCAGGCTAGACAGAGGCTATACACTGGCTAGTCACAGGTTAGAATCTGGCTATGCACAGGTTAGACAAAGGCTAGGCCAGGCACAGGCTAGGAACTGGCTAGTCACTGGCTAGGAACACGCTATCCACATGCCAGTCTCAGGCAAGGCACAGGCTAGACACAGGCTAGACACTGGCTAGGCACAGGCTATGCACAGGCTAGACACCGGCTAGACACCGGTTAGACACAGACTAGACACAGGCTAGACAGAGGCTAGACACTGGCTAGGCACACGCTATGCACATGCCAGTCTCAGGCAAGGCATAGGCTAGGCACAGGCTAGGCACAGGATAGACACCGGCTAGACACCGGCTAGACACAGACTAGACAAAGGCTAGACAGAGGCTATACACTGGCTAGGCACAGGCTATGCACAGGCTAGGCACAGGCTATGCACATGCCAGTCACAGGCAAGGCACAGGCTAGACACAGGCTAGGCACAGGCTAGGCACAGGCTAGGCACAGGCTAGGCACAGGCTAGGCACAGGGTAGGCACAGGCTAGACACCGGCTAGACACCGTCAAGACACAGACTAGACACAGGCTAGACAGAGGCTATACACTGGCTAGTCACAGGTTAGAATCTGGCTATGCACAGGCTAGACAAAGGCTAGACACTGGCTAGGCACAGGCTAGGCACTGGCTAGACACTGGCTAGGAACACGCTATGCACATACCAGTCACAGGCAAGTCACAGGCTAGACACAGGCTAGACACAGGCTAGACACCGGCTAAACACAGGCTAGACACTGGCATGGCACAGACTAGACACTGGCTAAGCACAGACTAAACACTAGCTAAGCACAGGCTAGACACAGGCTAGAAACTGGCTAGGCACAGGCTAGACACAGGCTAGACACTGGCTGGGCACAGGATAGACACTGGCTAGGCACAGCCTAGACAATGGCTATGTACAGGCTAGACAAAGGCTATGTACAGGCTAGGCACTGGCTAGGTACAGGCTAGGTACTGGCTAGGTACAGGCTAGGCACTGGCTAGTTACAGGCTGGGCAGAGGCTAGGCACATGCTAGACACAGGCTAGACACAGGCTAGACAAAGGCTAGACACAGGCTAGACAAAGGCTAGACACAGGCTAGACAAAGGCTAGACACAGGCTGGACACAGGCTAGACACAGGCTAGACAATGGCTAGACACAGGCTAGACACAGGCTAGACACAGGCTAGACATAGGCTAGACAGAGGCTAGACACAGGCTAGACAGAGGCTAGACACAGGCTAGACACAGGCTTGACCCAGGCTAGACACAGGCTAGACACAGGCTAGAGACCGGCTAGGCACAGGCTAGGCACTGGCTAGACACTGGCTAGGCACACGCTATGCACATGCCTGTCTCAGGCAAGGCACAGGCTAGACACAGGCTAGGCACTGGCTAGGCACAGGCTAGGCACTGGCTAGACACTGGCTAGGCACACGCTATGCACATGCCAGTCTCAGGCAAGGCACAGGCTAGACACATGCCAGTCACAGGCTAAACACATGCCAGTCACAGGCAAGGCACAGGCTAGACACAGGCTAGACACAGGCTAGACACTGGCTAGGCACAGGCTAGATACTGGCTTGGCACAGACTAGACACTGGCTAAGCACAGGCTAGACACAGGCTAAGCACAGGCTAGACACAGGCTAGACACTGGCTGGGCACAGGCTAGACACTGGCTAGACACAGGCTAGACACAGGCTAGACACAGGCTACACACTGGCTAGGCATAGGCTAGACTCTGGCTATGCACAGGCTAGACAAAGGCTATACACTGGCTAGGCACAGGCTAGACAAAGGCTAAGCACAGGCTAGGCACAGGCTAGGCACAGGCTAGGCACAAGCTAGGCACAGGCTAGGCACAGGCCAGGCACAGGCTAGGCACTGGCTAGGCACAGGCTAGGCACAGGCTAGGCACAGGCTAGGCACAGGCTAGACACAGGCTAGACACAGGCTAGGCATAGGCTAGGCACAGGCTATTTACAGGCTAGACACAGGCTAGAAACAGGCTAGACACAGGCTAGACACAGGCTAAACACTGGCTAGGCAATGGCTAGGCACAGGCTAGACACAGGCTAGACACAGGCTAGACACAGGCTAGACACAGGCTAGACACAGGCTAGACACAGACTAGACACAGGCTAGACAAAGGCTATACACTGGCTAGACACAGGCTAGACACAGGCTAGACACAGCCTAGACACAGGCTAGGCACAGGCTAGGCATAGGCTAGGCACAGGCTAGACACTGGCTTGGCACAGACTACACACTCGCTAAGCACAGGCAAGACACAGGCTAGAAACTGGCAAGGCACAGGCTAGACACAGGCTAGACACTGGCTAGGCACAGGCTATACACTGGCTAGGCACAGGCTAGACACAGGCTATGCACAGGCTAGACAATGGCTAGACACTGGCTAGACACAGGCTAGGCACTGGCTAGACACTGGCTAGACACTGGCTAGACACTGGCTAGGCACACGCTATGCACGTGCCTGTCTCACGCAAGGCACAGGCTAGACACAGGCTAGGCACTGGCTAGGCACAGGCTAGACACAGGCTAGACACAGGCTAGGCAATGGCTAGACACTGGCTAGACACAGGCTAGGCACTGGCTAGACACTGGCTAGGCACTGGCTAGACACTGGCTAGGCACACGCTATGCACATGCCTGTCTCACGCAAGGCACAGGCTAGACACAGGCTAGACACAGGCTAGACACAGGCTAGACACAGGCTAGACACAGGCTAGACACAGGCTAGACACAGACTAGACACAGGCTAGACAAAGGCTATACACTGGCTAGACACAGGCTAGACACAGGGTAGACACAGCCTAGACACAGGCTAGGCACAGGCTAGGCATAGGCTAGGCACAGACTAGACACTGGCTAAGCACAGGCTAGACACAGGCTAGACACAGGCTAGGCATAGGCTAGGCACAGGCTAGACACAGGCTAGACACAGGCTAGACACAGGCTAGACACAGGCTAGACACAGGCTAGGCATAGGCTAGGCACAGGCTAGACACAGGCTAGACACAGGCTAGACACAGGCTAGACATAGGCTAGACACAGGGTAGACACAGCCTAGACACAGGCTAGACACAGGCTAGGCATAGGCTAGGCACAGGCTATTCACAGGCTAGACACAGGCTAGAAACAGGCTAGACACAGGCCAGACACAGGCTAGACACAGGCTAGACACTGGCTAGGCAATGGCTAGGCACAGGCTAGACACAGGCTAGACACAGGATAGACACAGGCTAGACACAGGCTAGACACCGGCAAGACACCGGCTAGACACAGACTAGACACAGGCTAGACAAAGGCTATACACTGGCTAGGCACAGGCTAGACAAAGGCTAGGCACAGGCTAGGCACAGGCTAGGCACAGGCTAGGCACAAGCTAGGCACAGGCTAGGCACAGGCCAGGCACAGGCTAGGCACTGGCTAGGCACAGGCTAGGCACAGGCTAGGCATAGGCTGAACACCGGCTAGATACCGGCTAGACACCGGCTTGACACCGTCAAGACACAGACTAGACTCAGGCTAGACAGAGGCTATACACTGGCTAGTCACAGGTTAGAATCTGGCTATGCACAGGTTAGACAAAGGCTAGACACTGGCTAGAAACACGCTATCCACATGCCAGTCTTAGGCAAGGCACAGGCTAGACACAGGCTAGACATTGGCTAGGCACAGGCCATGCACATGCTAGTAACAGGCAAGGCACAGGCTAGACACAGTCTAGACACAGGCTAGAAACAGGCTAGACACAGGCTAGAAACAGGATAGACACAGGCTAGACACAGGCTAGACACAGGCTAGACACAGGCTAGACACAGGCTAGACACAGGCTAGACACAGGCTAAACAGAGGCTAGACACAGGCTAGACACAGGCTAGACACAGGCTAGACACAGGCTAGAAACAGGCTAGACACAGGCTAGACACAGGCTAGACACAGGCTAGACACTGGCTGGGCAATGGCTAGGCACAGGCTAGACACAGGCTAGACACAGGCTAGGCAATGGCTAGACACTGGCTAGACACAGGCTAGGCACTGGCTAGACACTGGCTAGGCACTGGCTAGACACTGGCTAGGCACACGCTATGCACATGCCTGTCTCACGCAAGGCACAGGCTAGACACAGGCTAGGCACTGGCTAGGCACAGGCTTTGCACTGGCTAGACACTGGCTAGGCACAGGCTAGACTCTGGCTATGCACAGGCTAGACAAAGGCTAGACTCTGGCTATGCACAGGCTAGACAAAGGCTAGACACTGGCTAGGCACAGGCTAGGCACTGGCTAGACACTGGCTAGGCACACGCTATGCACATGCCAGTCTCAGGCAAGGCACAGGCTAGACACAGGCTAGACATTTGCTAGGCACAGGCCATGCACATGCCAGTCACAGGCAAGGCACAGGCTTGACACAGGCTAGACACTGGCTAGACACTGGCTAGGCACAGGCTAGACACTGGCTTGGCACAGACTAGACACTGGCTAAGCACAGGCTAGACACAGGCTAGACACAGGCTAGGCATAGGCTAGGCACAGGCTAGACACAGGCTAGACACAGGCTAGACACAGGCTAGACACAGGCTAGACACAGGCTAGGCATAGGCTAGGCACAGGCTAGACACAGGCTAGACACAGGCTAGACACAGGCTAGACACAGGCTAGACACAGGGTAGACACAGCCTAGACACAGGCTAGACACAGGCTAGGCATAGGCTAGGCACAGGCTATTCACAGGCTAGACACAGGCTAGAAACAGGCTAGACACAGGCCAGACACAGGCTAGACACAGGCTAGACACTGGCTAGGCAATGGCTAGGCACAGGCTAGACACAGGCTAGACACAGGATAGACACAGGCTAGACACAGGCTAGACACCGGCAAGACACCGGCTAGACACAGACTAGACACAGGCTAGACAAAGGCTATACACTGGCTAGGCACAGGCTAGACAAAGGCTAGGCACAGGCTAGGCACAGGCTAGGCACAGGCTAGGCACAAGCTAGGCACAGGCTAGGCACAGGCCAGGCACAGGCTAGGCACTGGCTAGGCACAGGCTAGGCACAGGCTAGGCACAGGCTGAACACCGGCTAGATACCGGCTAGACACCGGCTTGACACCGTCAAGACACAGACTAGACTCAGGCTAGACAGAGGCTATACACTGGCTAGTCACAGGTTAGAATCTGGCTATGCACAGGTTAGACAAAGGCTAGACACTGGCTAGAAACACGCTATCCACATGCCAGTCTTAGGCAAGGCACAGGCTAGACACAGGCTAGACATTGGCTAGGCACAGGCCATGCACATGCTAGTAACAGGCAAGGCACAGGCTAGACACAGTCTAGACACAGGCTAGAAACAGGCTAGACACAGGCTAGAAACAGGATAGACACAGGCTAGACACAGGCTAGACACAGGCTAGACACAGGCTAGACACAGGCTAGACACAGGCTAGACACAGGCTAGACACAGGCTAAACAGAGGCTAGACACAGGCTAGACACAGGCTAGACACAGGCTAGACACAGGCTAGAAACAGGCTAGACACAGGCTAGACACAGGCTAGACACAGGCTAGACACTGGCTGGGCAATGGCTAGGCACAGGCTAGACACAGGCTAGACACAGGCTAGACACAGGCTAGACACAGGCTAGACACAGGCTAGACACAGGCTAGACACTGGCTAGGCACAGGCTAGACACTGGCTAGGCACAGGCTAGACACTGGCTTGGCACAGACTAGAAACTGGCTAAGCACAGGCAAGACACAGGCTAGAAACTGGCTAGGCACAGGCTATACACTATCTAGGTACAGGCTAGACACAGGCTATGCACAGGCTAGACAATGGCTAGACACTGGCTAGACACAGGCTAGGCACTGGCTAGACACTGGCTAGGCACACGCTATGCACATGCCTGTCTCACGCAAGGCACAGGCTAGACACAGGCTAGGCACTGGCTAGGCACTGGCTTTGCACTGGCTAGACACTGGCTAGGCACAGGCTAGACTCTGGCTATGCACAGGCTAGACAAAGGCTAGACACTGGCTAGGCACAGGCTAGGCACTGGCTAGACACTGGCTAGGCACACGCTATGCACATGCCAGTCTCAGGCAAGGCACAGGCTAGACTCAGGCTAGACATTGGCTAGGCACAGGCCATGCACATGCCAGTCACAGGCAAGGCACAGGCTAGACACAGGCTAGACACTGGCTAGACACTGGCTAGGCACAGGCTAGACACTGGCTTGGCACAGACTAGACACTGGCTAAGCACAGGCTAGACACAGGCTAGGCATAGGCTAGGCACAGGCTAGACACAGGCTAGACACAGGGTAGACACAGGGTAGACACAGCCTAGACACAGGCTAGACACAGGCTAGGCATAGGCTAGGCACAGGCTATTCACAGGCTAGAAACAGGCTAGACACAGGCTAGACACAGGCTAGACACAAGCTAGACACTGGCTATGCAATGGCTAGGCACAGGCTAGACACAGGCTAGACACAGGCTAGACACAGGCTAGACACAGGCTAGACACAGGTTAGACACCGGCAAGACACCGGCTAGACACAGACTAGACACAGGCTAAACAAAGGCTATACACTGGCTAGGCACAGGCTAGACAAAGGCTAGGCACAGGCTAGGCACAGGCTAGGCACAGGCTAGGCACAAGCTAGGCACAGGCTAGGCACAGGCCAGGCACAGGCTAGGCACTGGCTAGGCACAGGCTAGGCACAGGCTAGGCACAGGCTAGGCACAGGCTAGGCACAGGCTAGGCACAGGCTAGACACAGGCTAGACACAGGCTAGACACAGGGTAGACACAGCCTAGACACAGGCTAGACACAGGCTAGGCATAGGCTAGGCACAGGCTATTCACAGGCTAGACACAGGCTAGAAACAGGCTAGACACAGGCTAGACACAGGCTAGACACAGGCTAGACACAGGCTAGACACTGGCTAGGCAATGGCTAGGCACAGGCTAGACACAGGATAGACACAGGCTAGGCAATGGCTAGGCACAGGCTAGACACAGGCTAGACACAGGCTAGACACAGGCTAGACACAGGCTAGACACAGTCTAGACACAGGCTAGACACAGGCTAGACACCGGCAAGACACCGGCTAGACACCGGCAAGACACAGGCTAGACAAAGGCTATACACTGGCTAGGCACAGGCTAGACAAAGGCTAGGCACAGGCTAGGCACAGGCTAGGCACAGGCTAGGCACAGGCTAGGCACAAGCTAGGCACAGGCTAGACACAGGCTAGACACAGGCTAGACACAGGCTAGACACAGGGTAGACACAGCCTAGACAGAGGCTAGACACAGGCTAGGCATAGGCTAGGCACAGGCTAGACACTGGCTTGGCACAGACTAGACACTGGCTAAGCACAGGCAAGACACAGGCTAGGCACAGGCTATATACTGGCTAGGCACAGGCTAGACACAGGCTATGCACAGGCTAGACAATGGCTAGACACTGGCTAGACACAGGCTAGGCACTGGCTAGACACTGGCTAGGCACACGCTATGCACATGCCTGTCTCACGCAAGGCACAGGCTAGACACAGGCTAGGCACTGGCTAGGCACAGGCTTTGCACTGGCTAGACACTGGCTAGGCACAGGCTAGACTCTGGCTATGCACAGGCTAGACAAAGGCTAGACACTGGCTAAGCACAGGCTAGGCACTGGCTAGACACTGGCTAGGCACACGCTATGCACATGCCAGTCTCAGGCAAGGCACAGGCTAGACACAGGCTAGACATTGGCTAGGCACAGGCCATGCACATGCCAGTCACAGGCAAGGCACAGGCTAGACACAGGCTAGACACTAGCTAGACACTGGCTAGGCACAGGCTAGACACTGGCTTGGCACAGACTAGACACTGGCTAAGCACAGGCTAGACACAGGCTAGGCACAGGATAGGCATAGGCTAGGCACAGGCTAGACACAGGCTAGACACAGGCTAGACACAGGCTAGACACAGGCTAGACACAGCCTTCTCAGACACAGGCTAGACACAGGCTAGGCACAGGCTAGGCACAGGCTAGACACAGGCTAGGCACAGGCTAGGCACAGGCTAGGCACAGGCTAGGCACAGGCTAGGCACAGGCTAGGCACAGGCTAGGCACAGGCTAGGCACAGGCTAGGCACAGGCTAGGCACAGGCTCTGCACAAGCTAGGCACAGGCTAGGCACAGGCTAGGCACAGGCTAGGCACAGGCTAGGCACAGGCTAGGCACAGGCTAGGCACAGGCTAGGCACAGGCTGAACACCGGCTAGACTCCGGCTAGACACCGTCAAGACACAGACTAGACACAGGCTAGACAGAGGCTATACACTGGCTAGTCACAGGTTAGAATCTGGCTATGCACAGGTTAGACAAAGGCTAGACACTGGCCAGGCACAGGCTAGGAACTGGCTAGACACTGGCTAGGAACACGCTATCCACATGCCAGTCTCAGGCAAGGCACAGGCTAGACACAGGCTAGACACTGGCTAGGCACAGGCTATGCACAGGCTAGACACCGGCTAGACACCGGCTAGACACAGACTAGACAAAGGCTAGACAGAGGCTATACACTGGCTAGGCACAGCCTAGACACAGGCTATGCACAGGCTAGGCACTGGCTAGACACTGGCTAGGCACACGCTATGCACATGCCAGTCTCAGGCAAGGCACAGGCTAGGCACAGGCTAGGCACAGGCTAGACACCGGCTAGACACCGGCTAGACACAGACTAGACAAAGGCTAGACAGAGGCTATACACTGGCTAGGCACAGGCTATGCACAGGCTAGGCACAGGCTATGCACATGCCAGTCACAGGCAAGGCACAGGCTAGGCACAGGGTAGGCACAGGCTAGACACCGGCTAGACACCGTCAAGACACAGACTAGACACAGGCTAGACAAAGGCTATACACTGGCTAGGCACAGGCTAGACAAAGGCTAGGCACAGGCTAGGCACAGGCTAGGCACAGGCTAGGCACAAGCTAGGCACAGGCTAGGCACAGGCTAGACACAGGCTAGACACAGGCTAGACACAGGCTAGACACAGGCTAGACACAGGCTAGACACAGGCTAGACACAGGCTAGGCACAGGCTAGGCACAGGCTAGACACTGGCTAGGCACAGACTAGACACAGGCTAGACACAGGCTAGACACAGGCTAGAAACAGGCTAGGCACAGGCTAGACACAGGCTAGACACTGGCTAGGCACAGGCTATACACTGGCTAGGCACAGGCTAGACACAGGCTATGCACAGGCTAGACAAAGGCTAGACACTGGCCAGGCACAGGCTAGGAACTGGCTAGACACTGGCTAGGAACACGCTATCCACATGCCAGTCTCAGGCAAGGCACAGGCTAGACACAGGCTAGACACTGGCTAGGCACAGGCTATGCACAGGCTAGACACCGGCTAGACACCGGTTAGACACACACTAGACACAGGCTAGACAGAGGCTATACACTGGCTAGGCACAGCGTAGACACAGGCTATGCACAGGCTAGGCACAGGCTAGGCACAAGCTAGGCACAGGCTAGGCACAGGCTAGACACAGACTAGACAAAGGCTAGACAGAGGCTATACACTGGCTAGGCACAGGCTAGGCACAGGCTAGGCACAGGCTATGCACATGCCAGTCACAGGCAAGGCACAGGCTAGACACAGGCTAGGCACAGGCTAGGCACAGGCTAGGCACACGCTAGGCACAGGGTAGGCACAGGCTAGACACCGGCTAGACACCGGCAAGACACAGGCTAGACACAGGCTAGACAGAGGCTATACACTGGCTAGTCACAGGTTAGAATCTGGCTATGCACAGGCTAGACAAAGGCTAGACACTGGCTAGGCACAGGCTAGGCACTGGCTAGACACTGGCTAGGAACACGCTATCCACATGCCAGTCTCAGGCAAGGCACAGGCTAGACACAGGCTAGACACTGGCTAGGCACAGGCTATGCACATGCCAGTCACAGGCAAGGCACAGGCTAGACACTGGCATGGCACAGACTAGACACTGGCTAAGCACAGGCTAAACACTAGCTAAGCACAGGCTAGACACAGGCTAGAAACTGGCTAGGCACAGGCTAGACACAGGCTAGACACAGGCTGGGCACAGGATAGACACTGGCTAGGCACAGCCTAGACAATGGCTAGGTACAGGCTAGACAAAGGCTATGCACAGGCTAGAAACTGGCTAGGCACAGGCTAGGGCACTGGCTAGGCACAGGCTAGGCACTGGCTAGGTACAGGCTGGGCAGAGGCTAGGCACAGGCTTGACACAGGCTAGACACAGGCTAGACAAAGGCTAGACACAGGCTAGACAAAGGCTAGACACAGGCTAGACAAAGGCTAGACACAGGCTAGACACAGGCTAGACACAGGCTAGACAATGGCTAGACACAGGCTAGACAATGGCTAGACACAGGCTAGACACAGGCTAGACATACGCTAGACAGAGGCCTAGACACAGGCTAGACAGAGGCCAGACACAGGCTAGAACAGGCTTGACCCAGGCTAGACACAGGCTAGACACAGGCTAGACAGGCACAGGCTAGGCACAGGCTAGACACTGGCCAAGGCACGCTAGGCACATGCCTGTCTCAGGCAAGGCACAGGCTAGACACAGGCTAGGCACTGGCTAGGCACAGGCTAGACACTGGCTAGGCACAGGCTATGCACATGCCAGTCTCAGCAAGGCACAGGCCAGACACAGGCCAGACACAGGCTAGACACAGGCCAGTGCACAGCAGGCTAGACACAGGCTAGACACAGGCTAGACACTGGCTAGGCACAGGCTAGGCACAGACTAGACACTGGCTAAGCACAGGCTAGACACAGGCTAGACACTGGCTAGATAGGCACAGGCTAGACACAGGCTAGACAGGCTAGGCAAGGCACAGGCTAGACACAGGCTAGACACAGGCTACACACTAGGCACAGACTGCCGGCTATGCACAGGCTAGACAGAGGCTAGCGCTAGACACAGGCTAGGGCACAGTAGCTAGGCACAGGCTAGGCACAAGTAAGGCACAGGCTAGGCACTGGTAAGCCATAAGCTAGGCACAGGCTGAGGCACAGGCCAGGCAGACACAGGCTAGGCACCTAGACTGGCCAGACACAGGCTAGACACAGGCCAGGGCACAGGCTAGGCTGGGC